>CM037855.1:23186731-23213938 GCA_021234595.1 Delia radicum | reverse complement strand
TGGTTTACCGCAATTCAAAAAGTTAGCATTACATATAGCAACCACTTATTTAGCTTTAAACGATAGGGGATAGGACCCCTAGATCTACATGGCCCCAATATGGACATTGCGTATAAAATGTTTCCATAAGATAGCAGTAGTCATTCCATCTGTCATTGTTGTGGTTGTATAGACGCAGTTTTCTATGCATACTCGAAGATAAAATATATGCTAGTTTTCCTACTGCAAAGACGAAATAATTTTTTTTTTCGAAAAGTTTTTGAACATAATTTTGTTGAGTCATTTAGGTTATCTTAATTTGCGATTTCGCACTGGTATATATAACTGTATATATATATATTTTACCGCATAACAATATTCTAAAACATTTTATTAATATTTTGTTTTAAAAATGTTAAGTTTTATTTGATCTTCTATTATTTAATTCTTCTTATTTTAAACGAGCTTAAGATCCTTTTTATTTATTTATAAATAAGGATATAAGCCCGTTTAAAATAAGAAAAACTAAGTATTTTGGTTTTGTACCAATTCATACTCTCATAAATTTACTTTCCTAATTTTTACTTTATAAAATTTACTTTACGACCCTAAAATGGTAATTGTTTTCAATGGTGTTGAAAGTTGAAGTTGAATTTTTATTTGATTGAAAATTTAAATTATATATACGAACGAGGCAGGCGTAAGAGAATTCGTCTGTAGACGAATATGAGGATTTTGTGTAATTTGATTGAAAACCACATCAGCATAGTCCACCAAATGATTGTGTGTCATGAATAAGTGTTAGAGATAAGAATACTTAAAAGGAGTCGAAATCATGGGTCCCTGGTATAAATGCCCGAAATGTGATTTATATGATACTGCATAAAATTTGTATGGTATTTCTCCCCTGTAAAATGTTCATATATAATTATATCAAATTGTATACAATCATATCTAAACATATATGGAAGGAGATATTAGTATATTGATTATATGTGCATCCAGATATGGCTGATCATATATCGTCTTAGATATTTTAATATATAATTTTTTTAAATTGGTTGTTGTGATATGATCATATCTTATTTATATATAATGTCATATATGACATATATAATATATAATTATTTATATCTGATATTAAATATAATCATATATGAGAAATATTTTTGTATGCAATTATGCATTTAGATCGAAATCAAATTGTTATATTGTCATATAATAAAAATCTTTTTTGTGAAGCCTTTTTTGCTATTTATATTTCCCTTTTCTAGGGAAATATAGAGTCCGCCAAATATTTTTTTTTTTGAAAATGCTAAAAAAAAAAAAAAATTACTGAATATTTTCTCAAATTTCTTTTTTATTTGAAAGTACAATCCTTCCATTAAATAATGGAAATTAATTTCATTCTTCGAGAGAATTTTAAAAAATATCCTTTTAGGGAACACTTTTTTAAAATCAAAATTTTGGACAATTTAAAAATATGGTTAAAAATGTTTAGTGTGCATAATAAAAATGTATCTATTTCTATGGCAAAAGATACCCAACCTTTGTGCTTTCATAGGTTATATAACACTTTAATATATCTTATTCCGTTTGGGCTCTAGAGCATTATTAAAAAAAAAACATCCATCTTGGGCTCCTTTCCGCTACATAACACGTTTTAATAAACAATATTAAAATAAATTTTCATTTAAATACAAATTTTTGTCGATTTTACTTCATTCTCTAAAAATGTATATGCTTTTAGAAAGTTTTTTAATTTATGTCCAATTAGGGTACATGTTCCCTAATGTGAAACTATTGAGTTGTATGGAAAATTTTTATATAACTTTTTTAAATTAGTTGCCACAAGAAAGTGATCTATAGCCGAAAAATACCCAAGCCAATGTATATGCTCAAAAATACCAGGTGTAGGGTCACATAAGGGAACATTCCCTTACTTTATTTTTAAAAAAAAAGTACCATATGTCTAAAATGTCCGGTTTTTTGATCAAAAATTTACACTTTTTTAAAAAACGGTTTAATTTTTATTTCTTGAGTTGACATCACTAACTCATTCTTGTCTGTCTACAAAAGCAACAGTATAAAGTTGATCAAAAAATATAATATTTTAAATAAAGGAGAGAGAATATAAAACGAATACGAAAACTAAAGTAGTTCTTTAAACCGGTTGCAAGAAAAATCAAAAGTTGTATGCGGTTCCTATGGATTGTATGCGCGAATGAGTGCCAGTACCAGTATGCGCCTTTATCAGATGCTGTGCTTGTGCTGGCTTTGCTATATGCGTCTGTCTGTATTCTGTGTTGCTATGAACTTAAGCTTTAACCTATAGGAGCGCATGCGCAGCACTTAAACAGACAAGACCAGAATGTACTATGCGCAGATAAATGAACAGAACAAATAAAACGCCATACTTTTAAACATACAAGTATTTTAAATGTTTACACTAAAAAAAAGTTCTTTTAGTTTTTTTTTTATAAATTCTTTAACCATTAAAACGGGTTTTTTCCATTTCGTGATCTGTTTTTCTTAATGATTTGTTAAAGTTTTAAATAACTTTTTTTTGTTTTCTACGCTCCACATATTTTTTTTTATGTTTAATTATAAACCTGCATTTTTAGGATGTTAAAATTAACATTCGTTATTTATTGGCAATATTTGAAATTAAATCGATTTGAAGACAGCAGTTAAATTTCATAAAAAATACTTTGTGGAAATTACAAAAATTAAAAACGGACCTGAGATGCTTAATTTGAACATTATTTTGTTTGACACGATAAACAGATGTTTGTTATTCATTACACAGAACAAAATTTTTCCTTACTTTTTTCAATTACAGCGGTTTGTTGGACATTTTTAAAGCTGTCAAATAAAAATTAATTGAATCAATTAAATATTTGCTCAAATATTATCGCTCAAAAGCAAACATTGTTGTGTTTTTGTAATATTTATGTAGTGTTTTTTATGAATGTTTATGTTTATTGGGATTACCCAGCAAAAAATAGTGCTTACCCAGAAGCGTTTCCGGAAGGCATTGGGCCTGATTACGGTTGTCGTAGTCGTATTTCGACTCTAGTCGAAGTAGTTGTCGATTTTTATTTGTTGCTGTATTACGTAAATTTTTCGACTAAAAGGTTTTTGTAATAGATTGAAAACAACAGAGTGTTGACAAATTTGTTAAATTTATTAATATTATAAGGCACTCTATGACGATCTAATAAGAAATTTTAATTTGTTGTTAAATTATCAAAATATAAAAAAAATGCTAAGTTTGGACTTATGTTTTTAAACTTCAGATGAAAAATATGAGCGCCTATGGCTGAGACGAATGATATTCGAAGAAACGGCTAAGTGTTGTTTAGCAAAATAACTCCGATCACGTCCAAACTTTTACCTCGCATAGTACTTTTTGAGCTGATTTAAGAAGCAAAAAATTTTATCGCCAGAGCCCCTTGCGGCTGGACGAGGCACTAAATTCGAAAAGTTTTTTACAATATCTCAAAAAGTACACGTCCGATCATTACAATATACATGTCATTTATTAAAATATCTATTCAATGATGTACGAATGACCTAGTATTTTAACCATTACAGCCCAATTCAAAATTATATAATTCTATATATTTATTTGTGTTTTTTTTTGTAAAAAAGATCACCATTCAAAAATCGCATATAAAAAAACTGTACTAAAAAATTAAAGAAAATTTCAACAGCTTTCAGTAAAGGTATAATGGACTACCATATCTTTTTAAAATAAAAAGAGATTAAGGTTAAAAAAATCGCAAAAAATCCACATTGTCTAAATTTAACTTTGATATTTTTTTTTTGTTTCAAGAGATATGTGGTCATATTGTACCTCAAAAGAAAGTTTATAAATCGGCTATCCATTTCTATAAACTTATTAAGTACTTACACAGGCCAATTTTGAATAAAAAGCACCTTTTATCTAAAAAAACTAAAGTAAAAATAAGAAAATTTTAAAAAGGCCTTTAATGGGTTAATTTATATTGACATATTGTACAGCATTGAAAAGCCATTTAAAAGAGCTTTTATACGACATGCATATTGTTATAAACGGACTTGTACTTTTTGAGACTTAATGCCCAGCCCAGCCGCAGGGGGCGGCGGCGACTACAAATATTTGTTTCTTGAAATCAGCTCAAAAATTAGTTATTGGAGTAAAAGTTTTGAAGTAATCGTAGTTATTTTCCAAACTGCACTTGTTCCCATTTTGCCAATTATGTTTTTTACCCTAAAACGTCCTCCAATTCGCAAGCAGCTTCGGGCTATAATTTTTATTCTAAAAGTATTTAAATTTAATTAAAATTTCATTGAAATTTGAATTTTTTTAAGAATTTTTTTAAATCTGTCGTGAGAAATAACATAGACGACTGTTTTTATACATTTTGACAGTCGAAAACGACAACCGTTATACGGAAATTGTAATAGATTCTCTAGCAGTGTTGTACATTCGAAGTTTTCGACAAACGTTATAACGTTTTTTAAAAACGACAAATTTTCACTACGACAACCGTAATCAGGCCGATTATTTAATTAGGAAGCGCTTCCAAAGCAAATCCAGAAGGCAGTATTTTTTTTTGCAATGCCCCACTTGGTATGTCTCTTTTAAGCAGGCGAAAAGCGCTCATTCATGTGCTCTTACACTCAGGGAACTTCTGCTTTAAAAATATGTAGTTGTTTAGGTTGTAATACAGTTTCTTTATTTTTTAATGTCATGTCATTTGTAGAACAAATTAAATATTACTAACCTTGTAGTTCATTTAAAAAAACAAACCACATCAAATGACTGTTTTATGATTTTACATTAATTTTTTACAGTAGTTTTTTGTTATTAAAAAAAAAAAAAATGCTTGTTTATTTTTTACTACCATGTGGTTAATTTTTACTACAATTGTTAGTAATTTTTGAACATTAAAAACCAAATGACAGAGTTAGTTGAATTAATGAAATGTAAGTCGTCCTTTGAAGTGGTCTTTACTAATGTATTGTAAGTGTAGAAGCAATAAATTCATGCCTTCTTAGGCAATAAGAAGCACTTTTTATGTATGTTGACAACTTTAATGCTTAATGGTATACATTCTTATTGCTCCATTGTAAGCATTATTCACTGCTTCAAAGAAGGCATTTTGGGAAGCACAACAAAATGCCTCCCTAATTGCTTATTGTATGCAAATCGGTGAAGCGCTATTTTGGAAGCATACACATGTAGTTACTGCTTATCGAATTCAGGTTATTTTTTGCTGGGTAGTAATAAATATTCAAATTCATTTCAATTAGATTAGATATTAATTCTTATTAGGTTTATTACTTTATTAAGTTGAATAATTTAGTTTGAGTTTTTTGAATCTGAATATTTTATTCGGAAACACATTATCATAAAATTGATAATGTAATGTTAAAGTTTAATTCGTTTAATAAAAATTTAAATTTTTTTTTCAACAGAAAGACAATGCAAAAATAAATTAAAATTTTTAAACAAAAAAAAAAAAATACTCTGATTTCATCACAATGCTAATTTCTGCTAAGCAGGGCTGTCAGATATGGCGATTTCTCGCCAAACATGGCGATTTTGAAACGTGTTTGGCGTAGAGATTTTCCATATGGCGACATGGCGATTTTTTGGCGATTTGATGTAACTGGCGATTTCTGGCTATTTTCAACATTTATATTATTTCAGTGATTTTTTTAAATAATTTGAATGATTTTTGTTTTGTTATCATTTAAGTGAATTTCATATTTAGTGTCAAAACGACATCAAAAGTCATGTCATGTGGTATGACATATGAAACTTCCGTTCATAAATTTAATAACGAAATTCCAACAAATTTACTTGATTTTGGCCAAAAGTATTTGATTACCATGATGCAGGTACGTACCATTTTAAAGAATTATCTTTGGCCGTTCTTAATATGTTGGTTGTTTCCCATAACCTACACTTCAATAGAAAGAAAAAAACTAATTTATGTGTGCATTTGTTAACATATGTATAAATAAATTTGCTAACTAAATGAGAATTTCATGCCGGTTTAAATTCAATGTTATAAAATTCAAGCTGTTAAAAACATGTGGTATGGCAACAACACTTCTATAAAAAAAGCATTGGTATGGCAACAACATTTGATTTGTTTAATCAAATGAGTTATTATTTAATTGAAAAATAATTCAATTAAAGAGCTATCAATTTCTAATTGAATTAGAAATTTTCGTTGTTGGCAGAATTTAAGCAATAAAAAGTTATTGATCGTGATTGAAATGGGGTTTTTATTTTTTTTTGTGAGTTCACCTCCCCAAATTTATATACTACTCTATATCTAAATAACTCTAGTTTCTTCTAGTTTATGTGGCATATTTTCTACACTCAGGGAAAGTTTCATTATAATGATGATATTGTTTCTTAAATCGCTTGTCATCAATTATTCATCATATTTATGGTAAATAATTCATAAAAATGTATGACACCTGTTTCATACACTTTCATCATTTCATAAAATAATTTCATAAACTTTGTGAAACTAAATTTAACTCTTTATAGAAATTCTTATTTTTTGTTTGAAATTTATTAAATATCATTTGCAATTTAGACCTTTGAAAACTTAAAACTAACAACAATTTTTTTTTGTATTTTTATTAAAAACATCGACAAATATGATGAGTTCATAAATTTAAATACAATTTTTTTTAAATAATGTAAAATTTCGAAATATTAATTGAAGTCTTTTAAATGGAAAATTAATATTTTAATTTCAAATAGATTTTTTGAACTTCAATGGTATTCTTAATTTCAATTGATGTAAGAAAATTCTACACATGTACATAGTTTTTAAATTCACTTCAAAAAACAAGATGTGAAATATTGAAATGTGTTGTTTTTAAATGAAAATTATCATTAGAAAATTAAATAAAAAAGAAATTGAGACATTGCACACCAATTTATGAAAATTTTTCACAATTTATGAAACGTTTCTTTATTATAAAAAGTTATGAAACTAAACCATATTATGAAAACATTTCATAAAAATAACAATTCTGTCATCAGTTTGCACTTTTATGAAACTCTTTATCATACACTCAGGGAACTTCAGCTTTAAAACTTTGTAGTTGTTTGGGTTGTAATACAGTTTCTTTATTTTAAATGCAAATGTCAGTCATTTGTAGAACAAGTTTATTTTTTCCTAACATTCATTTAAAAAAAACAAACCACATTAAATGACTGTTTTATGACTTTACATTCATTTTTTACAGTCGTTTAAAAAAATAAAAAAAAAAATGTTTGTTTATTTTTAGTAACATTTTAATTTTTACTACAATGTTAGTAATTTTTTGAACAGTTAAAATAAATGACAAATGTTAGTCGAACGTATGCAACAGGCTCTGAACTATACTCTTTCTTGGTGCCGGGAAAAGGGCTGTCTGTCAACCCGTCGAAGACAATCCTGGTACCATTTACGAATAGGAGGAAACTTAACCTGACAATGCCTGTCCTGATGGGGCCACGGTGGGCTTTTCCAGTAGGTTAAGTACCTCGGCGTGACTCTGACAGATCCCTTACCTGGAATGAACATCTTGACTATGTCTCCAAGAAGGCCACAAGGGCATATTATGCCTGCCAAAGGCTTTTTGGTAAGACATGGGGTCTAAGGCCGCAGATGGTCTACTGGTCGTTTAACACCATTGTTAAACCTATGATCACCTATGCTGCCCTGGCATGGTGGCCAAAGGTTGAACAGGTAGGGGCAAGGGATGCTCTCAAGAGGATCTACCGTCTTATGTGTATTGGCATAACGGGGGCAGGCGGAACCTGCCCGACGGATGCCATGGGGGTTATGCTGGGGATACCACCATTGCATATTTCTGTAATGGAGGCTGCCTGCATAGGATCCTCCAGGACTTAGAGAATTCGGTGACATGAGGGGAGGGTGAATCTAAGGGGTCACATGAGGATCGCTAGAATCCTAATTGATGACCCGATTACAAAGGTTACGGATAGGAGGGTAACCGGACTACATCTTTGATAGGAACTTTAAGTGATGCTGTTCGACAGGGCCATGTGGACCAACAGATCCTGGGAGCCAGAGCGGGGTTCTCAGATATGGTTCACAGATGGCTCAAAGCATGCGAATGGTGACACTGGTGCGGGTGTCTATGGACCAGGTTTCCAACGGGCCTTACCCATGGGTAGATACCCCTCCATTTTTCAGGCAGAGATTTTTGCTATCTGTGTCTGCGCGGAGGAGTGTCTACGAAGGGGCACTATTAGATCTCGTATCTCCATTCTTCGACAGTCAGGCGGCTTAAGGGCTTTAATGTCCTATGAGGTGTCATCTGGTCTGGTCATGGAATGCATTCTGGCTCTTAACCGACTTGGCAGGCGCAACTCGCTTACCTTAGGGTGGGTTCCTGGTCACGAGGGGCATGAGGGCAACGAGAGGGCAGATTGTCTTGCAATTGCGGGGCCGAAGGCCCTTTATTGGCCCTGAACCATTCTGTGGTAATACCTTTGGGGTATGTTAGGGAGAAGCTCGGGTCGTGGAGGGAGTCAGAATTTCTCTTAATATGGGAAAACTCTCTTGGCCAACGACCCGGCTAAGAGATTGATTTCTTTTTCCAGTGCAGGATCGAGGAGACTCTTGTCCCTCGGGAGGGGTGACTTGAGAACCCTGGTGTCTTACCTGACTGGACACTGCAATCTCAGATACCACCTGCTCAAAAGGGGTCTTTCGGACACGGATGAGTGTAGGTTTTGCGAACTGGTAGCTGAGACTTCAGAGCATGTTCTTTGCGAATGTCCGAGGCTATGTGAAAGGCGTGCCAAGTTTCTTGGCAATCGCTTTGTCTCCCCTTCGGACATTATGAAGATTTTGCCTAATAGGATTATTGGCTTTATAGGTAGCTTGAATCTTTAGGGTAACTTTAGGCAGCACAAAAGACCTAAGTTGGTCGCGGTGCATAGTGCCATATAATCTAATCTAATAGTTGAATTTAATGAAATGGTAGTCGTCCTTTCTTCAAGTGAAATTTCATTAGTTTTGACTACAATTGCTGTCGTCTTTACCTTCATAATATCCTTAGTGTACACTCAAAAAAAAAGTTTGTAAAGTCAGCAAAAATTTTTGCTGAGTCAGCAAAATTTTAGTCAGGAGGGTGCTAGCAAAAAAATTGCTAATGTCAGCAAAATCTTTTGCTGAAAATCAGCGAGCTGATTTTTAGCAACAAAATTAGTAGATTCAGCAAAAGTTTTGCTAACACTTAGTAGATTAGAAATAAAAAAGCCTTGCTAAAAATTAATAATTTTTTTGCTGAATTTTAGTAGACTGAAAAAAACGCAAAAAATTGTAATTAGTTAATATATTGCTGAAAATCATAAAATATATTTTGTGATTCTTTTAAAATAATTTACAATAATTACGAAATTAAAAATTTTCATTTCCCACATTGACGACATGAATTAATTTAATATCTGAAAATATATAGAAATAAATATATATAACATAACAAAAATTTTCTTTCAAACTACTTACATCAATGGTAGTCTAAATGTGCTTTCTTTTAAAGGACGCAACTGCCGAAGATAATTATAGAAACGAAAAAAATAAACAAAAAACAGACGAAACGAAAAAAACAACCCTTTTTTTGCAATAAAAAAAAGGAACCATAAAAATCTACCTAAGATTGTGTCTTTGTCTTTCGCTTTACTCTGTCTACAATTTGACCACACTAGATTATAAATCTATAAGCATTAGTTTAGAAATACATATTAAATTTAAATATTTTATTTTGTCTTTTATTTAATTAAGAGACAATTATTTCACAAGCCGGTGACAACGCAAAATTTAAGTGGTTTTAATCCTCAATTTTGTTTTATGTATGAAAAAAGATACAAAAGTCTTCCATGGTTGATTTTTTTTATATGTCTTATTAGAGTTGTACTTTTTAGTATCATTTTCCTCTTCTCTACTACATCTTGACATGCCGCGACATCTGCTTCATTCTGCGTATATCTTTCAATCTGGTTGTCGTCCACACTATTAATGTGCTTATCAGCACAATTTTTTTTTTAGCAAAATTAATTAGAAAAACATTATTATATTAGTAAAGCATTAGTATAAAACAGTTAAGTGCGGAATAAGTATAACAAAAATTTTAGCTGAAAACACGATTTTAGCAAACAAATTTGCCTAAAAAATAGTATACCTGATTTACTAACTTTTGTACTAACATATTTTTTTGAGTGTATTTATAAAGCGTTATATTGTACGCAAATCAATGAAGTTTTTCATCATATTTATGAAGTTTTTCATATACATATATTATGAAGCTTTTTCCCTGAGTGTAATATTTATAGTAACGTTAATGAAAATAATAAATTTTTTTAAACAAGCTTTAGAAGTTTATACTACTTTAATTTCACACTTATTTTAATAATATTGTTAACTACTTTTTAACACTTTTTCGCTTGAAAATAAATTTCAAGGTTGGGATAATTGTACACAGGTCTAGTATCAACAACGCATAGTGTAAATTTGACAATCAAATGTGACAAACCAGTTTCATTTAGTTTATAATGGGATAACTTGAAATTTAATTGAATCCATTGTCGAAAATAAAAATCTATTTCCAAATAACATAAATACTATTCATCTGTATTAAGTAATTGAAACGGTTATACTCGAAAGTTATCCACAATGAGCAAGAATGACACAACCTAGGTCAAAATGGGATTATATATAAATATATTTGGTCATATATGAATGTATATGATCATACGTGTGCTTATATATGATCAGATATGATTATAGCTGACTACATATGTCCATATATGGATGAATGACACGTCATAACTTTTCTCACTAACACACTAAAATAAAAAAAGTCAGTTAAGTAAGCAACATTTTTTGCTTAGAGGATCCTTGCAGAAAAATTTCCAAATGTTGCTGACTTAACTGACTATTTATTTTAGTGTGAGTTAACAAGCAAACCCGCTTAAATATCATTACACAGAAAAATATATTTCCATACTTTTTTTTAATTAAATTGGTTTGTTGAAAATTTTAAAAGCTGTCAATTAAAAATTAATTGAATCAATTAAATATTTGCTCAAATTGAAATTAATTGAATCAATTAAATATTTGCTCAAATTCGGAAGTTGCATTTTTTTATATTATCGCTTAAAAGCAAACATTGTTGCTGTTTTTTATATAAATGTTTATGCTTAGTGGTATTTGCAATAAATATTTTAAATTCATATCAATTAGTTAGAGTTGTGTCGTTCATGAACGAACTAGTTCAATTGAACGACTCACTCAATTGAAACGATATGATTCGTTCACCAATATTCGAATCTTGTCGTTCAATCGTTCACCTTCGTTCAATCGTTCATTTCGTTCTTTTTATTCATAGAACAATTGCATCTCTATTCAATCAAATTGCTTGCAAGTGCAATTTTTTTTTTTTTTTAGAAATAGTAATAATATTGTTTCAAATTAGGAAAAACTATTAAGCCATACAAATAAAATGTTTTTAAACACAAAATAAATAAATTTTTGTTAGAAAAGTTGCAATTTTATAACACTTTTGTCTATGTACAGTAACATTTTGAAAAAACTCGTAAAACATGAATAGTGCGTAATAATTGTCAAACGAACGACACACTTCACAACACGCAGACCAGTCAAAGCAAAAAAGAACGATTGAACGATTTGAACGAACTAGTTCACTGACTCGAATTGAACGATAATGACCGAGTCACCAACATGAACGATTAATCCCAACTCTACAATTAGTTATTAATTCTTATTAGGTTTATTACTTTATTAAGTTAAATAATTTAGTTTCATTTCTTTAAATCTTGATATTTATTTATTCTAAAACATTATCATAAAATTGATAAAGTAATTTTTAAAGTTTAACTTCGTTTAATACAAATTTAAAAAAAATTTAAACAGAAAGAAAATGCAAAAAAATAAATAAAAACTTATTTCAAACAAAAAAAAAACTTTGATTTCAACAAAAGGGCTAATTTTGAAAAGAAAAAATCTAAAAAAAAACAAAGAAAATTTGTTCACATAAGTAAAGGGTCCGCCAAATAACTTTTTTTTTTTGAACTCCTGAACCAATTGGACTTTGTATGGCGTCATACCAAGGTCTTTATGCAAAATTCGTCTCAATGATGTCCTCCGAAATGTTCAATTGTTGAGAACCGCAGTGAATTGATGTTGATGGCGCTTCACGCACACTTTCTGCCACAGCAGCAATATTTTCGAGTGTACGCACTGTTTTTGGCTTTTCACGCTTTGTTTTATCGATGAGGATGCCAGTTTCTTTCACTTTTTTCACAAGATAACGAACATACGGACCATATTCGTTCAGCGGAAGGATACAACTAATTATCTGTCAAATCAGACATGAGCTAAGTGTTACCATTCACGAAATAAGCACTAGTTGAAAAAAAAACGTTTAGATGGCGGACCCTTTATAAACAAATCTGCTAACTAAATGAGAATTTCATGCCGGTTTAAATTCAATGTTCTAACATTCAAGCTATAAAAAAACATTTGGTATGGCAAATAACACTTTTTTAAAAATGCAATTGGTATGGCAACAAAAAATTTGTTTTTGGTTTTTTGGAACGTATACGGTATTGATAACTTTTTAATCAAATGAGCTGTTCTTTAATTGAATAATAATTTAATTAAAGAACTATCCATTTCTAATTGGATTAGCAGTTTTCGTTGTTGGGGGATTTTTTAGCAATTAAAGTTATTTAATCGGTGGTTTTAGTGACTGAAATGTGTTTTATTTTTTTGTGTGTGTAGCAATTCAAGCTCGCTTCAAACTAAATATCGTTACCCTGGAAACCTCATTACCGAAATAATTGATATCCCATTATCCTTAATATACTGTTATTAAAATAATATGAACCAAATTGATTGCGTTAAACAATCATTATTTAAACATTGTTTAAAATACCTTTTAAAAATTTATCTTATGTCCTAATTTTGCTAATCACCTGCGTTCATCACTTCACCAACACTTCACATCACCCACCTAACGCGGGGATTAAAAAATTATATTTTATAAATCCCTACGTTTTTGTGATTGAGTTTTACGTTATCTCTTGAATTGTCAATTATTTATATATTAGAGTTGCCATCTTAATGAAAACATATAAAAAGATATCATATTTTTGCAGGGATTCATATAATTTAAAATTGGCAGCCCTAAAAATAGATTTGAAATGTAATCTTTGTTAACAAATCAAAACAAAAAGAACTAAAAAAATAAATTTATTTTAAATTTATACGAAATAGAAATTATTGAAATTTTCACTTTCTGGTTTTATTGGAAATTTATGTTATTTTTTAAAAATTAAACTACATATTTAAAAAAAAATTAAGTGGTGTTATCCGTGTTTTTAATCTGACGGACAAGAAATTATTTTTAATTAGTTATAATTGTAGTTAATTAACTAATTTGTACTGTTTTTATTAAAGGATTTTGTGTTCAAATAAATATTTTTTCTTTTAGAAATGTTAAGAAGAAAAATAAATGCTTTTCTCTAAAAATTATAAACACTTTTAATTTTAAAATCAGACTAGATTAGTTTTTGCCTTTTTATGGACAAGGCCATCAGTGATTTTTCATTAAATTGTATTATTATTTGTATCTTAGAATTGTCAGATTGTCTCTATATGATAAATTTTTTAACAACCTGAGGCTGTAAGAATCAAACCTGCGCTCATCTTACATTACTAACGTAACAATACCAAGTCATGACCGTTTAGCGATCACACCCAAGTATGGCCTCGAATCTAATGCAGCTAAATTGCAGTTTTCTTTCCTATTAGCTTTTTCTGTTATTGTATATTATACTCAGAAGTGACAACACTAATAGCACAAATATTCTATTTTTAGATTTTTGTTTATTTTTCTAATCTCCTCCGTCTCTATTTCACAATGTTACCAGATTGCCGTATGGTTTTTACGTTCAGGGTTGACAACTTTTGTGTTTTTAAGTTGAGACATAGCCACAGGGCAAATTTTATAAATATTTTAGTACACTCTTATATTAACGTCATATAGACAGTCGCAATTAATTTTTAATTAATATGCATTTGACAAATTTAATTTAATTTAGATTTGAATTTTTTCATTTAACACCTAAAATAAGCAGGTGATAGATTTGACAGTTCAAGTGTTTAATAAAGCGCTCAGATGATTTAGAAAAATCCATGTTTCATACTATGTTGTATGAGCATTACGGCGTTCATCACCGTATTTTACAAAATACTAAATATGAAAATTTAGGTGAAGTGAGGCGTTGTGATATAAAAAAAAATAGCGTATTAATCATTGGTATTTTTATAAAGCACTGTGTATTAAATTGTTGTCCAATAACTGTTTGTATGATTTAAACGTCATTTTAATTGGCCAGACATTATTCTACCCACATTTTGGGTAATAATATTTATAAGTTAATACTAATAACACATTGTTTAGATACTTTGTTGCCGAGATACATAGGGTACAAGGGGGAGGTTTCGCCACTGGGGCACATATGCCACCCTCGATTTTCGCTGTATTTAAAAGAGGTATTAAAATGTGTCTTTCCAAGATTTGTGCAGTTATGGATCATTTTCCATGTCACCAAATTTTACACTTATACTTCCTACGTAGTCGAGGATAGACATGTTTTTGTGGTTTTTTAGATTGCAACAAAAAATAATATAGATTTACTATATTTTGGCTAACTTTTTAATTTCGTGTATAACAACAAAATGTCTTTGAAGATGTCGAAGCGTTAATATCAATTTATAATATTAAAGAAAATTTTTTACAATTTATTTCTAAAAAGTTCAAAAAAAAATATCATGGGCATATACGCCTGACCACCAGGTGGAGTAGAGAGCCGACCCACAACAATCGGCGGCGGCGGCGCGGACATTTTTGTTTGGCGGCGGCGTTTACAAGTTTATAACGGTGGCGGCTGAACTGTCGGTTTAAATAGGTTTTTTTAAGGAAGGAAATTTATTATTTGAACTGAACTGAAATAGGAACAGTTTTCTATATAAAAAACATCAATTAAACTCCGAAATTTTAAATTATAAAAACTATTTAAAAGTAAGAAAATTAAATAATATTAAAATTTCAAAATTTTAAAAATATTTTGTAGTTTTGAATTTTAAAAAATTTAATTTTTAAAAATATGAAGAAGCTAATTTGCTCTTTACAAATTTTTTTGCAAAAGAAAATTTATCATTTCATAAAAATTAATGACTGCTTCACAATATTTATAAAACGTCTTATATCAGCTAACAAGGAAACTACACAGTGGTGAATCCTCAGATTCGAATAAAACTTGGAGAGAATCAAAAAATATTGAACACATTTTTTAGGTGCGCAATCTCAAGTTTAGGGGTTAAAAAGTGGGGTCATAAATGACCCAATTTTAAGATTTTTAAGATATTTCTTTTATAAGTTGGTGTCAAATGAAAGGTATTTGGAAGGTGCATCCACTGGTGTATATAACATGTCTGTACATATTCTAATATTTTTGTTATTCAAAAACAATTTTTTCGAACACCTCCTTTGTATGGGGAGTTGTCGTTAGTTCGAGTTCAAATTAACGTATAATGGGGCTCATTTAATTTAATCGAAGGGGTTGTCTGTGCTTTTTTTCAAATTTCGTCATCATTCGGCTTTAATACGACGTCGCCCGAAGAGCTTCTTTAGCCCATATTTTTAATATTTGCAATAAGTGGCAACTCTGGACCCGCAACATAGGCAATATGGGTATCAAAATTTTTGTTTTCTCGAGTACTTCAATACTTCTTCCAAAAAATATCAATTTCAAAAATTCGAAAAATACAACGTTTTTTTAAATTTTGACTCACTTTTTAATCCTCAACAACATATCCAAGTTTCATTAAATCGGAGGATTCACAACTGTTAGTTTCCTTGTAAGACTAATGACGAAAATATATTCCTATACATTTTGTGTGAAAGGCTAAAATTCGACTAACATCTGATAAAATAAAAAATATAAAAATAAAATTATTGTAAAGTATATATTAAATATTGAGCTAAACTCCTTTGCTGTAATACTTTTTATGCTTTTTTTTCATTGAAAAAATCTAACGGCACTTGTTATTGTTTTTCTAGAAATTTTGCATGCTTGCAAAAAATAGCACTATATTATTTCTATGGTTCAAAAAAAAACTTTAAAATACAAGCGTGTTTTAAAAATCATTGCCACATAGTACAACTTTTTCCCGGCGCAGTCGATTAAATCGGCGGCGTCTCATAAGCCGACTCATATTTTAAGCAGATACGAGTCGGCGGCGACGCGAAACTTGAGAATTTAACCGACTTGCGCCGGTTTGGCTTGGGACTCTGGTGGGGTAGTTTCGCCAGCAAAAATTGTTAGCACTTTAAAAGACGTATGAGTAATATTAATTCGTTACGTGTTAAAATATGTTGCACGGGTCAGTCGTTGTTCTCGTTCAAAAAATTCGAAGAAAAAAAAATTTGTTAAGTTTTTTATAGTTGACCCTTTGATTGTTAATTAATTTTTATTAATTAGGCTTAAGGTCATTTAATTAAATGTGTTTAAATGTTTCAAATGTTTCAACCTACGTCGTAGGTCATTTTCAAAAAATTTTTTCAATAATAAATAACACAACCAAAACAATTACGTTGTTCACTGTTTAAAAAACTAATACAAGTTTAAACACTCGTTGTTAATGTTATTAAATGACCTTAAGCCGAATTAATAAAAATTAATTGAAAATAAACTTTTTCAAAATTTGTTTCCCTAAAATTACAGCTATTGATAATCACTTTTTATGATTATTTAATATAAAAAATAAGTTTTCCACCAGAACCGTTATATTTATAGCTAACAAATGTGCAACATCGAATTTACCCCATAGGTGGGACAGTATAGCCGATTTGATTTACTTGGGAAATCTTAAAAATAAGATATAAGGAGTAAAGATAATTCATGTTTTTAAACATAAAAATTAAAGTTAAGATGTGCGCAGTTTTAGATAAAGAATCATTTTTTAAAAAAAATTGATGGTTAAGTAATGACAGCGCTTAAAAAAAAAGTAGCGAATGCTTCCCCTTCTACCCTACTCCAAAAACAACCATTAAATTTTATCTTTCACAATTTATTATATATTTACATAAAATTAAACATCATCATCATCAGCAAATATAAAAACTAAGAAAGACCCCATAACAGGGGTGTCAAGACTTTTTTGTTGCGTGCCACAATAACCAAAAATTTTTTTGCTAAAATATGTCGCGATTATGTCATATTCATATTCAGCCCGATTATGAATATTCCCTCGGATTTTTTCCTCTGCGGATTTTATTTTCTCGATAAAAAATTCCTCCTATCCTAAACAGGCGGGGAAAAGAATAATAAGGGAGAGAGAATTGAATTTTCGAAATCAGCTGTTTGCTTTTTGACGTTTGGCTTTGGTTATTAGACAAACAAACAAAACTTAAATTCAAATTCAAAACTTAAAAGCAAAACGGAACTTAAATTCTAAAACTTCAAAAGCAAACTTAAATACTAACAGCCGTATTTATAAAAAAGTCTTATTGTGAGTTTACAGAGTGCAATAGCTATTATAGACTTTTTGTCTTATTAATCACTCATAAAAGTTTTAATTCATAAAGAAACAATAACAGCTCCATAACTATTGAGCGTTTGTAGTAATTTTCTCTCTCTCTCTTTTTATTTACTTGCCATTAGTTGTTAGTGACGCTTTAAACCACTGATTAATAAACCCGATAATCAATTATATGTTTATTTGTCCATAATTTTTTTTCAACATTCGACTTAAAAAGTATGTTTTAAAAATAAAAAACGTATAAAATGAGTTCTGAAAAAAATTTCAACAAAAATATTGCAAAACTGTTTTGAGTTTTCTATTTTAGTAGTATATGGTAACAAAAATAATCAAATAAAGAGTTTGTTTACATCTGATTTACATCACTAACATATTTTGTCAGGTTTTTATTTTATTTCTGTGATTTTTTTTTTACCAAAAATAGACTGATTTGTGCCAAAAAAAAATATAAAATGGATTTAGATTTCCAAAAACAAATAAAACCAATAAAAGAAGTGGAAAACAAGGTATGTGTGTTAATAAATACTACCCAGCAAAATAAAGTGGAAGTAGTGCTTTAAGAACCTCTTTAACTTGACTTCCAAAGCATTAGCATACGCACATTTTTCACTTTAATAGAAGTTATTGTTAACAACTGCCAAAAATGGTAAATTAAAGTTATTTTCAACAGCATTTGCATCACCATATAAATTAATTGGTATCTAAATTAATAACATCCTAAGAAGTACTTTTTTATAAGTTCATATATATTTTTTTTTATATGGAGGTTGAGGTGGTAAGTGGTTGGATTTGCAATCAGAAGGTTGCGAGTTCAATTCCGGGCCGGGGAGATAATTCTTTTTTTTATTTTTTTTTTAATTCTAATTATTTTTTTTAGTATTTTTTATTTAATTTGGATTTTCTGAGTATTTTAAGAGAATTAGGTAATTTAAAAACTACCAAATAATTAACATCTTGACTTTAATCATAAAGAATTAAATTAAATTAAATTAAATTAGAAAATTGTTATCCAGAGTGGACAAATAATTATTTGATAAAAATCTATTTTTTGTCTTTGCGATGGAACTTTTTGTAAAACTTATTTTAAAAAAACCTAAGGTTTAATATTTTTTATTGTTATGTTGATTAGAAAATGCAAAGATTTATTTCACTGCTAAAAATTATTTTATCGAATTTTTCTTATTTGTTTCAAGATATACTTTTCAGGTGTGCCTCAATTGAAACGTGTGCAATATTCAAAAAAAAAAAAATAGGTAAAAAATTTAATTTTGGCTTCAAAAATCTAGTTGAGTTTTTAATTCTATTGTTTCGGATCGCAAAAAATTAGCAAAACCAAAAAATATCGAAGCCAAATTTTGAAAGCTAGTTTATTAATAATAATAATTAATTAGTAAATTAATTAATTAATAACTTTTACTTAATTTAAATATATCACTTTAATTTACCTATAGAGTTTTTACCGACCTCTTTCTTCAAATCTTTAGAAAAAAATACGGGAAACATTAAAAGATCTTAAGTTCCAAGGCACAATCGTTTCATTGCAGGCCACTTTTTCCGATCTGTAGTTAAACTACTTCTCCAATATTTTTTTTCTCATTGTCATTATCTTATTAAAGACACTTCTCGTCAAATTATTAAAAAAATATTTTAAAATTTGCAATGAATTCAAAATTGTTAAATGAGCATTTTTATTATTTCTTAATATTTTTTTTAACCTCATCAAAACTTAAAAATATTTTAAAAATAATTTATATCTCAGTGATACGAAATCAAATAATAAAAATATTTTAAAAATCATTATTTTATCTTTTTTATTATATATTTGTGTAGCATATTTTTCTTGTTTTCATAAAAATATATCAATATTTTCAACTTAAGTTCGTTTTAAGTTTGTTGTACTGCATAAGTAACTTTGGTGCAAATGGTAGCGCGGTCTACTTTAATACAGCAGATCGTAACTCAGATTCGTGTGTTCAATACTCGCTGGCACCAAAAGATTTTTTTTTTAATATTTAAAGTTACGTCCCTAAAGTATGCTGCACATTTTTATTAAATAAAAATGTTAATATATATTTGAAAAAGACCTTCCATGAACTATTGAAAAATAGCATCCATGCACTGTTTAAAATGCTATTAAAGAAGTTATATATTCACTCCATCCGCCCAATGACACGACAATGTTAAAATCATTAATGATTCACCTAAATTTGCACCACATCCGACTCAGTAGATGTGGTGTTTTTACTACTTCTTCCTCAGCTCTTATTTTGCTGGGTATGAATGGACATACTAAAATAATTTAATTGTATATTTTCTATTTTTAGAAGGAAACAAAAAAGAGGCAAAGGTCTGAAAACTGGTGTGAAGAGGATAAGGTAAGAGCTTCGTGAGCTGGTTCTAAAAGATCATTCAACATATTTAAAATTGTCTATTACACATACTTATAATTTTTTTCATTTTACAATTTCTTATAGGAGCTGTTAAAGGATTTAATAAAAAAAGAGTTAAGGATATAGAAAATAAAATTAATCACATTAATCACTTTCTATTAATATTTTTCAAAAATATTCTGCAGAAATATTTTTATAAAAGGTAAACAATAGTCGTATGTAGATTTAAACAAAATGTCTAAATGCAAAATGTCTTCTTATTTTTGGTTTAAAGAAGGGTAAATCCAACAATAAAATTTCTTACTTTATGAATGGTTTATTAAAGGTTTAATAGACTATTTTTCGTTTATAAATACAACTATAGCAAATTTTGGTTAAAAACGGTTAATAAATCAAAAATACATTTTTATAAATACGGCTGTAAAACTTTAAAATAAAATAAATTCAAGTCTTCTAATTGTAATAGTCTCTTATTTTTAAATTTATTAATTTTTTATAGAAAAGATAAAATACTTTAATTTTTGGCGGAATAATTCATTCAATGCTATCACAATTCTCCCTATTATTGACATTCATAATACCTCCTTTTTTCCGGGGGAAGAATTTCCCATTTTCGAAATTCGTTTAGAATAAGGGAAAATTGAAAAAATCCCCGGGCAGATTTTATTAAGAATAGGGGAACAAGGAATAGGGAAGAAATTCTCACGGAATTGTTATTCAGAATTGGGCTGATTAAATTTCTGTTTTCCACTTTTGTCCAATTTTCTGGCACCTATTCAATTCGGCGTTAATGAGATTTTGTTTTCAGTAAAACAATTTGTACTTCTTTGCCAAGAAGTTTGTAATACAAAATTTTCTGTTGTTTTTCGTCAATTGTCAATTATTTTTCATAATTATCAATTGCATTTCAGAAATAATGAATTGGTTTTCAAATTTTTAAATTGTATTTCAGAAAATAATAATTGATATTCATATAAATTGATTTTTATATATATCAAATAAAGGGCTAATTGTAAAAACTTGATAAGTCACATTTTATTTTTAGTTTGTTTTCGTCTTTTAAAGGTTCAATAAGTGCAAAATATATGCATTTTGCAGGACGTTTATACTCTAGGTAGTTGTAATAAGTGTTTAACAAGACTTTTATCAAATATTAATCAATGGAGGTATAGAAAACAGTGATGATCCATAAAACAATAAATGTGGCTTATCAAGTTTTTATTATAATCCCTTCAATTGTATTTCAGAAATTATTTATTGTATTTTAGAGGTTATAAATAATGCATTCTATAATATATATAGAATATATTTTTACTTTGAAATACAATTCATAATTTTTGAAAAACAATTGAAGGGCTTATTGTAAAAACATGATAAGCCACATTTATTGTTTTATGGATTTTTGAAGTTTTCTAGACATTTATTGATTAGTATTTGATAGAAGTCTTGATAAATACTATCACAAGTGCCTACACAGAAAAAATTATCAACCTAAAATATTGAATCAATTAATATTTTAATTGACTTTTAAATATATAAATACATATTTTATTTTAGACGCAATTATCATATTATTTTTTTATACACTGTATGCATAAATAGAAAATTTTCAGTATAAAATACCAAATACATTTGAAGTTAACAAGCACACACACAAACAGACTCAGCATTGCAAAAAACACACATACCAAAGTATATATCACACACTTTTTTTGTGAGTATCATATTTTTTTTTTTTTTTGTAGAAGTTATTAAAAACTTTTTTTCCTTCTTAATTTTAATAAAAGGTTTAATTGATAGTATCATTGCCGTGATAGGTGCAAAATCAATTAAAATATTAATTGATTCAATAATTTTTTGAATTGAAACCCGTTTTTAGTTTTTTCTGTGTAGAGTATAAACGTCCTGAAAATTCATATTTTTTTTGCACTTTTTCAACTATTAAAAGGCAAAAACCAACTAAAATTAAAATGTGGCTTATCAAGTTTTTACAATAAGCCCTTCAATTGATTGTTACTGTAAAGCAACTGAGAATCTATTAAATGGATTACAATTGATACAATTAATTATTTCTCAAATACAATTATAACTTGAAATTCAATTCATAATTTCCGAAAAGCAATTAACAAAACCGAAATACAATTAAAAAGATAAATTTACCATCTTCAGAAATACTTTCGTGCATCTAATATTTAAAACTTCTGGTACCTTGATATCTTAAAAACTTTTTTGAAATATTAATCGCAATTCCGTAAAAAGAAGAGTGCTTTTTGACACTATTTTAATAATTTTTAAATTTGATTTATAATATTTATCAAAAAGTTTGATATAATTTTTATTAAAAATAAAAATTATGTTTTTTCGACCTTTAATTGTGTAATGAAAATGAAAAATTATTCAAGTTCGAGGCCGTACTCTATATTTCTTCATTAGGATATTGTCCTAACAAATAATCTATAGAGTTTTTTGTTTTCAAATTTATTATTTGACCCTTTCAGGAATGTGTTGATAGATCTATTTCGGGAATTTTCTAGGTTCCCATCATCAGAACACGTTTTGAAAGCGGTAACAATCCCATGCCAAACATCAAACATTCATATAAACTAATTTACTCACTACATGAGAACTAATTAATATATGAGTTTCAACTCTATCAACACATTCCTGAAAGGGTCAAATAATAAATTTGAAAACAAAAAACTCTATAGATTATTTGTTAGGACAATATCCTAATAAAGAAATATAGAGTATGGCCTCGAACTTGAATAATTTTTCATTTTCATTTATCAAAAATTTTACCGTAATCGGATTAAAGAACACATTTTTTAAAGCTCTACTTATAACTTTAACAGAATAGTTGCTGGTTTTCCAATAAATTATATATTTGTTTTAAAACAATTAAGAAAACTCCATGTGCCATCCAATTTGACGTCATAGTTTTGCCAGCCCTGCCCTATAACAATATCCATAATCGTTCGTGATCTTTAGGCAAAAAAATTAAAACTTGTTTTTTCATTAAACTAAAAAGAGGAGCCGCAAACAAAACAAAACCGGCTACATAAACATATGATTCATCTGGTTTTTTAACATTATATACCTTAACATTTAATTGTGTACATCCGTATGTACCAGTATGTTAAGCAATATTTAAATTTAACATTTAATGTTAAACAACATATAGTGTTAAATTCAGTATTTTCTGACAAGGAAACTACACAGTGACGAATCCTTGGATTGGAATAAAAGCAGGATATATTGTAAAGGTTAAAACGAATATTATGAACGTATATTTTTTAGGTGCACAATCTCAAGTTTAGGGGTTAAAGGTTTAGGGTGGGGTCAAAAATTAATCAATTTGACGTTTTTAATATAAGTTACCAAATTATTGGCAAATTGGGTATCAAATGAAAGGTATTTTAAAGACGCATCTGGTATTTAAAATGAATCCGTGCATGCCCGAACATTTTCGTTATTTAGAAAACAAGTTTTTCGCATACTACATTTTCATGAGATGTTGTTGGTTTTAGCTCAAAATTACATATACTAAAGCTTATTTCATTTAATCGTGGTGGTCTATAGACTTTTTTCAATTTTCGTAATCGTTTTGGTTTAACACGACTTTTCCCAGAGAGATTATAACCATATTTTAAATATTTCAAGTAGGTGGCAACCCTGAGCCCAAAGCATAGGCAATATGGGTATCAAAATTTATGTTTTCTCAAGTACTTTAATACTGCGTACAAAAACTCTGAATTTCTTAAATTTTAAAGATGTTTTAATACAAAATGTTTTAATTTTTGACCCCTCTTTTTAATCACTAAACGTGCGATTGCGCACCTTAAAATAAACAAGTATACGTTTCTAATATTTTTTTGTCCTCCATAAGATGTCTAAGTTTCATTAAAATTCGGGGATTCACCACTGCGTAGCTTCCTTGTGAGTAACAGAGTTGTTGGCTAGTAACTTTAAGATACACTGTGTGTGTGTGAATAATTAAGTAAATATTATAAAAACCAAAGAGTTTTGAAAATAAAGAGATTTCAATACTCTCAGTTCCAAAAAAAAAAAATATGTATATATATAAATTAATAACTTTACATATTTTAATGTTGCTGCTGATAGATTTTAACATATTTGTGGTGGTTTAAACAACATTTTTTTCAATTTAGCTTTAGTTTTCCTTAAAAATGGACCGTTTTCTGATTGCAGGCACAAGGTTTTAACAGAGAGTGAGAGCATTATATAGCCATTTGTAAAAACCCAGTATTTTCGTTGAGTCACAATGTTAAATTTGAGTGTTTGTTTTATGCAGAAGTTTGTTTTAAGGAACAGTGGGCTAAAATAATGTTATATAAATTCCAACATAGAAACACAAATGTACTCTCAAAGTACTATTAGATTGTTTTGTCCTTTGTGAAACATACTAAATATATTAGAAGTGTTTATTTGGAAAAACACTTTGTTTAGAAACATCTTTGTATGTTCGTTCTATATTTCAACAAATCGTTAACTTTTGATGGTAAAGGACCTAATCTTATTTGTTTTTGCGCTGACAAGGAAACTATCAGAATTTATGGGTTTACTCCGATCTTAATGAAATTCTGATATGTGAGAGATGCTTCCGAAGAGGTTGTTTTATATTTAATTTATATAAGTGACAGACTGAGTCCATAACAGCAATATCGGTAGAAAAATAAAACCCTACATCACTACAATAGTGCTGATGTTTGTAACGCTAAAAATCAGTGACCGTAATTGTTATTCCCGCAATTGTTATTCATAAAAGTCTGATGCAAAAAGTTATTTTGTGACTTTTATTTTTTCGAACAATAATAAAAGTTATTTTTTTTTAGCAAAAGTAAAAGTTATTTTTTGACTTATTTTTTGAGCAAATATATAAGTTATTTTTGATTTTTATATTTTTTTTTTTGTCAAAAATAAAAATTATTTTTGATTTCTATTTATTTTTGTTTTTTTATCAAAAATATAAGTTATTTTTTGATTTTTATTTTTTAAGCATTTTTGTTCTCTTCTTGTTTTTAAATTTATGACAATTGAAAATTCCCATGAAGGATATTTTTATCGTGTTTGCTACATTTTTATGTATTTTTTTTATAAAATAAATTTATTTTAATGCATTTTTGAAAACAAAATTAACTTTTATTTTGGCTCGAAAAAATTAAATTAAAAAAAAAACTGCTATTGTGCTCAAAGTAAAAAAAGACAACTTTTATTTCAATTTTCAAAAAAAAAAAATAGAAGTCAAAAAATAACTTTTAATTTTTGCTCGAAAAGATAAGTAAAAAAATTACTGCTCGAAAAATAAAAATCTAAATTTTAAAAAGTAAAGCATTTATAAAATGCTCCACATATATTAATATGGCATTCTTGAGTCAGTTATCAGAGGCAAATAGTTTATAAAATTCTCCACATATATCAATATGGTATACTTGAATCAGTTATCCGACGCAAATAAAAATATATCCCATTGATTTTGGTTAAAATCGATCCATGTTTGGACCTAGTTATTTTAATAAATTTTAGGATCTTGTTTTTGAGACATGTCATCAAAAAAAAAAAACACCTTATTGAAAAAGGTATGAGGAATATTTTCAAGATTTCAAGAAATTGTAACCCAGCGGGTACATGTATGCTAGGGTGTCCCGAATACAAAAACATTAGGAATACGACTCAATCGATGTGTATTAAATAGCTAAATATGGTAAAAATAACTAAAAATATTTGAGGTGGATATTCAGTTTCCTACCAATGATTGATGTTATCGGTTGTGGTGAATTTTAACCCAAAAAAACGTTTCGATTTTTTTTCCGAAATATTGCTCAAAAGTTTCTTAATTTTTGAATTATTACTTGAATCATAAATCTAAAATGTAAATCTGCAATGGATTAGCCCCTACATCCCGAAAAATGTATTTTAACATTCACACTTTTAGCCCAAGTGGTTAGGGTAGGACGTTAAGGGGGAGACGTCCCTTACAGTAAACAGTTTTTAAAGTCTAGTCTTAGCGGATGACTACTTTCGAAATTTTAGGACGACATTTTTTTTAATTTTAAAACCCATTGAAACCACGATTTTATTGGAGTTTTAAAAAAATTATCTCTTTATGGACCTTTTTATTGAACCAGGGAACATATAATTAAATTTTAATTTTCTATCATAGTGGTTTGGGTAGAACTTCAAGTATGAGACCTTTCCACATTTTTTCCCGTTCTTATGGCTATTTCAAAAATTCTGTATTATCAGATGTCTCCAAGGGGTAGGAGTCTAACTACTAATATTCAAGTTTCTAACTCCATTGGTTTGGGCTGGCCATTAAGAGGGAGACTTTGCCTTTTTTAACATACATTTTTACACCGAAGAATGCAAACTCCACAAGGTAACGGTATTGGAAGGTTACTAAAAGCTCCCCATTTTTCCTGCAGCTGGAATTTTCTAAAATCCTGTGTAAGCGAATGTCAAATCCGAAATGGAAGCCCACATACCTAATTGCAAGCACATTTTTTTTCGCGTTTGGCCAGGCTACCAAGGGGAAGAATTTTTCAATTCATACTCCCCCAACCCGTAGAACTTTCAAAACTCCTCTATAAGCGGATATCTACGTGGGATTAGGAACCCACATTTACAATTTTAATTTCCGCGTTTTGTCGTTTTTTACCACAATCCTGGCCAGAAAATCAAAAAGTTTCGTTTCAGTGAGTTACAACATAACATATATTTTAAATTTTTGGATCCTCGCTTTATCGGTTTGGCCAAGCTGTCAAGGGGTAAAATTTTTTCCTTAATGCCGCCACGTTCTTCTGTAGCAACTTCAAAGACCTTGCAAAAGAGGTGACTTTCCCCTTCATGCTCCACACTAAGAATTTTAAAAAATCCCCTCTAATTGGATGTCAACGCGGGCTTTAGAATCTACAGAACAAATTAAAAATTTCTCGATTTACCCCTAAACGTAGAAACTACCAAAAAGCCCGTCTAAGCCGATATCTACGCAGGATTAGGATCGCATATACCAAATTTCAAGTTAATCACTATATCTGTTCGGCCAAGCTGCCAAGGTGGAAAATTTATTCCGTCAAATCGAAGACGTTTCCTATACTATGGCTCTCCGCACAGGAATTTCTAAAATTCCATCCTAACAAACGTATGAAAAGGAGGAG
>CM037855.1:22962030-23186631 GCA_021234595.1 Delia radicum | reverse complement strand
TTATCAAAATATGACTAGAATAAGCCCTCAATTATTAAAAAACTCTTTTTTTTACAGAATTGCGATTAATAATCAAAAAAAAATGGTTTTAAGATATCAAGGTACCACAAGTTTTAAATATTAGAAGTCCGAAAGTATTTCGGAAAATAAATACACCAGTTCAATTGCATTTCAGATTGTTAATTGCATTTTCGGAAATTATGAATTGAATTTCAAGTTATAATTATCAATTGAATTTCAAAAACCATCAATTGCATTTCATCTTTATCATTTGAATGACTCGCTCGAAAAAGGGTATATAATCCATTTTCAGAACTTTACAGGAGAAGAGAAAAACGTTGTAAACTCTTTTACAATAACTTTTTTTATTGTTTTTTGATCACAGTTCGCTAACTCAAGTCTAATTTTACCCGTGTTGAAAATATAATTTAAATATTGTACATGTAACTGGTTGAATTTTGCATTTCAATGTGATGTAATTCCCCAAATTTTTCAATATTTTTTATTAATTTTAGTTATTTGAATGAGTATTATGTCAAAAAAAAACTAGTTTTCATAAAGTTGTCGCTTACACCCTTATACGAGCAATGCATTCAATATTCAATTGTATTTCAGTTTCATCACTGGTATTCAGAAAATATTAATTAATATTTTAAATTTAACAATTGCATTTCAAAATTTATTAAATGCATTTGAAAAATTATTAGGATGTTTTAATTGTATTTGTATAATTAATTGTATCAATTGTAATCAATTTAATAGATTCTCAGTTGCTTTACGGTAACAATCAATTGAAGGGCTTATTGTAAAAACTTGATAAGCCAAATTTAATTTTTAGTTGGTTTTTGCCTTTTAATAGTTGAAAAAGTGCAAAAAATATGAATTTTCAGGACGTTTATACTCTAGGCACTGTGATAAGTATTTATCAAGACTTCTATCAAATATTAATCAATGACTGTCTAGAAAACTTTAAAAATCCATAAACAATAAATGTGGCTTATCATGATTTTACAATAAGCCCTTCAATTGTTTTTCAAAAATTATGAATTGTATTTCAAAGTAAAATATATTCTATATATATTATGGAGTGCATTATTTATAACCTCTAAAATACAATTAATAATTTCTGAATTAAAATTGAAGGGATTATAGTAAACACTTGATAAGCCACATTTATTGTTTCATGGATTATCGCTGTTTTCTATACATCCATTGATTAATATTTAATAAAAGTCTTGTCAACACTTATTAAAACTACCTAGAGTATAAACGTCCTGCAAAAGGCATATATTTGCACTTATTGAACCTTTAAAATTTGAAACAAACTAAAATAAAATGTGACTTATCAAGTTTTTACAATAAGCCCTATAATTGATAAATAAAAAAATCAATTGATATGAATATCAATTATTCTTTTCTGAAATACAATTTATAAATTTGAAAATCAATTCATTATTTCTGAAATACAATTGATAAATATTAAAAATAATTGACAATTGACGAAAAACAACAGAAAATTTTGTATTACAAACTTCTTGGCAAAGAAGTACAAATTGTTTTACTGAAAACAAAATCTCATTAACGCCGAATTGAATAGGTGCCAGAAAATTGGACAAAAGTGGAAAACAGAAATTTAATCAGCCCAATTCTCAATAACAATTCCGTGAGAATTTCTTCCCTATTCCTTGTTCCCCTATTCTTAATAAAATCTGCCCGGGGATTTTTTCACTTTTCCCTTATTCTAAACGAATTTCGAAAATGGGAAATTCTTCCCCCGGAAAAAAGGAGGTATTATGAATGTCAATAATAGGGAGAATTGTGATAGCATTGAATTAATTATTCCGCCAAAAATTAAAGTATTTTATCTTTTCTATAAAAAATTAATAAATTTAAAAATAAGAGACTGTTACAATTAGAAGACTTGAGATACAAATCTTAAGTACAAATGAAATGTGACCTGAATTTATTTTATTTTAAAGTTTTAGTATTTAAGTTTGCTTTTGAAGTTTTAGAATTTAAGTTCCGTTTTGCTTTTAAGTTTTGAATTTGAATTTAAGTTTTGTTTGTTTGTCTAATAACCAAAGCCAAACGTCAAAAAGCAAACAGCTGATTCGAAAATTCAATTCAATCTCCCTTATTATTCTTTTCCCCGCCTGTTTAGGATAGGAGGAATTTTTTATCGAGAAAATAAAATCCGCAGAGGAAAAAAATCCGAGGGAATATTCATAATCGGGCTGAATATGAATATGACATAATCGCGACATATTTTTAGCAAAAAAATTTTTGGTTATTGTGGCACGCAACAAAAAAGTCTTGACACCCCTGTTATGGGGTCTTTCTTAGTTTTTATATTATTGCTGATGATGATGATGTTTAATTTTATGTAATATATAATAAATTGTGAAAGATAAAATTTAATGGTTGTTTTTGGAGTAGAGCAGAAGGGGAAGCATTCGCTACTTTTTTTTTAAGCGCTGTCATTACTTAACCATCAATTTTTTTTGGAAAAAATGATTCTTTATCTAAAACTGCGCACATCTTAACTTTAATTTTTATGTTTAAAACATGAATTATCTTTACTCCTTATATCTTATTTTTAAGATTTCCCAAGTAAATCAAATCGGCTATACTGTCCCACCTATGGGGTAAATTCGCCAAGTTATTTTTGCAAAATTGTTAGCTATAAATATAGTGGTTCTGGTGGAAAACTAATATTTTATATTAAATAATCATATAAAGTGATTGTCAATAGCTGTAATTTTAGGGAAACAAATTTTGAAAAAGTTTATTTTCAATTAATTTTTATTAATTCGGCTTAAGGTCATTTAATAACATTAACAACGAGTGTTTAAATTTTTATTAGATTTTTTAAACAGTGAACAACGTAATTGTTTTTGTTGTGTTATTTATTATTAAAAAATCTTTTGAAAATGACCTACGACGTAGGTTTAAACATTTGAAACATTTAAACACATTTAATTAAATGACCTTAAGCCTAATTAATAACAATTAATTAACAATCAAAGGGTCAACTATAAAAAATTTTTTTTTCTTTGAATTTTTTGAACGAGAACAACGACTGACCCGTGCAACATATTTTAACACGTAACGAATTAATATTACTCATACGTCTTTTAAAGTGCTAACAATTTTTGCTGGCGAAACTACCCCACCAGAGTCCCAAGCCAAACCGGCGCAAGTCGGTGGCGCGCCGCCGCCGGTTTAAATTCTCAAGTTTCGCGTCGCCGCCGACTCGTATCTGCTTAAAATATGAGTCGGCTTATGAGACGCCGCCGATTTAATCGACTGCGCCGGGAAAAAGTTGTACTATGTGGCAATGATTTTTAAAACACGCTTGTATTTTAAAGTTTTTTTTTGAACCATAGAAATAATATAGTGCTATTTTTTGCAAGCATGCAAAATTTCTAGAAAAACCAAAACAAGTGCCGTTAGATTTTTTCAATGAAAAAAAAGCATAAAAAGTATTACAGCAAAGGAGTTTAGCTCAATATTAATATATACTTTACAATAATTTTATTTTATATTTTTTATTTTATCAGATGTTAGTCGAATTTTAGCCTTTCACACAAAATGTATAGGAAAATATTTTCGTCATTAGTCTTACAAGGAAACTAACAGTTGTGAATCCTTCGATTTTAACGAAACTTGGATATGTTGTTGAGGATTAAAAGTGAGTCAAAATTTAAAAAACGTTGTATTTTTCGAATTTTTGAAATTGATATTTTTTGGAAGAAGTATTGAAGTACTCGAGAAAACAAAAATGTTGATACCCATATTGCCTATGTTGCGGTTCCAGAGTTGCCACTTATTGCAAATATTAAAAATATGGGCTAAAGAAGCTCTTCGGGCGACGTCGTATTAAAGCCGAATGATGACGAAATTTGAAAAAAAGCACAGACACCCCTTCGATTAAATTAAATGAGCCCCATTATACGTTAATTTGAACTCGAACTAACGACAACTCCCCATACAAAGGAGGAGTTCGAAAAAATTGTTTTTGAATAACAAAAATATTAGAATATGTACAGACATGTTATATACACCAGTGGATGCACCTTCCAAATACCTTTCATTTGACACCAACTTATAAAAGAAATATCTTAAAAATCTTAAAATTGGGTCATTTCTGACCCCACTTTTTAACCCCTAAACTTGAGATTGCGCACCTAAAAAAATGTGTTCAATATTTTTTGATTCTCTCCAAGTTTTATTCGAATCTGAGGATTCACCACTGTGTAGTTTCCTTGTTAGCTGATATAATACGTTTTATAAATATTGTGAAGCAGTCATTAATTTTTATGAAATGATAAATTTTCTTTTGCAAAAAAATTTGTAAAGAGCAAATTAGCTTCTTCATATTTTTAAAAATTAAATTTTTTAAATTCAGAAACTACAAAATATTTTTAAAATTTTGAAATTTTAATATTATTTAATTTTTCTTACTTTTAAATAGTTTTTATAATTTAAAATTTCGGAGTTTTAATTGATGTTTTTTAAATAGAAAACTGTTCCTATTTTTCAGTTCAAATAATAAATTTCCTTCCTTAAAAAAACCTATTTAAGCCGACAGTTCAGCCGCCGCCGTTATAAACTTGTAAACGCCGCCGCCAAACAAAAAAGTCCGCGCCGCCGCCTCCGATTGTTGTGGGTCGGCTCTGTACTCCACCTGGTGGTCAGGCGTATATGCCCATGATATTTTTTTTTTGAACTTTTTAGAAATAAATTGTAAAAAATTTTCTTTTAATATTATAAATGGATATTAACGCTTCGACATCTTCAAAGACATTTTGTTGTTATACACGAAATTAAAAAGTTAGCCAAAATATAGTAAATCTATATTATTTTTTGTTGCAATCTAAAAAACCACAAAAACATGTCTATCCTCGACCACGTAGGAAGTATAAGTGTAAAATTTGCTGACATGAAAAATGATCCATAACTGCACAAATCATGGAAAGACACATTTTAATACCTCTTTTAAATACAGCGAAATTGAGGGTGGCATATGTGCACCAGTGGCGAAACCTTCCCCTTGTACCCTATGTATCTCGGCAACAAAGTATCTAAACAATGTGTTATTAGTATTAACTTATAAATATTATTACCCAAAATGTGGGTAGTAGAATAATGTCTGGCCAATTAAAATGACGTTTAAATCATACAAACAGTTATTGGACAACAATTAATACACAGTGATTTATAAAAATAACAATGATTAATAAGCTAATTTTTTTTTTATATCACAACGCCTCACTTCACCTAAATTTTTCATATTTAGTATTTTGTAAAATACGGTGATGAACGCCGTAATGCTCATACAACATAGTATGAAACATGGATTTTTCTAAATCATCTGAGCGCTTTATTAAACACTTGAACTGTCAAATCTATCACCTGCTTATTTTAGGTGTTAAATGAAAAAATTCAAATCTAAATTAAATTAAATTTGTCAAATGCATATTAATTAAAAATTAATTGCGACTGTCTATATGACGTTAATATAAGAGTGTACTAAAATATTTTATAAAATTTGCCTTGTGGCTATGTCTCAACTTAAAAACACAAAAGTTGTCAACCCTGAACGTAAAAACCATACGGCAATCTGGTAACATTGTGAAATAGAGACGGAGGAGATTAGAAAAATAAACAAAAATCTAAAAATAGAATATTTGTGCTATTAGTGTTGTCACTTCTGAGTATAATATACAATAACAGAAAAAGCTAATAGGAAAGAAAACTGCAATTTAGCTGCATTAGATTCGAGGCCATACTTGGGTGTGATCGCTAAACGGTCATGACTTGGTATTGTTACGTTAGTAATGTAAGATGAGCGCAGGTTTGATTCTTACAGCCTCAGGTTGTTAAAAAATTTATCATATAGAGACAATCTGACAATTCTAAGACACAAATAATAATACAATTTAGATGAAAAATCACTGATGGCCTTGTCCATAAAAAGGCAAAAAACTAATCTAGTCTGATTTTAAAATTAAAAGTGTTTATAATTTTTAGAGAAAAGCATTTATTTTTCTTCTTAACATTTCTAAAAGAAAAAATATTTATTTGAACACAAAATCCTTTAATAAAAACAGTACAAATTAGTTAATTAACTACAATTCTAACTAATTAAAAAAGAATTTCTTGTCCGTCAGATTAAAAACACGGATAACACCACTTAATTTTTTTAAATATGTAGTTTAATCTTTAAAAAATAACATAAATTCGCAATAAAACCAGAAAGTTAAAATTTTAATAATTTCTATTTCGTATAAATTTAAAATAAATTTATTTTTTTTAGTTCTTTTTGTTTTGATTTGTTAACAAAGATTACATTTCAAATCTATTTTTAGGGTTGCCAATTTTAAATTATATGAATCCCTGCAAAAATATGATATATTTTTTATATGTTTTCATTAAGGTGGCAACTCTAATATATAAATGATTGACCATTCAAGAGTTAACGTAAAACTTAATCACAAAAACGTAGAGATTTATAAAATATAATTTTTTAATCCCCGCTTTAGGTGGGTGATGTGAAGTGTTGGTGAAGTGATAAACGCAGGTGATTAACAAAATTAGAACATAAGACAGATTTTTAAAAGGTGATTTCAAACAATGTTTAAATAACGATTGTTTAACGCAATCAATGTGGTTCATATTATTTTAATAACAGTATATTAAGGATAACGGGATTTCAATTATTTCGTTAATGAGGTTTCCAGGGTTACGATATTCAGTTTGAAGCAAGCTTGAATTGCTACACACAAAAAAATAAAAACACATTTCAGTCACTAAAATCACCGATTAAATAACTTTAATTGCTAATAATCCAACAACAACGAAAATTGCTAGTCCAATTAGAAATGGATAGCTCTTTAATTGAATTATTTTTCAATTAAATAACTCATTTGATTAAAAAGTGATCAATACCGTATACGTTCCAAAAAACCAAAATAAATTTTTTGTTGCCATACCAAATGTTTTGTTGCCATACCAATTGCATTTTTAAAAAAGTGTCATTTGCCATACCAAATGTTTTTTTTATAGCTTGAATGTTAGAACATTGAATTTAAACCGGCATGAAATTCTCATTTAGTTAGCAGATTTATTTATAAAGGGTCCGTCATCTAACGTTTTTTTTTTCAACTAGTGCTTATTTCGTGAATGGTAACACTTAGATCATGTCTGATTTGGCAGATAATTAGTTTTATCCTTCCGCTGAACGAATATGGTCCGTATGTACGTTATCTTGTGAAAAAAGTGAAAGAAACTGGCATCCTCATCGATAAACCAAAGCGTGAAAAGCCAAAAACAGTGCGTACACCCGAGAATATTGCTGCTGTGGCAGAAAGTGTGCGTGAAGCGCCATCAACATCAATTCACTGTCGTTCTCAACAATTGAACATTTCGGAGACATCATTGAGACGAATTTTGCATAAAGACCTTGGTATGACGCCATACAAAGTCCAATTTTTTTTTTTTTTTTTTTTTTATAATTTAACCAATACTCAGGGGATGCCCCCTACTCATGCAGTGCATTGTATTGATCAGGAAAATAAGGTATGGGAAGGAGGAAAGAGGGAGTAGTGTTTATGGATATTTGATTTAAATTTTTCTAAATTGTAAGTAACAGGGTTCAGGAGTTCAAAAAAAAAAGTTATTTCGCGGACCCTTTACTTATGTGAACAAATTTTCTTTGTTTTTTTTTAGATTTTTTCTTTGCAAAATTAGCCCTTTTGCTGAAATCAAAGTTTTTTTTTTTGTTTGAACTAAGTTTTTATTTATTTTTTGCATTTTCTTTCTATTTAAATTTTTTTTTTTTAATTTGTATTAAACGAAGTTAAACTTTAAAAATTACTTTATCAATTTTATGATAATGTTTTAGAATAAATAAATATCAAGATTTAAAGAAATGAAACTAAATTATTTAACTTAATAAAGTAATAAACCTAATAAGAATTAATAACTAATTGTAGAGTTGGGATTAATCGTTCATTTTGGTGATTCGGTTCGTTATCGTTCAATTCGAGTCAGTGAACTAGTTCGTTCAAATCGTTCAATCGTTCTTTTTTGCTTTGACTTGTGACTGATGTGCGTGTTGTGAACTGTGTCGTTCGTTTGACAATTATTACGCACTATTCATGTTTTACGAGTTTTTTTAAAAATGTTACTGTACATAGACAAAAAGTGTTATAAAATTGCAACTTTTCTAACAAAAATTTATTTATTTTGTGTTAAAAACATTTTATTTGTATGGCTTTAATTGTTTTTCCTAATTTGAAACAATATTATTACTATTTCTAAAAAAAAAAATTGCACTTGCAAGCAATTTGATTGAATAGAGATGCAATTGTTCTATGAATAAAAAGAACGAAATGAACGATTGAACGAAGTGAACGATTGAACGACAAGATCGAATATTGGTGAACGAATCATATCGTTCAATTGAGTGAGTCGTTCAATTGAACTAGTTCGTTCATGAACGACACAACTCTAACTAATTGATATGAATTTAAAATATTTATTGCAAATACCATTAAGCATAAAAAATGCTACTTCCGAATTTGAGCAAATATTAAATTGATTCAATTAATTTCAATTTGAGCAAATATTTAATTGATTCAATTAATTTTTAATTGACAGCTTTTAAAGTTTTCAACAAACCAATTTAATTAAAAAAAAGTATGGAAATATATTTTTCTGTGTAATGATATTTAAGAGGGTTTGCTTGTTAACTCACACTAAAATAAAAAAGTCAGTTAAGTCAGCAACATTTGGAAATTTTTCTGCAAGGATCCTCCAAGCAAAAAATGTTGCTTACTTAACTGACTTTTTTATTTTAGTGTGTTAGTGAGAAAAGTTATGACGTGCCATTCTTCTGTATATGGACATATGTAGTCAGCTATAATCATATCTGATCATATATAAGCACACGTATGATCATATACATTCATATATGACCAAATATATTTATATATAATCCCATTTTGACCTAGGTTGTGTCATTTTTGCTCATTGTGGATAACTTTCGAGCATAACCGTTTCAATTACTTAATACAGATGAATAGTATTTATGTTATTTGAAAACAGATTTTTATTTTCGACAATAGATTCAGTTAAATTTCAAGTTATCCCATTATAAACTAAATGAAACTGGTTTGTCACATTTGATTGTCAAATTTACACTATGCTTTGTTGATACTAGACCTGTGTACAATTATCCCAACCTTGAAATTTATTTTCAAGCGAAAAAGTGTTAAAAAGTAGTTAACAATATTATTAAAATAAGTGTGAAATTAAAGTAGTATAAACTTCTAAAGCTTGTTTAAAAAAATTTATTATTCTCATTAACGTTACTATAAATATTACACTCGGGGAAAAAGCTTCATAATATATGTATATGAAAAACTTCATAAATATGATGAAAAACTTCATTGATTTGCGTACAATATACGCTTTATAAATACACTCAAAAAAATATGTTAGTACAAAAGTTAGTAAATCAGGTATACTATTTTTAAGCAAATTTTTTTGCTAAAATCGTGTTTTTCAGCTAAAATTTTTGTTATACTTATTCAGCACTTAACTGTTTTATACTAATGCTTTACTAATATACTAATGTTTTACTAATTAATTTTGCTAAAAAAAAAATTGTGCTGATAAGCACATTAATAGTGTGGACGACAACCAGATTGAAAGATATACGCAGAATGAAGCAGATGTCGCGGCATGTCAAGATGTAGTAGAGAAGAAGAAAATGATACTAAAAAGTACAACTCTAATAAGACATATAAAAAAAATCAACCATGGAAGACTTTTGTATCTTTTTTTCATACATAAAACAAAATTGAGGATTAAAACCACTTAAATTTTGCGTTGTCACCGGCTTGTGAAAATAATTGTCTTTTAATTAAATAAAAGACAAAATAAAATATTTAAATTTAATATGTATTTCTAAACTAAATGTTTATAGATTTATAATCTAGTGTGGTCAAATTGTAGACAGAGTAAAGCGAAAGACAAAGACACACATCTTAGGTAGATTTTTATGGTTCCTTTTTTTATTGCAAAAAAAGGGTTGTTTTTTTCGTTTCGTCTGTTTTTGTTTATTTTTTCGTTTCTATAATTATCTTCGGCAGTTGCGTCCTTTAAAAGAAAGCATCATTTAGACTACCATTGATGTAAGTAGTTGAAAGAAAATTTTTGTTATGTTATATATATTTATTTCTATATATTTTCAGATATTAAATTAATTCATGTCGTCAATGTGGGAAAATGAAAATTTTTATATTTCGTAATTATTGTAAATTATTTTTAAAAGAATCACAAAAATATGTTTTATGATTTTCAGCAAATATATTAACTAAATTACATTTTTTTTACAATTTTTTTTGCGTTTTTTTTCAGTCTACTAAAATTCAGCAAAAAAATTATTAATTTTTAGCAAGGCTTTTTTATTTCTAATCTACTAAGTGTTAGCAAAACTTTTGCTGAATCTACTAATTTTGTTGCTAAGATTTTGCTGATATTAGCAATTTTTTTGCTAGCACCCTCCTGACTAAAATTTTGCTGACTCAGCAAAAATTTTTGCTGACTTTACAAACTTTTATTTTTGAGTTTACACTAAGGATATTATGAAGGTAAAGACGACAGCAATTGTAGTCAAAAACTAATGAAATTTCACTTGAAGAAAGGACGACTACCATTTCATTAAATTCAACTAACATTTGTCATTTATTTTAACTGTTCAAAAAATTACTAACAATTGTAGTAAAAATTAAAATGTTACTAAAAAATAAACAAACATTTTTTTTATTTTATTTTTTTAAACGACTGTAAAAAATGAATGTAAAGTCATAAAACAGTCATTTAATGTGGTTTGTTTTTTTTTAATGAACTACAATGTTAGGAAAAAATTAAACTTGTTCTACATATGACTGACATTTGCATTTAAAATAAAGAAACTGTATTACAACCCAAACAACTACAAAGTTTTAAAGCTGAAGTTCCCTGAGTGTATGATAAAAGTGTTTCATAAATGTGCAAACTGATGACAGAATTGTTATGTTTATGAAATGTTTCATAAATATGGTTTAGTTTCATAAATTGGTGTGCAATGTCTCAATTTCTTTTTTATTTAATTTTCTAATGATAATTTTCATTTAAAAACAACACATTTCAATATTTCATATCTTGTTTTTTTGAAGTGAATTTAAAAACTATGTACATGTGTAGAATTTTCTTACATCAATTGAAATTAAGAATACCAATTGAAGTTCAAAAAATCTATTTGAAATTAAAATATATAATTTTCCATTTAAAGAGACTTCAATTAAATTTCGAAATTTTACATTATTTAAAAAAAATTGTATTTAAATTTATGAACTCATCATATTTGTTCGATGTTTTATAAAAAATACAAAACAAAAAAAAAAAAAAAAATTGTTGTTAGTTTTGAGTTTTAAAAGGTCTAAATTGCAAATGATATTTACTAAATTTCAAACAAAAATAAGAATTTCTATAAAGAGTTAAAATTTAGTTTCACAAAGTTTATGAAATTATTTTATGAAATGATGAAAGTGTATGAAACAGGTGTCATACATTTTTATGAAATTATTTACCATAAATATGATGAATAATTGATGACAAACGATTTATGAAACAATGTCATCATTATGGCGAAACTTTTTCCCTGAGTGTAGCAAATATGCCACATAAACTAGAAGAAACTAGAGTTATTTAGATATAGAGTATATAAATTTGGGGAGGTGAACTCACAAAAAAAAATAAAAGCCCATTTCAATTACGATCAAATAACTTTAATTGCTTAAATTCTGCCAACAACGAAAATTTCTAATTCAATTAGAAATTTGAATTATTTTTCAATTAAATAATAACTCATTTGATTAAAACAAAAACAAATTGTTGTTGCCATACCAATTGGTTTTTTTTTTTTATAGAAGTGTTGTTGCCATACCACATGTTTGTTAACAGCTTGAATTTTATAACATTGAATTTAAACCGGCATGAAATTCTCATTTAGTTAGCAGATTTATTTATACTTATGTTAACAAATGCACACAGAAATTAGTTTTTTTCTTTCTATTGAAGTGTAGGGGTTATGGGAAACAACCAACATATTAAGAACGGCCAAAGATAATTCTTTAAAATGGTACGTACCTGCATCATGATAATCAAATACTTTTGGCCAAAAATCAAGTAAATTTGTTGGAATTTTGTTATTAAAATAACTATTCCAATTTATGAACGGAAGTTCATATGTCATACAACATTACATGACTTTTGATGTCGTTTTGACACTAAATATGAAATTCACTTAAAATGATAACAAAACAAAAATCATTCAAATTATTTAAAAAAATCACTGAAATAATATAAATGGTGAAAATAGCCAAGAAAATCACCAGTTACATCATAAATCGCCAAAAAATCGCCATGTCGCCATATGGAAAATCTCGACGCCAAACACGTTTCAAAATCGCCATGTTTGGCGAGAAATCGCCACATCTGACAGCCCTGCTTAGCAGAAATTAGCAATTGTGATGAAATCAGAGTATTTTTTTTTTTTTGTTTAAAATAATTTTTAATTTATTTTTTGCATTGTCTTTCTGTTGAAAAAAAAATTTTTTAATTTGTATTAAACGAAATTAAACTTTAAACATTACGTTATCAATTTTATGATAATGTTTCCGAATAAATAAATATTCAGATTTAAAAAACTCAAACTAAATTATTCAACTTAATAAAGTAATAAACCTAATAAGAATTAATATCTAATCTAATTGAAATGAATTTGAAATATTTATTACTACCTAGCAAAAATAACTTGAATTCGGTAAGCACTAACTACATTTGTATGCTTCCAAAATACCGCTTCACCGATTTGCATACAATAAAGCAATTAGGGAAGGCATTCGTTGTGCTTCCCAAAATGCCTTCTTTGAAGCAGTGAATAATGCTTACAATGGAGCAATAAAGAATGTATACCATTAAGCATTAATGTTGTCAACATACATAAAAAGTGCTTCTTATTGCCTAAGAAGGCATGAATTTATTGCTTCTACACTTACAATACTATGTAGGTAAAGACCACTTCAAATAAAGTTAAAAACAAATGAAATTTCACTTGAAGAAAGGACGACTTACATTTCATTAAATTCAACTAGCTCTGTCATTTGGTTTTTAATGTTCAAAAATTACTAACAATTGTTGTAAAAATTAACCACATGGTAGTAAAAAATAAACAAGCATTTTTTTTTTAATAACAAAAAACTACTGTAAAAAATTAATGTAAAATCATAAAACAGTCATTTGATGTGGTTTGTTTTTTTAAATGAACTACAAGGTTAGTGACATTTACATTAAAAATAAAGAAACTGTATTACAACCTAAACAACTACATATTTTTAAAGCAGAAGTTCCCTGAGTGTAAGAGCACATGAAATGAGCGCTTTTCGCCTGCTTAAAAGAGACATACCAAGTGGGGCATTGCAAAAAAAAAATACTGCCTTCTGGATTTGCTTTGGAAGCGCTTCCTAATTAAATAATCGGCCTGATTACGGTTGTCGTAGTGAAAATTTGTCGTTTTTAAAAAACGTTATAACGTTTGTCGAAAACTTCGAATGTACAACACTGCTAGAGAATCTATTACAATTTCCGTATAACGGTTGTCATTTTCGACTGTCAAAATGTATAAAACAGTCGTCTATGTTATTTTCTCACGACAGATTTAAAAAAATTCTTAACAAAAATTCAAATTTCAATGAAATTTTAATTAAATTTAAATACTTTTAGAATAAAAATTATAGCACCGAAGCTGCTTGCGAAATTGGAGGACGTTTTAGGGTAAAAAACATAATTGGCAAAATGTGGAGCAAGTGCAGTTTGGAAAATAACTACGATTACTTCATAACTTTTACCCCAATAACTAATTTTTGAGCTGATTTCAAGAAACAAAATATTTGTAGTCGCCGGCGCCCCCTTGCGGCTGGGCTGGACAGGGCATTAAATATCTCAAAAAGTACAAGTCCGTTTACAACAATATGCATGTCATATAAAAGCTCTTTTAAATGGCTTTTCAATGCTGTACAATATGTCAATATAAATCAACCCATTAAAGGCCGGTTTAAAATTTTCTTATTTTTACTTTAGTTTTTTTAGATAAAATGAGCTTTTTATTCAAAAATTGGCCTGTGTAAGTACTTAATAAGTTTATAGAAATGGATAGCCGGATTTATAAACTTTCTTTTGAGGTACAATATGACCACATATCTCTTGAAACAAAAAAAAAATATCAAAGTTTAAATTTAGACAATGTGGATTTTTTGCGATTTTTTTAACCTTTAATCTCTTTTTTATTTTAAAAGATATGGTAGTCCATTATACCTTTACTGAAAGCTTGTGAAATTTTCTTTAATTTTTTGTACATTTTTGTTATGCTTATATTGGCGATTTTTTTAATAAAGTGATCTTTTTACAAAAAAAAACACAAATAAATATAAGGAAATTTTGAATTGGGCTGTAATGGGTTAAATACATTATTAAATAGATATTTTAATAAGCTTTGATATGACATATATGTTGTAATGATCGGACGTGTACTTTTTGAGATAATTGTAAAAAAACTTTCCAGTCGCAAGGGGGCTCTGGCGACAAAATTTTTTGCTTCTTAAAATCAGCTCAAAAAGTACTATGCGAGGTAAAAGTTTGGACGTGATCGGAGTTATTTTGCTAAACAACACTTAGCCGTTTCCTTCGAATATCATTCGTCTCAGCCATAGGCGCTCATATTTTTCATCTGAAGTTAAAAAAATAAGTCCAAACTTAGCATTTTTTTATATTTTTGATAATTCAACAACAAAATTAAAAATTTCTTATTAGATTGTCATAGAGTGCCTTATAATATTAATAAATTTAACAAATTTGTCAACACTCTGTTGTTTTCAATCTATTACAAAAACCTTTTAGTCGAAAAATTTACGTAATACAGCAACAAATAAAAATCGACAACTACTTCGACTAGAGTCGAAATACGACTACGACAACCTTAATCAGGGCCAATGCCTTCCGGAAACGCTTCTGGGTAAGCACTATAATCCCAATAAACATAAACATTCATAAAAAACAACTACATAAATATTACAAAAACAACAACAATGTTTGCTTTTGAGCGATAATAATTTGAGCAAATATTTAATTGATTCAATTAATTTTTAATTGACAGCTTTAAAAATGTTCAACAAACCGATGTAATTGAAAAAAGTAAGGAAAAATTGTGTTCTGTGTAATGAATAACAAAACATCTGTTATCGTGTCAAACAAAATAATGTTCAAAATTAAGCATCTCAGGTCCGTTTTTAATTTTTGTAATTTTCCACAAAGTATTTTTTATGAAATTTAACTGCTGTCTTCAAATCGATTTAATTTCAAATATTGCCAATAAATAACGAATGTTAATTTTAACATCCTAAAAATGCAGGTTTATAATTAAAAATAAAAAAAAAAAATATGTGGAGCGTAGAAAACAAAAAAAAAAAAAAAGTTATTTAAAACTTTAACAAATCATTAAGAAAAAACAGATCACGAAATGGAAAAAACCCGTTTTAATGGTTAAAGAATTTATAAAAAAAAAAACTAAAAGAACTTTTTTTTAGTGTAAACATTTAAAATACTTGTATGTTTAAAAGTATGCGTTTTAAGTTTGTTTCTGTTCATTTATCTGCGCATAGTACATTCTGGTCTTGTCTGTTTAAGTGCTGCGCATGCGCTCCTATAGGTTAAAGCTTAAGTTCATAGCAACACAGAATACAGACAGACGGCATATAGCAAAGCCAGCACAAGCACAGCATCTGATAAAAGGCGCATACTGGTACTGGTACTGGCACTCATTCGCGCATACAATCCATAGGAACCGCATACAACTTTTGATTTTTCTTGCAACCGGTTTAAAGAACTACTTTTAGTTTTCGTATTCGTTTTATATTCTCTCTCCTTTATTTAAAATATTATATTTTTTGATCAACTTTATACTGTTGCTTTTGTAGACAGACAAGAATGAGTTAAGTGATGTCAACTCAAGAAATAAAAATGAAACCGTTTTTTAAAAAAGTGTAAATTTTTGATCAAAAAACCGGACATTTTAGACATATGGTACTTTTTTTTAAAATAAAAGTAAGGGAATGTTCCCTTATGTGACCCTACACCTGGTATTTTGTGCAATATACATTGGCTTGGGTATTTTTCGGCTATAGATCACTTTCTTGTGGCAACTAATTTAAAAAAGTTATATAAAAATTTTCAAAACAACTCAATAGTTTCACATTAGGGAACATGTACCCTAAATTGGACATAAATTAAAAAACTTTCTAAAAGCATATACAATTTTTAGAGAATGAAGTAAAATCGACAAAAATTTGTATTTAAATGAAAATTTATTTTAATATTGTTTATTAAAACGTGTTATGTAGCGGAAAGGAGCCCAAGATGGATTTTTTTTTTTAAATAATGCTCTAGAGCCCAAACGGAATAAGATATATTAAAGTGTTACATAACCTATGAAAGCACAAAGGTTGGGTATCTTTTGGCCATAGAAATAGATACATTTTTATTATTTAAACATTTTTTAACCATATTTTGTCCAAAATTTTGATTTTAAAAAAGTGTTCCCTAAATGATATTTTTTAAAATTCTCGAAGAATGAAATTATTTTCCATTATTTAATGGAAGGATTGTACTTTTAAATAAAAAAGAAATTCGAGAAAATATTCAGTAGTTTTTTTTTATAGCATTTTCAAAAAACAAAGTTATTTGGCGGACCCTATATTTCCCTAGAAAAGGGAACTATAAATAGCAAACAAGGCTTCACAAAAAAGATTTTTATTATATGACAAATATAACAATTTGATTTCGATCGCTAAATGCATAATTGCATAACAAAAATATTTCTCATATATGATTATATTTAATATCAGATATAAATAATTATATATTATATATGTCATATATGACATTATATATAAAAAGATATGATCATATCACAACAACCCAATTTCAAAAAATCATATATTAAAATATCTAAGACGATATATGATCAGCCATATCTGGATGCACATATAATCAGATATACTAATATCTCCTTCCATATATGTTTAGATATGATTGTATACAATTTGATATAATTATATATGAACATTTTACAGGGGAGAAATACCATACAAATTTTATGCAGTATCATATAAATCACATTTCGGGCATTTATACCAGGGACCCATGATTTCGACTCCTTTTAAGTATTCTTATCTCTAACACTTATTCATGACACACAATCATTTGGTGGACTATGCTGATGTGGTTTTCAATCAAATTACACAAAAATCCTCATATTCGTCTACAGACGAATTCTCTTACGCCTGCCTCGTTCGTATATATAATTTAAATTTTCAATCAAATAAAAATTCAACTTCAACTTTCAACACCATTGAAAACAATTACCATTTTAGGGTCGTAAAGTAAATTTTATAAAGTAAAAATTAGGAAAGTAAATTTATGAGAGTATGAATTGGTACAAAACCAAAATACTTAGTTTTTCTTATTTTAAACGGGCTTAATATCCTTTATTTATAAATAAATAAAAAGGATCTTAAGCTCGTTTAAAATAAGAAGAATTAAATAATAGAAGATCAAATAAAACTTAAAATTTTTAAAACAAAATAATAATAAAATCTTTTTAGAATATTGTTATGCGGTAAATAAATATATATACAGCTATATATACCAGTGCGAAATCGCAAATTAAGATAACCTAAATGACTCAACAAAATTATGTTTAAGAACTTTTCGAAAAAAAAATTATTTCGTCTGCAGTAGAAAATCTAGCAGATATTTTATAATCGAGTATGCATAGAAAACTGCGTCTATACAAACCACAACAATGACAGATAGCATGAGGTACTGCTACCTTATGGAAACATTTTATACGCAATGTCCATATTGGGGCCATGTAGATCTTGGGGTCCTCTCCATTATCGTTTAAAGCTGAATAAGTGGTTGCTATATGTAATGCTAACTTTTTGAATTGCGGTAAACCAACGATAGTTTTTTTGCAATGAAATCTGTTAAAAAATTTACCAAAATAGTTAAGTTAGAATAGTTAAAGTAACGCGTAAACCATTTACAAAAGACTAAAACTTGAAAAAAAAAAAAATAAAAAAAATAAGAAAATATATCAAAGGTCCACTTTAGCGAACACTATGAAAATTAGTTTTTTACTTTTTTTTATTTATTATATATTTTAATGGAGTCAATTATTTTTGTTAAAAGTCTGAATAAAATTCTTAGCGTTTATGATGTGAGCAAGATTATTCAAGTTTGCAAAAATCCAATTTGGAAAATTCTTTAAAAATTGATTTGTTTTCTCTTTTCATGTGAATGAAAAATTATACTTTATGTTGTGCTTTTTATGCAACGGCACTATAAATCCAGGAAAAATATGTAAATTCGCGTCGAAACGGTTTTAAAAAAGATGTTGCGGAAATTACACTCGAAAGATACACTTGAGGAAACATCCCCTGACTTTATTGTAACGACACCATAAAACCAGAAAAAACATTGCACATTCAGATCAAGAAAAAACACGAAAAAAAACGAAAGGTCCACTTTTGGGAACAAGCCACATTAGGGAGCATTCCCTTACTTTTTGATAAAATGTACTATTTTTTATAAATAGTACTTTTTTTAAAAAAAAACAAAGTTATTTGTTTGATAATTTAAATATATGATCGTTTTTTTTTTGTTCTGTTAACAAAAGTTCTAAATTAACATCACTGGTGAAGTATTTTTTGCCTGATTTTAAGTGTGTCTGCATTTTTGTAGGGTTTTGCTGATTTTTTTCTGTTATTTTGCATTTGCCTTTTCACATTTAAATCTTATTATTGAATTTGTGAAAGTAAATGTTTTTTTTTTTTTTGGCTTTTGGTATAGTTTTTTTATTTGTATTAAAATACTTTTGTTAATGTTATTAAAACGAGATTTTTTTTAGTTAAACACATTAAAAATCGTGTTTTGTTAATTCGAACTGTTATTTAGCTCTACACTTTGACATGATTTTAAAATATTTAATTATTAACTTTTTTTGTATAGAATTTTTGTTTATAAATTTTAACAAACGGAATTTTATTTTTGGCCAAGTGCAGAAAAATATATGTCAGCAACAATTTGTCATCAATACAACGAAAAAACTAAAATTGAGTTTCAATTAAAATATTTGTTAATTCAATTAAAAGTTTAATTTCAAACAAATTTTTATATGGTATGTTTACAAATTTAAACAAAATTGCAAAAATCGTCAGTTATTTAAAAAAAAAAAAAAAAATTTTTTTACAAAATTGTTAAAATGAAAAAATTACAAAATTTAACAAAAAATCGCCAAAGTTCAAAAAATTTGTCAAAATTTAATAAAAATTGTCGAAGTTTAAAAAAATCATCAAAATTTAACAAAAATTTTCAAAATTTTATGAAAAATACCTAAAATTGAATAAAATTTTTAAATCGGAAAAACTTTAAAAGCTTTTAGTGTTAAAAAAAAAATCGCAAAAATTTAATAAAATTGGCAAAATTTACAATAATCTTTAAACTTTAAAAAGAAACTGCCTAAAATTTGGAACAATTGTTCAAAATTGCAAGAAATTGTCGAAGTTTAAAAAAGTCGTCAAAATTTAACAAAAATTTTCAAAATTTTATGAGAAATACATAAAATTGAATAAAATTTTAAATTGTTAAAAATTTAAAAACACTAACTATTTAAAAAATCGTCAAAATTTAATAAAAATGGCAAAATTTAAAATAATCGTTAAAATTTAAAAATAAACTGCCTAAAGTTTGGAACAATTGTTCAAAATCGCAAAAAATTGTCAGAGTTTAAAAAAGTCGTCAAAATTTAATAAAAATTGTCAAAATTTTATGAATTTAAATTAAATTGAATAAAATTTTAAATCGGCCAAAATTTTTTAAGCCCTTACTATATAAAAAAAAAAACCCAAAATTTAATAAAAATGATAAAATTCAAAATAATCGTTAAAATTATAACAAAATTGCCTAAAATTTTGAACAATCGTTCAAGATCGCAAAAAACTGTAAAAAAAAACAAAATTTCAAATATTTCAAAAATTAAAAAATTGGAAAATTTTAAACAATCACTACACCGCGCATAAACTGTTTCCTCATGCTTTCTGTCATTGTTGTGGTTTGTATAGACGCAGTTTTCTATGCATACTCGAAGATAAAATATCTGCTAGGTTTCCCTAATGCAAAGACGAAATAATTTTTTTTTTTTTCGAACATAATCTTAAACATAATTTTGTTGAGCCATTTAATGTATCTAAATTTGCTGAGAGAATTCTCTGCATGATATCAATGAATTTTTGCATTAGATCTATGAAATGTCACTGGAGCTCGTACATTAATGCAGTTTTTCATAAAATTTTATGAAACGGATGTTTTAATTTTAAATTATATAAAATTAAAACCAAGAGTTTTATCATATAAATTATGTGAGCAAGATTATTCAAGTTTAAGAACATTTGATTTTTTATGTTAAACAAAAAACCGTGCAATGTTTATTAATTTATTATTTGTTTATTTTATTAATTAGCCGGTAGGCTAGTTGGTAGCGTGCTGGCTTATCAGTGTGGGGGTCGTGGGTTTAATTCCCACCAGAAGCACTGGTCTGTTTTCGCTACAACGCTCCGAAGGCCATAGTAGCTAGTGATCGGTTAGGGTAATAGTATATAATTTGTACCATGGTACTTTTCCGGATCAAATAGTTTAAAAAAAAAGTACTATAGTACTAACTTTATCATTCCTGTGGCCCTATCAATGGTATTTTGGCCCTTTTAAATTGTCAATTTGGCCCAAAACAAAAAAACTCAAAATGCATCACTTTTTTAAACTGTTCGAATTTTTTTCATATTTTTAAATCCGATATCTGATTATCTGTTGAATCCGCTCTGATTATCTGTTGAACTAGGTTATATTTATATGATGTTTATCTACTATATCAAGTTTGGCTGAAATCAGAAGTGGTGAAGGAAATCAAGTGGTGGATTTTCTATGTTTTCAGTCAAATAATAAAATTTAAGTTTTTTTAAAAAAAATCTTCCCAATAGAATTTTTTTAAATTCACCTCCTACTAGGTATAATTTTCATAGCAATAAATTATAATTTTACTACATATATTGTCCAATATTTGAAGTAGGAAAAAAAAATTAGAGGGAGAGAAGATAAATAAGAAAACTAATAAATTCTTTGAAAAACAAAAGCAGATCAAAATAGAAACCCATAACCCTATTAAAAGCAACAACAAAATATTGAAATGGAAAATTGATTTTTTGTGTTTTTATATATTTATCTATTTGTCTATCTATCTACATATATACATATATTTATATATCTTGTCTTTTTCAAAATACTACAACACACGTTCAACGTTTGTCCATATAGTAGACTCAACTAACTGTTCTATACGCCCCCGCATTGTTTTTCTTTTTGTTTCAAGTTCTTTTCCTACATATTACTAATAATAGATTGATTTACATTCATTCACACTATAGTCGGAATATCTTGAACTCTAATAAGATTTCGTTTGACTTTAGCGGAAAATATTAAGTATTGTATGTTTTTTTGTAACTAAAACTGTTTTTTTTTGCTAAAATTCTCATAGGAACTACATTTTTGTGAAAAATTTTCATGAGAAATTTTATGCAAAACTTCTTAATTTTATAAACTAATGTACAGTGAGAGAATTCTCTGCATGTTATTAATGAATTTTTGCATTAGATCTATGAAGTATCACTGGAACTCGTCCATTGAAACTTTTCATTTCATTTATTAAAAATTTCTTACACACACAGAGAAATAAAGTGCCAACCAAATTGCAAATTGTATTTTACTGATAACAACTTATAACTTCAGTTAGTACAACCGTATTTACATTAGATTTCTGAATGTTTTGGGTATTGCAACTAAAAGTCAATTGAATTAACCGAACTTTATTGTGAAAACTGATGTTCATTTATACCAACCGACCGAAATTCGTAATAACCGAATTTGAGTCGTAATAACCGAATATCAGTTGGCAAATAGATAAATTTTTCCCTGTGTGCATCTAATGAAAAAGTCCCATTAAAAAAGTTTCAATAAAGTTTTAAAGCTTTTTCATTAATTCATTCACTTTGTGAGGAAAATTTCATTAGATTAGTAAAAAAAATCATTAAAACTCGTCCACGAAAATTCTCTCTGTCTACAATTTCAAAAAGTATGGGAGAGAAGGTCTGACCGTAATGTTCAATTTGAACTAAAATTATGTATATAGGAAAAAATAAAAATTGTCTAATACGAATGTTCTTCTGGAAGTAGCGAATTGCGAAACCGAATATCACACATGTTTTTATTGTGAAATACAAAATACTATTTTACTTTGCAGATAAATAGAGAGCTGTGAAGATCACATATTAGAGAAGGTTTTACAATCTCTCTCTCGCTCTCAGCGTTGGCTAAATATATTAAGCCAATATCAGTCTTAAATGGAATTCAAATTGGAATTATGACATTTGACATACATGGTGAAAATTCATTATTATATGATTTTATTAATTATTAGTATTCATTATTATATATATTATGTGCGAATACAGTTTTTTAACCACCCACCACGTGGATACGTAATAATAAAGTAGCATAAAATTTGTGAACATTTAAAAGGTACTTTTTAAAGACACTTTTTAAAGGCACTTTTTAAAGGTACCTTTTAACACAACACAATAGCGGTATTCACTCTTGGTAGATCTGGTTAATGGTGTACGTTTGATAAATTTATTAGAATTTTTAGACAGAATGTCTCAATAATATTCTTCTACAGTTTTTTTACACTTATTGCGCCCTCTTGCTGTGGTATTCGCAATGTAAGTTTAAACATTACTTAAAGCGTACAGGTTCGGAAAGTACTTGATAAAATCTTTTAATTTTAGAAAAAAAAGTACAGTACAACTAAATTTTGCCATAGGTCCCTAACCAAATTAGCATATAAATTTTATAACAGCGGTCTTCTATCCATAAATCAGTGTTTTTTTCAAAAAAGTGCTATAAAAAATGTTAAATAGTTTATTTTTTATTTAATTATATGGCAACCCTAGAACAATAGTTTTTTTTAAAAATTATTTGTGTAGAAAATACCCCAAATTATTACATCCTTTTTACTGCGTTATTATATCCCTTTCCTATCCAAAATTATCAGACCTTAGATGTAGGAGTTGCTTTAAAGCAACGGCAGTGCAAAATGGGTTAACAAAAATCGAAGGTGTGGAAATTTTTTCGAAATATTAACGTAAAATAACGCTTTTGGATGTTTGTAAACTTTTCTAGCAAATGTCAAAAAGTAGAAGCTTTAATCTTTCAAATGAGATAAGATTTGTAAAAATGTGATAAACATTTAAAAGTTGGATCAGTTTTTAAACATGAGGTATTACTCTCAGTTTGGATAAAAATGTTGAAGTTTGAGCCGCTGTATAATGCAAACTGCACCGAATTAGGAAAAACTTAAACAATGTTACATATTTTTTTAAAACTTTTGTTGTCTAGTGTTATTATTCTCAAATATAACTTTGAAAGAGAAGAGATGTTTTTGTTTTATTTCATAAATGAGCTAAAAATTTAGAAATAAAACACATGGTTTGAAAAATATATATCGGCCATTCCATCAAAGACTGGCCAAAAAAGGAACATTTTTGACCATGGGTCTTTGCAATAAAAAACTCTAAGGAGCCACTTAGTTTTTTTAGTTTATAAAATTTCGAAAAATCCACGATATTATGCACAAGATAGTTTTTTTTTTTGAAAAATGAGAAATATGCACAAATTGTGCTAGCTTGAATGTTCGTGTTTCTTTAATATACATCGGATCATCACTATTTAAATGGAATTGTAATTTTCAGCGTGAAATACATTTTTTATGCGATTTGTTTTTAAATGCATCTTTCACTAATTTGACCTCTGTCGATTTGAAAACAGATGTACATATATTTGCAAAATATCGAATTTTTACTAAAAAAAACAACACTATTGTTTCTTGGGTCCCGGGATTTATATATTATTAATGAATTATTGAAAAAAGCTTGTATAATGTTTCCATAAAAAAAACAACAATTTGTTTTTTTTTTTTTTTTTTGATTTATCAAAATTATAAAGATTAAATTTAAAAATGTAGCTCTAAGGAGGCGCCGTTAAACTATACATTTATGTTTTTTAGATTTTACATGTTCTTGAAAGATACCCTTTCAATCCCACGTTCCTCACTAGAAAAAATCGAATAGAATATATTAATATACAAAATTTTTTGTTTTTACAATAAATTTCATTTCTTTTTGAAGCTGGAAAATATTTTTATTTTGCCGCAATATAAAAGAAGAGTAATTTATCATTTCAATGCATTTCAAATGGCAATGATCCGATATACGAAGGCGGATCAATAAGTCCCTGACTTTCGAACTTCACTCGTAGTTATATGAAATGCAACACTGCTCCCATCAAGTACCACCTGTTAAAAGACTACTGTCAAATTTTGAGCAAGTTCCGTCATTTACTTTGCGTTTAACAGCTGTTCAAAACACACACCACCGTGGATTTTTTTAAAAATGGAAAAAAATGAATTTCGAGTGCTCATTAAACATTATTTTTTGCGAAAAAAAACCGTCAATCAAACCAAGGAAAAGCTTGATAAATATTATGGGGACTCTGCACAATCGATTTCAATGGTAAAAAAATGGTTTACTGACTTTCGTTGTGGTCGCTGAACGTTCAAATCACGCTGAACGTTCTGGACGGCCAATTGAGGTCAATACACCCGAAAATGTCGCAAAAATTCACGATATGGTGTTGGCTGATCGATGAGTAAAAGTGCGTGAGATTGTTGATGCCATAGGCATTTTATATGGCAATGTGGTTTCGATTTTAAATGATCAGTTGGTTTTAAGAAAGCTGTCTGCAAGATGGGTGCCGCGTTTGCTCTCAATTGACCATAAACGTAATCGTGGCCAATAAGGTGATGGCAACAGTTTTTGGGATGCACGCGGGATAATCCACATCGATTACCTTCAAAAGGGAAAAAACAATAAACGGCGAATATTATGCCAATTTATTGGACCGATTTAACGAGGATTAAAAAAAAAACGACCCCATATGGCTAAGAAATGCCTATTTTATGCACTTCGAAAAATCCTATTTTTTGGAAGGGATACAAAAATTGGAGAAACGTTGGACTAAGTGTATTGAGCTAAAGGAGATTATGCTGAAAAATACATTTTTTTATTTGCAAAAAAAAACTGTTTTTCGTTTAAATTTTAACGTCTTTTTCAGACAATTGCAATTAATACTATAATTAATATGCAATTTTATTTAATTTAATTGTGAAAGGCGTGGTAGAGAAGAATGAGTATATTTTCTAAAAATCATAACTACATTGCAAATTTTCAATTTTTTTCTGAATCAGACTGCGCAGTTTCTGGTATTGAACCTTCGTCAGTGACACTGTTTTTTTGAATTTTTTGAATAATGTAATATTTGTTATGTTTTTATTTGTTCGATTGCGTCTATATGAAATTTTATGTGCAATCACTGACCGTGGTATAGATAAACTGATTTCTAATGCCACATGCACTCGCACTAAACGTTTTTCATTCAAAAAGTCACGGACTTATTGATCCGTCCTCGTATATTAAAGAAACTACGAATGTTGAAACTTACAGACTTTTAGCATATTTTTAATTGTTTACAGAAATAAAATCGCGAAGAAAAACAAGCTTCTTTCGAATTTCGAAAAAATAAAAAAGAAAATTTTTAAGTCGCTTCGTAGAGTTTCAAAAATAAAATTTATGTAGGAAGACCCATGGTCAGATTATGACCGATCTAACGTGGAATGGCCGGTATATAGAAACAAGCAAAATTTTTTATAAAACTACAAAATTTAAAAATAACAAACAATAAGAAAACAATTTTTATTATAATTTCAATAACAATTTGTTATTTTTAATAAACAAAATTTTGAGAAATTGTATTTTACATTTTTACTAAACATAAAAGCATTATGCGCCTGCCTGAGGCTGTTCAAGACAATTTAAAATATTGTTTTAACTTTGATTTAACTTAACAAAGTCTTATTGGGATACTCTTTTATTTTGAATTTTTGCAGAACCCAACAAAAAGGGGACTAAAATTCTCTTTTAAATCCTCTTAAACTAAAAAACTAACCTCGCTCATTTTATCACTTTTGTTTTGTGTGTGAGAGAGAGAGAGCGAGAGAGTTAAAATCCATTATATTGTTAATGAAATTTTTGTGGTTGAAAAAGAAAAACACACACATAGTGTTGAAATAAATATAATAAAAACTTACACCAAAAAAAAAAAATTTTTTTTGTCTGCAAAAGTGTATGGGGATTTTGTGTTTAGTGTCGTTTTTTTTTTTATACTAAAATTTATTTTTTTACTTTTCTTTTTAACGTTGCTTGTGGTTGTTGCTTTTGTTGTAAATTATTTTGTTTCTTGAGGGGGCTCCAATACAACAAAAACTGGTTGTAGTATTTTCGTTGATTTCTTGTTGTTGTGTGTGCTCTACAAAATATTGTATATTTTGTATTAAAACTCAACATGGTTGTTGCTGTTTTTGCTTTTATTTCATACATATAAGAGATAGATAGTGTTAAATGTGAGTGGTTTTCTGTAGTGTTTTTTTTTTGTATTCGTTTCTGCTGTTTTTCTGTGTGTTTCTTTACAGATGACGTTATCTTAACACAAGAAATATTTTTGGTAATTGAGAGTTTTAGAGCAAATGTATGAATTCAGTCTGTGAACAGGCGCTGAGCACTGCACAGCCTTTTTACTTTTTTCCTACAAACGCTAAAGGAACGTTAATTAAAAATTTTGAAAGAAAAAAAAAAATTAAATAAATAATACAAATAATATATAAAAAAAAAATTGATTACAAAATATATTTCATATTTTTTTCTGTGTGTACGGTATATTTTATTTGTTTAAATAATATTTGTTTTCTTGTGAAAGTGTGTGTGTATATGTGTAAGTGTGATTTGTTTATTTTTTTTTTTGTTTAACAAAAAAAAAATAATAAAATATATGCTCAACATGAGAAAAAATTTTATACGGAAATTGAAAAATATTTTTTAAATAATTTAATGGAATATTTTATTAAACACGAAATTAAAACAAAGTCTTTAACTAAAAAAAAAAACATAAAACTAAACAAAGAAATTAAAAAAAAAAAAAAAATGTAACACGGAATAGTTATTAAAAATAATTAACAAACAAAAAAAAAAAAAAAAAAACCGCTAATAATTAAAAAAAATAATATATTAAAAAGTCAAAAGATTTAAAAACAATTATGAATTAATTGATAATAAAAAAAACAGAAAGAAACTCACGAAATTCAAAAAAAAAAAAATTATCAAAACAAAAAAAAAATATAATAATTAAAAAAAGTTATAAAAATACACTGAAAAAATTCTAAAATGTTTACAATTAAAGTTTTTTGAAACAAACAATTTTTCTCAAGAAACTAAACTACCATTTAACATATTTTGACTGTAGATTTAACTGAATATAACAATCAAAACAATTAAATTTGCAGTTAAATTGACGAAATTTAAAGATATATCAGTTATTTTTTAAAGTAAAATCAAATTTTTTATTTCCAAAAACTACTGATAATTGTATTTGGATTTACTTATATTTATTTTGTAAACCCCAATAAAAAAAAAAGTGTAAAAATAAAACCTACTGAAATTTGCAGTTAATCAAATTTTACTCTGTGAAATAGTCCTTGTTATAACGGTCGATTTGCTATTTTAAGCCTACCCAGCAAAAACTTTCATTACCACACAAGTAGTTAGTTATATAATGAAAATAAATATCTTGACACTTTATAAAGTCAGTTTTATAAGCAGTCAAGCTTACTACTTATTTAATTACACATATAATGGCCTTTTGTCAACTACTTATTTTTTAATTACTGTTCAGTATAAGGGTAAGCCTTATTATTTACAAACTTGTAACCACATATTTTTTAGTTGCCTATAAGCATACGAATAAATAATAATTTTGGTAACGAGTTATTTTGTATTGTTTTGTAATGCAACGGGTAAGCGAGTATACAAGTTTTAAGCGTTTTTATAATGCAGCGAATATGTAAAACTACTCCCGAGTAAAATCGGTCATATACATTCATATCTTATTTATTATTAATGTCCGACCGAACAGTTTGGCCAGAAAATGCATTTGGTATGTATTCGGTGTTTTAAAGCACTATGGAATAATTTGGCGGATGGAAAAATGTTTATTGGGCTGATTAGATGCTATTTTGAGTGTCAAATTTGAAGAAAAGTCTGTAGTTAAGCAATGAATTCACTGTTCGGCCTCAGAAAGTTCGGCCAAATTGAAAATAGTTCGGCTGCCGAACTTTTAACTTTATAGCTAAACTTCGGCTTTTCTCTTAAATTTTATACACAAAATCGAATTAAATCGGCTCAACAAACATGTTTCCAATACCAAACTTTGTCATCATTGCCTCTAGATATCAAAAAACCGACAAAATATAGTTTTTTGGTCGAACTGTTCTGTCGGACACTATTTAATATAATATTATATTAAAACAGATATCTTTCTATATGCGTTAGGTAATTGCGCCCAAAACGATAAAGCCCTAAAGTAAAATGTCATATCGCAACAAAAAAAACGGTGAATTATTTGTGGTTATAAAGTTTGTTAATTTTTTGGGCAATATGGCATCGACTTTAGTCAATATGTTACACAGAAAAAACTAAAAACGGGTTTCAATTAAAAATTTTATTGAATCAAAGAATATTTTAATTGATTTTGCACCTACCACTGAAATGATAGTATTAACTAAACAAATTTGCAGACAGTTTATTAAAACTCTTTCAATTAAAATAATAATAATATCAATTAAAAGAGTTATTGTTTTTCTTTACAACCTCAATTAAAAAGTTTAGTTGAATTGATTAAAACTTTAATTGAAACTTGAGAAGAAAACAATGGTAGTTTTAATTGAAAACTCGTATTTTTTTTTATATTTGTTATATGCCCCACATTAAATAAAAAAAGAAATGTAGTTTGTAAATTAAATTGACATTTTATTTATAATAAAATTAAAGTTTTTTAATATAAAAATGTAATATAAGAAAACAAATAAAAGTAATGACAAAGTTTTTGTTTTGCTTGTCTTGTCTTGAACTTTTTCTTGTACTTGAATTGCTTTCTTAAAAAAATCACACACAACTTTAAAATGATAGTTTAATGACACTTATACTTATTGAAAATTTAATTATTTACAAAAATAATAGTTTAATTGTCCTTTTTCGATAAGGTTTATTTAAATCCACAAGTGCACTTTTATTACCACAGATAAAACACGAAATTAAGTTTTCGTGCGTACACGAATATTTCAACAAAAGAAGTGTTGCAAACTCTAGTGAATTAACTACGATTTTTCGTGTATTTGAAATCGGTAAACTATTCAACTTATTGAAAGTTAATCATTTGTGATTATTTTTTTTCTTTTTATTTACAAATTAAATAATATATTTATATAATTAAACCTTTGTTTGATTATTTAATCGAAATAAAATAAAAAAATAGTTTGCCAAATTTTTAAAAATGTTGTTTATATGTTTTTCAACACTGTATGGATATATTAGAAAATTCAATAAATTTTTAATTGAATCAATTTAAAAATTGTTTAAATTGCCATTGATATTCAAACAATCGATTAATTAGATATTTATGGCCCATAATTTTTCTGTGTATTTTCTTTAATTAACTCCCAAAAACTATATTCTTAAAAACTTTAAAATCCCCAAAAAGAAGGAAAATTAACTAAATGCTTTTAGAAAACCGCGGTTTAAAAATAGTTATATCTAGTCATATATATATAATATGATTAAGTCAAATCTGAGTTTGAATGTAGTCACATTATAGCTAATATCATTATATACAAATACACCTGATAATTTTTAATGATACATTTTTTTCATATGGGTCTTGATATAATTATATGTATACAACTCTTACTCCATATATAACTATGGTATGTATATTGTATGTCTTCAATAATAATCCAAATATATGTAGTTATCGAGTATATGATTATATATGGTTACACGCTAATTCTTATTAAACTATATATGACTTCATACTAAAACAATCTTGCTTATAATTTTATATAGCTTTATATATAATACCATACATATTTTGTTAAAGTTCAATATCATATTGATTTATCTGCTGGTTAAGACTGTTTTATATGGCTTCACATATAACCATATTAATTTTATAACAAAATCATTTGCAAGTGATTTCTTCTATATAATTCCAAATAAAAAATTGTAGTGCATTTTATAAGACTTAATTAAAACACTTGAAAGCACCAAATTATATATTTTAGAAGCACAACATTTTTTCTTGTTAATTTTTAAACTTTTCGTTATGTTTCATTTAAAAAAATGTTGGTCTTTAAAATTGTCGATTTCCAGAAATTTGAATTTTTATCTTAAATAAGCATAACTTCAAGTCACAAAAAGCATACCTACTTTCGGCTAAAACTATATAAAATCAGATCTATTTATATCCAATTAGATATAACTTAATATCCCGGATAGGGCCAAAACTCGGATAAAGTTTTATCAAATTATATCTCATTTGATATAAATAGATACATGACCCGTTTTTCGGATAAATTTGTATGCGTTTATATATGGGAAATTATCAAATAAGATATAATTACATTAGAATCCATATTAAAATATATACCCGGGAAAATAAACATAACATTTGTTCATTTTATTTTTAAAATCTTTAACAAACAAAATTTTGGGGAATATTTATAATATTCAAAGGTCGAGGAAATTAGGTTCTCTATATTGTCCCTAACTTATCTAAATAAACCCGTACTTTAAGGATTCAAAGACACAGGGTTCAAAGATATTCAAAAATATATTCAATGAAAGTCTTTCTGGCGTTCTTCGCATTTGTGTGTCCACTGATAGAAAGTTGTGGGTAGTATTTATGAACTCCTTCATTAATATAATGATTTTTTTTATAAAAAAGTTCCAAAGAAACGCTTCATTGAATCAATAAAACATGTCTCATTAAATCAATTGTAATGAATGGTTTCATTGAGCCAATGAAAATTTCATAAATTATATAAAATTTTTTTCATTAATTCTAGCATAAACGTTATGACAGTTTCATGTCTTTAATGAATTATGTTTATTTAATGAATTATTATTACAAAACAAAAATTTTCTTCCAAAAAAATCTGTTGAGTTTTTACAAAAGCACTTATGTCGACTTTAGTCATTTCACATCAACACTTGATACGCTAAATTCTTCAAATAATTTTTTTTTCAAAGCTTTAAGGCTCGCCGTTTCGTGCCGTGACGAATCAGCTGTTTCGTTTATGGTTTATGTGAGGTGATTTTTTGAAAAACGATCTATCCATAAGCCAAACACAAAACAGCTGATTCGTTACGGCACTGAACGGCATGACTAATTGAGCCTTTAGTTTACACTAAATTTTATGTATTTTGCATGTTACAAGTTAAAATTTTTATTGGAAATTTTTATTGATTTAATGATTTTTTTTTAAATGCAATTATGAAAAAATCATAAAAAATGTTAATGAAAAAATTAAAAATATTAATGAATTTTCATTCAGTTAATGAAATCATTTATTAAATCAATGAATATATTTTAATGAAATGGATTCATTAATACTATGAAGGAAAATTCTATCAGCGTAGACTAACAGTCTGTTTATCTATAATGAATAAAAAGAAATTTTCGTAAAAATAACGAAAATTTGTTTTAGTTTCTTATATACTTTTGTCGAAAGTAAACGTCTATTTCTATTATTTCCTAATAGGTGAAAAAAAAACCAGCTCGAAGCTTTTTAAATTCTCCACAATACTGTATATAAGATTAGAAGAAAGCAATAAGTAAAATTACTCCACCAAACATTAATCACCTTTCGCAAACATTTTTAAAAACTTTTTGTAATCCGCTTGAAGCATTAGTATCACTTAGAAGTACCGTGGGGCTTCTACATTGTTCCTTGATATTCTCAATTGCTTTTAGTTCATTAAATAAAATTTCTTGAGTTGGATGATTGCCATACCAACTGAAGTTTGGTAACATAAAACAAAGATTACATAGATTTCTAACGCTCCTGGCATTTGATGTCAGATTAAGTAATTCTTGAGAATGTGTGTTGGACATACGCCCTATACCAATACAAAAAATATTTTGAATGTATATAACAAATGTGTTGTTAAAAGAAGAAGAAGAGTTTGATATCCATGTTATCAATGTTATAAAACCTAAATGTTTTATATAATTTTTACCGGCAAGGTACAGGCTTGCCAGATTTGGGGGTTTGTCCCCAAATTTGGAGATTTTTGGTTTGCCTTGGGGACAGACATTTTCAATTGGAGACAGGGGAATTTTTTAGGTCTTTTTGATTTCTGTTGAAATGGCAAATAAATACAATAAACTCTGTTGTGATTTCAAAACTACAGTAAATTGTATGCTTAATACAGTTTTACCATATTTACAAATTTTATGTGAGTTAATATGAGAAGACCTAATATTATTATATTGAAAATTGAATGGATCTATACGATATTTATACACACAGAGAAACAAAGTGTCAAAGTATGCGAATATATAGAACCATGCTTCATTACGAAATGTTTGTAACTTTTTTGCCTTAAAGTGCCCTCTAGTAAAAATATTAGTAACCCAAGTTTAAACTTTGACAGGATATAAATACTAGACGGTTAAAGATATTTTTAAAATTTTAATTTGTATAGTACTGTGAACAAATCTTTATTTAAAAAAAAAAAAAATTGTGCGGTATGCTAGTTGGCTTATCTGTGCGGGGGATCGTGGGTTCGATTCCCACCAGAGGCACTGGTCTGTTTTCGCTACAACACGCCGAAAGCCATAGTAGCTAGTGCTCGGTTAGGGTAATAGTATATAATTATTTAAATATTTATATACAAAGCAATTTTTTTAGGTTAACCAATTTTTAAATATTTTGCAGAATCATTAAGAACTTCATTCAAAATATTCAAAAATAGCACTTAAAAAATTTATATTCGAAGCGGAATTAGTTTATTCATGTGGTATGTTCATGCGACTTTTATATATGAAATACAATTTCAGATAAAATAATTAAGCTTATAATTTCTAAATAATTTAAAATATTTATGGGGTCTTTAAGTTACTTAGTTCCATTTCTAATTGATTATTTTAAAATTTTATCAAGATTCGAACCTTAAAACATTATTTTTTATCGATAAAATTTGCAAATGTAAGCACAGAAGTTTGTTTGTTACATTTTATTTAACATTCATTTAGAAAATTAAATAAATTATTTTATTTTTATACCTAATATGGAGTTTTTGATTTTACGATTCCAAGCTATTTTTCGTATTTTTAAGAACTTTTTTTCTCGCAACTTTTGAAAAAAGTCAGTTACAAAATTTTATTGAGTTTTTTTTTATACTGATATTTAAAGTTTTAGTTAAAAAATGACAAAAGAAATTCAAAGATTTTAAAATATATTTTAAATAGAGTTTACAATTTTCATAAATTTGTAAAAAAACATAAAATTTATTAACGAAAACTTCAATTGGTTGAATATCAACAAAATACGAGGGCGGATCAATAAAGCCGTGACTTTTTGAATGAAACACAGTTTTTTTTGCAAAAAAAAAAAATATTTTTCAACATAATCTCCTTTTAGCTCAATACACTTAGTCCGACATTTCTCCAATTTTTGTATCCCTTCCAAAAAATAGGATTTTTCGAGGTCCATAAATTAGGCATTTCTTGGCCATATGGGGTCGTTTTTTTTTTTAATCCTCGTTAAATCAGTCTAATAAGTTGACATAATATTCGCCGTTTATTGTTTTCCCATTTGAAAGTAATCGATGTGGATTATCCCGCGTGCATCCCAAAAAAACTGTTGCCATCACCTTATTGGCCACGAGAGCATACGCGACATTGAGAGCAAATGCGGCACCCATCTTGCAGACAGCTTTCTTAAACCCAACTGATCATTTAAAATCAAAACCACACTGCCATATGAAATGCCTATATCTTCGATCGGCCAACATCATATCGTGGATTTTATTCAATTTTTTCGGGTGTATTGACCTCAATTGGCCGTCCAGAACGTTCAGCGTCATTTGTACTTGTGCGACCACAACGAAAGTCAGTAAACTACTTTTTTACCATTGAAATCGATGGTGCAGAGTCCCCATAGTATATATCAAGCTTTTCCTTGGTTTGATTGACGGTTTTTTTTCGCAAAAAAATAATGTTTAATGAGCACTCGAAACTCACTTTTTTCCATTTTTAACAAAATCCACGAGGTTGTATGCTTTTTAACAGCTGTTAAATGCAAAGTAAATGACGGAACTTGCTCAAAATTTGTAAGTAGTCTTACTTGATGGGAGCAGTGTTGCATTTCATACAACTACGAGGGAAGTTCGAAAAGTCACGGACGTATTGAACCGCCCTCGTACTTTATCAATATGATGATAGTATTTCTTTCGTAGTAATCAAAATGATTTTTTTTTTTAAATAAACTGTAATATATTATACAATATTTTAATAGATTTAAATTTTTTGGTTTTTATTTAAATAAATACAAATTTTAAAACTTTTTTTCCAACTTATTTCAGTGAAAACATAACCACGGTAATAAAATTTTGTTAAAAAGATAAACTCAACAAAAAAAAAAAAAAAACTTTAAAAATGATGATATAAAAACACCTTAAAAATATAAAACTAATGCATAGTGAGTGTTAAAAAGCTAAAAGAAAAATAATTAAATAACAACTACATTAACAGTAATAACAACAACAATATAATAATAATAATAACAACACCACTTTTAAACATTTGTCAACAAAATAAATGTCAATACATAAATAAAAACCGGCATTTCATGACGTCATTTCAAGCATCACTATACAGATACATTACTCTCATCTTAGAGAGCAGTGAATAAAAGTTAGTTAAAAAAAATAATTAACAAATACAAAACAAAAAGTATTCTACAAGAATATTTAAAAAAAAAACAACAAAAAGTGATCTATTAATGAATTACTACAACTTTGTACAAAAAACAACACTTGCATCTGAACTTCATAAAAAGGTATTAAATTTAGCGTTTTAGTGAATAATGTGTGTTTGACTTAAGATTACCCTCCCCCGCTCTTATTATATTACTAACAAGGAGAATCCGTTAATGGGTTCCCTGCGATTACGAAGAAAATTTGGATATGTAATAAAGAATCAACAATTAAGAGACTCATATTTTATTTTTAGCTGCCCAATATCACATGTAACACAAATATTACCCCATTTGCAGTTTTTCCAATTTTTTCATAATTTTTTCAAGTGAAAAGTATTAAAAATGCGCATCACAAGTATAAAGTAGCATATCCGTGCATGCTCAACTTTTCGTGGTATTCGAAAAAACATATACATTCGAAAAAAACATATACATTTTGGGGGGTTTTGTACCAGGAGGTATGGTAGGGTCTGGTCCAAACTCACATATATTATTCTCTATTAAGTTTTAGTGGACCCATGTTTTTTATTTTTTCGATATTTGTGCTCATTTGGTGGCAACTCTAAGGACCTAAATAATAAATACATGATATATTTTTTTAAATAATTTAAAAACTAGGATTTTTTCCTTTAAAATGAGATAAAAATTATCCAGATCGGTTGTACGGTTAGCAGACTTGGGCGACGTCAATTACATTTCACAATCATTCACTTGTGAAATTTTTCTATATCATTAATAATATCAGACCAACGCTCACACTTGTGGGCTTAAACGCTTCCTTGGGAAATTTGTAAAATTTTTAATACCAAACATGGGGATTAGTAACAACATCTGGTTATTTAATTACAGGGCAATTACGCTATTACACCCAATGACATGTAATTAGATATAAAAAAGTAATTGGCCTGTAATTAAATACACAAATAATAGTATTATGTCCCATGTCTGGTATAGAGCGTAGGTCTGAAATTATTAATGATATAGAAACATTTCAAAAGTAAAGGATTATAAAATGTAATTGAAATGTAATTGACGTCGTCCAAGTCTGTGAAATAACGAGCACTTTACTTTACAAGGGACTATTTGATTTAGACATATTGATACCAGGTGCTTACAAAATATGTTTTTGGCTTTTATCACGTTCATTTTTGTTAAATGTGTGTAGTATTATATATCGTTGGAAAGGTTTTTGAAATGCACGTAATAAAATCGGATTTATAATAGTAAAATATAAAAAAAAAACAAAAAAAATCTGTAAAAACACACTATTTCCACAAAATTTTGTATGGGAGCATGTCTCAAAACTGAGATATTTGAAATTATATTTATTTAGCAGTAATTTATTTTCAAACTATGAAGTTTAATATCCATATTGACTATATTTTGGCCATAGAGTTGCCACCCTGTGGCAAAATATAGAGATTCGGGAAACTGCGCCTAAATTCCAAACGAGCACAAATATCGAAATAAATATAAAATACGGCTCCACTAAAACTTAATAGAGAAAAATACCCAGGTAGAAATTTGGGATGGTACAAAAAACGAAGAGTTTTCAAAACGTTTGTTTTTGATGGTACTAAAATAAAAGCGTTTCCAAAGCGATAATTGCAAATAATACGAAAAAAAGCATTTAAAAAACATTATTTTGGATTGCTATTCGAACGTTCGGACAAAGTATTTTAGGAATACTTTTTATACAAAACTTACAAATATTTGTGAAATAAAAACACTGTAAAAACATTGGTTCAAAGCGTTTTTCCAACGTTTGTAAAAAGTACTTTAGAAGTTCTTATCGTACAAAATTTACAACGGTTTATAAAATGAAACCAATGTAAAACCATTGCGTTAAAGCGTTTTTCTAACATTTGCCAATAGTACTTTAGAAATACTTTTTTTTTTTACAAAATATTTTACTGATTAAAAAACAACACTGTCATAAGGGGGTCTATCTATATGCGAACTCGGTTTCTTATGCAATTGTTTTATATAATGAAATATATCTATTTTCCAATAGAGGGCTTTTTATTTTCATATTTGAATATTCGATTTTTAATTTCATTGATTTTATTGATATGTTTTTATATATAAAATTTAAATCTATTTTTTCTTTTGTGGTTGTTACAATATCGTTTCGTCAAAATTATGTTTTATGTTTATATTTTTTATACTAAATCACATTTCCCTTAATTTAAAACCCTGAAGTAATACTTTTATGTTTCAAGCTTATTAATTTATATTTTGTTACTTTAAAATATATTTTAATTAAATTCAATAAAAATATTATTTTTCAAAATGTAAATATATAAAATTGTTTAAAATTATTATTCTGATATTTGTGTTGAAAACAATGACAAAGTACTTTAATTGTAGCTTTTTTAACGCTTAGAGAACGTTAAAACTGTAAATTGGTATTTATGAACAATTCATAAAGATCTTTAAAATTTGTCTTTCGAGCGATTTGACAATGTTCAAAATTACAACCCTCAAAGCGGTTATCATTTGGGTCGTTTTCATAACGCTTAATAACTGTAAGCCAAAATGTTCTGCAAATACTTATTTAACGATTGAAAAAGCATTTCAAAAATTTTGTTTTGCAATGTTTTGAGAACGTTATAAAATACCATCCTCAGACCGTAAATTTGGGTTATCATTTTGCACATTCTCAAAACGCTTTAAATTTGTAATTTGGTATGTTCTGAAAACGCTTGTACCATCATGAAAAATGCTTTTAAAACGTTTTAAAGATTGTATTTTTCTACCTGGGTATATACGAGTTTGGACCGTACCCGACCATACTCCCTAAAATGTATGCTTTGTTTTCAAACACCAAGAAAAGTTGAGCACGCATTTCAAATACTTTTCATTAGATACCAAATTTATAGTTTCTTTGGAAGAAATATGAAAAAAATCGCAAAAACTCCCTAAATGTGAGATTGGGCAGCTTAAAAAAAATATGGGTTTCCTAATTTTTGATTCTTTATAACATATCCAAATTTCATTGCAATCGGAGGGAACCCATGAACGGACAATCCTTGTAAGTTTAATATATTTTGTTTAATGTTAAGCATCCATTGAGTGTCTGGTGTTAGTTACAGTTAGTGGTTCATTAAATGGGGACGATAAAATTGTAATTATAATAATTGAAAGAGAATAAGGTATATTAAAAAAAAATTAAAAATAACTTTTATAAATTCGAAAGTTATGGGGAATTTTATGAAGGAACAATAATGAATTTTCCAGTAAAATTAAAAAAAAAAAAACACTAGCAAGAACTGTTTTTTTTATACCCTTCACACTACTGTTCAGAACGTTTTTTTTTATTAATTAATAATTATATAATTACAAATTATACACTAATACCCTAACCGAGCACTAGCTACTATGGCCTTCGGCGCGTTATAGCGAAAACAGACCAGTGCCTCTGGTGGGAATCGAACCCACGACCCCCGCACTGATAAGTCAGCACGCTACCAACTAGCCTACCGGGGCGCACTGTTCAGAACGTTATAAATCAGCTTTTTATTACATTTGTAAATTATCTAAAATAATTCTGATTCCCATAACTATATATATTTTTGATCAGCATCAAATGAGAACTTAATATAGCGATGTCCTTATATCCACCTGTCTGTTAAAATGTGAAATACTCCGCCAATATAGAATTGTGATTTCTATCGTTTCCATACAGGGTTTTAACCATTTATGACTTAGAGAATCAATTGAAAACATATTTTTTGTGTTTTGTTTTAAATAAAATTTCCCGGTTACATATTTAACTTGGTAATAATACGTGCACAAACACATTTATTTACATTTTTCCTGGCGATGAAATATCAGCAAAAAAAAACTGTAATTATTTAATTCTGGCAAATTTTTGTTAACATGTTCAATTTGGGGCCAAGTTTCATTATTATTTGAGGGGGAAGTATTAATTAAAATTTTAGCAATGTTAATGCGTATTTCTGTTTTGCCAGCAGAAAATTTTGTGATTTTTTCAAACTAATTTAATAGACATTCCGCGAAAACAGCAAAGCCAGAATTTGATAAAATTATAAAAAGGACGGTGTATGTATTTCATCGCACGTTATTATAATATCGCACATAAAAGTTTTTGTCTTAAATATATGCCTCAAAAAGTCAAAACTGTCATCATTCTCCACAATATACCTTAACAAACATAAATTGCAGTAACATTTTTAATTTTTTTGATTCTGGTACTTTTTTATAACCACTTCCCCCCAAATTTTTCACTTCACCCCAAAACTAACAAAGAATTGTTAAACTAGTTGTTAAACTAGAATTGTTTTTAAACTAGCATTGTTAAACTAGAATTGTTTAAAATATGTAGTTGTTTGGGTTGTAATACAGTTTCTTTATTTTTAATGTAAATGTCAGTCATTTGTAGAAAAAATTAAATTTTTTTACTAACCTTGTAGTTCGTTTAAAAATACAAACCGCATCAAATGACTGTTTTTTACATTCACACATTCAATATTGACAGTAGTTTTTTGTTATTTCAAAAAAATAAGAAAATAAATGTTTGTTTATTTTTGACTAACATATTTTTGAAATGACATTTTTAGTTGAATTTACTGAAATGTAAGTCGTCCTTTCTTTAAGTGAAATTTCATTTGTTTTTAACTACCACTGCAAGGTCTTTACCTATATAGTATTCTAAGTCAATATTTATATTGAACGCCTTAAAAAATATCGTTTGTGTGATTTTTTAAAGAATTAGAAAAAGTGTGCTACTATTTTACCCCACGCTGCCGTACATATTTCTTTTTAAGACAGTTATTTACATTGCGACCTCATTGTTTAGGTAACGACCATTTTCCTTTTTAAAAAATCTATATATATATATTCTTCAACGATTTTTTTTTTTGCGAATTTCAAATTATATTAAACATTTTTTTTCGCGATTTTTTTTTTCGAAATTTAAAAAATAAAATCTTTCTCTTTTTAAGTAGCATACAAATTTCTACAACACTTTTTTCTATGAATTATTTTTGTAAATTTTTTTTTTTCGAATTTATTTTTTTGAAATTTGTCTTCCTTAAATTTGTTTCCAAAAAATTATTTTAAACCGCTTTTTCTGTATAATATGGAAGGCATACAAAATTCGATGTAAATGTTCCCACTTCTTTTAATTTTTAAAACTAAATTATGTGATAAAATTCAAAACTATAATATTTATTTTATAACAAGCTTTATTTAAAAAAAAAAAAAAATCGTGGATAAATTCTAAAGTTATAGCGTTTGAACTACAAGTAGAATCTTTTTTGGAAATTTTTGCCGCGAAATTTTTTCGATTCCTTTTTTCCTTCAAATTTTCATTCCTTGAATTTTAATTAAAAAAAAAAGTTATCATCTTTTTAACCCTTTGACTACTCTTGCACACCACATGCGTACACATTTTTTAAAAAATATATAAAAAATTTGATAATGCAAAAAGACTTTATATTTTTGTTAAAATATGTTCATTAGGATATTGGTCATTGAAAAAAAATCATTATATGCAGAAACTGTTCATCAGGAAAATATCGTTTGCGATATTTGTCAACAAAGTTCGATTTATTTAATCAGCCTTTATCTGCGAAAAAATAGTCGTTTAGTGTATCTTTTAAACTAGCAAAGCTAGAAACTGAAAATTTGGCACGTAGCTTCATTTAATGACAAGAAAAACATCAAACAAAGCATTTTTGAATAAAAGAATGTTTTAGTGGTTAGGTTAGGGTTAGGTCGAAAAGAGGATTCGGAGAAGGGAAATACTTCCCCACTCCGACTCAAGTTCCTGAGGACTTACACTTAAGCCAGAATGTCGGCTTGTTGTGCGCTCTAAAACAATCGGTTTTAGTGTTAAAAATGGGCTGGGAAATTTCAAAAATTCGATTTTTGAACCCATTTTTTGGGGGTGTAGGATTGGGCATACATGTCAACCTTCTTTTTTGGCTACTTTGAGGACCCCCAACTAGTATCTGAAGTCCAACTAGAAATATATAAACAAACAAAAAGTCGATAGTGAAAGGTTTAAGTAGTATAATAGAAGGTGTAAACAATTTTTCTACAAAATTTCTTCGTTCGAAGTTTTTTTTCAAATTTATTTTTGCTAATAAAAAAAAAAAAAATTGTTTTCCGTGAATTTGCTTACAAAAAATATCGCACACCCAGTTCAAAAGTGACTCAACTCAAAATTTTAATTTTTCGGTTTTATATGCTTAAACTATGCACAATATACTTGTTTGTCTATAAAAAAAAATATCAGTGTAATTTGTTGTTGTTAACTGTTGCTAAAATAACAGTTACTTCTTTCTTTATGTTTCAATTGGTATAAAGTTGCAATTATTTTTTTTTCCGATTTCTGAAAAATGAAAAATTTTGAGTTGAGTCCCTTTTGTACTAGGTGTGCGACATATACATTTCAAACCTGTTTTAAAATATCATAATAAAGGGTCCGCCATCTTACGTTTTTCTTTTCAACTAGTGCTTATTTCGTGAATGGTAACACTTAGCTCATGTCTGATTTGACAGATAATTAGTTTTATCCTTCCGCTGAACGAATATGGTTGTGTATACGCTTGAACAACGCTGGGAAATATTGCGACATTACTTTGAAAATCATGGTAATGAGCAAGGAGTGGCCGTTACAGTCAATGGCGATCGTTATCGGGCCATGTTGAACGAATTTTTGTTCACAAAAATTGAAGAGGAGGATATTGGCAACATTTGGTTTCAACAGGACGGCGCTACGTGTCACACAGCCTAAGCTACACTCGATGTTTTGCGCCCTGTTTTTGAAGATCGCATTATCAGCCGCAGAGCTGATGTCGTTTGGCCACCTCGGAGCTGCGATTTGACACCGTTGGACTATTATTTGTGGGGTGCCGTCAAAGATAAGTGTTACGCCAAGCCAAGTGAAGCCATTGGTGAAATACAGCTGCACACAATCGATAATGTGCTTAAAAATTGGACCGATCGTGTAGGCTACTGTATGGCCAGCCGAGGCAGCCATTTGAATGAAATTATTTTCCATTATTAACCGGATTGTACTTTCAAATAAAAAAAGAAATTTGAGAAAATATTCAGTAGTTAAAAGTTATTTGGCGGACCGTTTAGAAGATATAAACAAATTCGATAAAGCCAATGTTAATGGAAATGTTTCCACTTGTTTTAATTATGAAAATTTAACTAATTGCCAATATAAAAATCGTTTAAATAATTTGTAGTTCTGAGGCCACATTTCAACAAAGAACACAAGGCATATTTCATAAAAATCCATGAATAAATTCAATTGTAAAAACTTATTATAAATATAAGTCTAAAAAAACTTTCTATGACTTTTGTTTAATGAGAAGTTTTGGTCCCACGAAGACAGATTTACATTCAGCGTAATGCTGATTTTGAATCTCTTGCACAGTGGTTAGCAGTGTATGAAAATTTATCGGTCCCCGAAAATGTGACCATCTTCTTTAGTATTGAATTTTTATTTTACTACAGACTCGTCACTAGTCTAGTGTTAAGGTGCTGTTGCTCTTTTTAGTATGTAGTTGGTATTATTTTCATAAAATATTATCGTATTACTTTTTGCGTGTATTGTTCCAGTAATTCTTACGAAACTCTTTGTGGTCTTTAAAAGTTTTCGTATGTTTTTTTTTTTTTGTATATCTTTTCTGGTTTTTTGAGCAGAGTTCGCTTTTTTGCTGTTTTTGGTGTGTGTTCGTATTTTTTGTTTTACTTCTGGCGCTGTTTGACTCTTTTTTTTGTAAAGATCAATCATCTCTATATTTGGTTTTTGTTGCCTTCTCTTAACCTTTATGTGTGTATCTTTCTTTTTTGTATTTTATTATTTTATTTTCTTGTTTTAACTATTTTTAGCAGATGAAAAAAAAATGTATCTGGTTATTGAAGATCTTTGACATTTCTTTATTAAATTTAAATTTGTGTTTTTCGGAAACTTATAGTATATGAAGTCATGCTTTAAGCTCTATATGAAGGTAGTTGCGTATTGATGAGATTAGATTATTCATCAAAAATGATTTAAAAATGAACATATCTGATAATAAATGTTATAAAGCTATTAAGTTATTAACCCATTTAAGACCACCTTCCCATAGATAAGATTGGAATTTTTTTTTTTTGAACATTTGAAAATGTTTAACTAATATTTATTTAACTTCAGTGCCTTTTTTGACAAAATTATATTAAAATTCTTATTAGGAATTCAAAACTTTCAAGACCCTTCAGGAAATTATTACCAGTTAGCAGATTTTTTTTATTAAAAATTATACCCAGAAAAACTTTGGTAATGTGTGTGATAAAGTAGTGCATTACCTTGTAATATGTACTCCTTACCTGTATAATTACTTTCCAACAAAAAGTAATTAGTTACCGGTAATGGGTTACATAGTGCATTACATTGTAATGAATACTCATTACATTCACCATTACGTTGACACATAACGTAATGCGTTACCAATGGTTGATTTTATAATGCATTACATTGTAATTTATACTCATTACTTTTGGTATTATTTCGAAACATAATGTAATGAGTTGCCTATGGTTGGTTACATAATGCGGTACATTGTAATGTGTACTGATTACCTTAAACGTTATTGTGGAATATAAAGTAATGACTTACCCGTAATTGGTTACATAATACATTACTTTGTAATGAGTACCCCTTCTTCACTTCCATTAATTATATAGGTAACCAATTACTATTTCAATCGATATAGAGATATACGTAACCAATAACATATAACTATTTTCTAATCATATGAGTAACCCATTACTTCTTACCCCGTATGTTCAACTAAGTAACCCATTACTCTTTACTTTTTTGTAAGCATATTGGTAAGAATGGACCCATTACTTTTAGGCTCATCGCCTGTAAAATTCATGAGTGAAGTAACGTGTAAAGTAATGCATGGAACCCTATGGCGATACATTACTTTAGCCATGATTTGGTAATGTGTGGTTTAGCTGGGTACTTTAATCATCTTAAAAATTCACACAATAATTGGGTCTTGAGAAATTGTTAAAATTTTTTGGAAAAAAAATTTTTTTTGATGTGAGCAAGATTATTCAAATACAAGATCATTTGTTTTTTGTTAAACAAAAAACCGTGCAATGTTTATTTATTAATTAAAAAATGTCTTCATCCGCTAATTAAAAGCAGTCGTTATCTACTAATAGGTCCTTTACATGTTTCATGTCGCGTCGCCGAAAATATTTAGAGAACCAATGTAAAAGTGGTAAAAAATTTACCCAAATTTTGAAGGAAAAAGATCAACGCTTTACCCGAACTGTTTTATTTACATGATAAGAAGTAAAAAAAAACAAAATTGGAAGAATTCAACTAATTCAAATCAAAAAAAAAAACATTTTTAACTAATAACCAATGATAAATGTTTAATAAATAAATAAACATTGCACGGTTTTTTGTTTAACAAAAAACAAATGATCTTGAACTTGAATAATCTTGCTCACAACATAATATATGATAAAAGATCGAAAAATAAACTATTTGTTTTTAATTTTTTAAAATATAAATGTAAAAACATTTAAATTTTTTTAATAAAAAAAAAAAGCTCAAATGTTTTTTATTGTCTTAAAAAGTTTAAGAGTGTTTGTTCCGCGGCTTTTTTCAATAAAAATTAAAATATATGTTCTATGATAAACAAGAATCTCTGTGCGTATGATTAATGATAATTTACAAAAATATAAATAAAAAAATTTCAAATGACAGCAAAATCTTTTGTTGAAAATCAGCGAATTGATTTTTAGCAACAAAATTAGTTGATTTGTTAACACTTAGTTGATTAAAAATTAAAAAATTATTGCTGAAAGTTAACAAAATTTTTGCTGAATATTAGTAGACTGAAAAACAAACGAAAAATTTGTAGCAAAATTATACTTTAATTATTTGCTGAATTACATTTAAAAGGTTTTTAAATTTCAAATAGTATTTTTTACAGTTATATTAGTTTTTTGTTTTTATATACATAGAGATTATTTTTATGTTATTTTTAATTTTTAACGAGCTTTTGACCTCCGTATATTTACAAAAACAAAGCAAATCAAACATATTAGCTAGGTTGATACTAGTATTTCGATCTGTCTAAAGATCTCATCAGAACCCGAGGTTTTAGAAAAGCTAGAGCCTTCATAATAGGCAGAACTTTAACAAAAAACCTATTAACCGGCCTAAGCTTTTTTGGACTGAAATTTATATCACTTGTCGGCACGAGAAATAAAGAATATTTTGTTCTAGCGAAATTTTTTTCGTCGCCTATTTTAGGCGATATGGGTCAAAATAGGTTTAGAGGCTATCTCATAAACTAAGCTATTAAATTTAAAAAGTTAAGGCATAAATTATTCTTCTTACAAAGATATAACAACAATCCAAAAATTAGCCCTTTTGTGCTTTTAGATAAAAAGATATGGCGATTTTCGTTTTTCGAAAAACGCCAAATTGAGCGAAAACGCACCTTAACTTTAATATATATTGACGAAACTTTGAAGATTTGATAGTGTTACCAAATATAATATTTTTGCCAAATTTCATAAAAATCCGTCTACTCGTTTTCAAGTTAAGATGATGTCCTTTATAGGTATCCTTTTACAATCCTGTATGTCCTTGGACCAAACTTAGAGCATTTTCCAAAAGTTTAAGCTTCAATCTTCCTATGTATGAAATATGAATGGTTTTATGTTAACAGAAATGTGTTTTAAGGACTTTTACAAATTGTGGTTATTTCAAAATATTTATTTTTTGAAATTACCGAAAACTTTAACTATAACGCTTTCTCACTTCCAAACCGTGACATGTACAGAAAACATTACTTCGCAAAATATGTGGCTAACTTCGTTCTCTATCGATATAGCTTACATTTTTAAAATAAAACACTTTGTTGACGAACTTATGGCCAATTGAAAATACCCCGCCTAGAGGCGGGCTTGCCGGTTAGAGGGTTAATCATCAATTTTGCTCCATTCTTGTCTTCTTAGTAATCCAGCACGTGGTTAGGGTCTGTTCCTAACAAGCATCATGACGTAACTAAACTTTGAAGACCACTTTTGATTAACATTTGCCATTTTTTTGAAAAACAAGTGCGAGTTTTTGAAAAACAAATGTGTGAAATTACAATTGGTGCTTTTGAATTACATTTGATATTTTTTTGAAAATCAATTGCAATTTTGAAATTACAGTTGGTATGTTTTGAAATTGATGTGAGATTTTTTGAATAACAAGTGGAAATGGTGTAGTGCCACTAAAAATACCCTCGAAAATTAATTATTATTTTTTTCAAAGATATTTACACACAACTGTCATTTGTATTGCTGGCTCATTTTTAATTAAAAATTTGTCTTGTTAACAAACAAATTAATTGTATTTACAAATTCAGTTATAACGAAATAATAGTTTATAAAATTAATTAAATAATTTGTTAATATAACAAAATGGAGAAATAGAATGATGCAAAAATATATATTTAAGTAAGAAAAATAATGCAGTAGTCTAAAGACTTCATTTCAGACAAGGGCGGAGTTAATTACATTTCAAAATCATTCACTTGTGAAATTTCCCAGCCAGAAATTGCCAATGGTCTGAAAAATCAAGCACTGGCAGAGCACTATTTGCCAATGATCCAACAAAAAAAGTGCTGGCAAAGCACTGATTTACAACGCTCTGCCAACGTTTGTAAAAAGTGCTTTGCCAGTACTTAATTAACAAAATTTACAACAGTAAAAATAATAGAAGCACTGGCAAAGCCCTGGCTTAGAACGCTTTCCCAACATTGGCAAAAAGTGCATTGCCAGTACTTATTTACATAATTTACAACCGTTAACATAATAAAAACAGTGGCACAGCCCTTGTTCACAACGCTTTCCAACGCTGGTGCTTTGCCAGGGCTCGATTTACTAAATTTACAACCGTTTATAAAAACGAAATTTAATGCATGTACTTTAGGGCGGGTCGATTTAAAAATCGCTCAACGTTCAAGGAAAATCGTATGCTAGGGATCAAAATAAGAAACTTTGCCGAAGGAACCATACCTCTAAGACGAATTCTGATGTCCCGACTTTTGACCCGTAGGGTGAAATTTTAAAAAATCCCACTTTGACCCATTTAGAGTGCCTCAATCGAATCCAACCCAATCGAATATATTTATACTCTATTTCTTCCGGAGAACATTTTGTACATTTTGCTAAAAAAACACGGCTAAAAAGTCCCTCTTTTAACTTAAATTTTAACCCCTAGAATGATGATTTATGCATTAATCTGCTAGCGCGCCTCCCGGAGAAGAAGTATCTCCCATAATCTTGGAGAGATTCCTCCTACTTTCTGAAATATCAAAGTGGGCTTTTTCAAAATTCGGGACATCAGAATTCGTTTTAGAGGTATGGTTCCTTCCGCAAAGTTTCTTATTTTGATCCCTAGAATACGATTTTCCTTGAACGTTGAGCGATTTTTTTGCCTCCATACAAATCGACCCAGCCTAATGTACTTGTTTTGAAATAAGTTAGCAGGTTTTAATCAAAATAGCAAATGAATAGTATTTTTTAAATTTATTTTACAAACTTTAAAATTTTATTCTTTTTTTTCAAAACTTAAATGAATTTAAAATCAACTAACCATAAGCATATGATATTCAAATAAAATTCATACACCAAAAAAAAACTCTGTAAAGTCAGCAACATTTTTGCTTAAAGTATCCTTGTAGAAAAATTGCTAAGTTAGCAAATTTTTTGCTGGTATTAGCAATTTTTCTGCAAGTATTCTCCCAAAAAAATCATGCTGACTTTACTGACTTTTTTTTAATTGTATAATAAGTATTTACTCAAATCGTATTTAAAAACTTTTCTAATCTATACCTTTAAAAAAATTTAAAATTACAAGATTGGAAAAATTCAAAACTAAATTGCATTAAATTGTTTAACCAATACTTTGCCAACGTTTTAAAATTATGATTTTGGTACTGGCGAAGCACCCCAGCAAAAAATTTCCAAAAAGGTAAGCGGGTTTGTAATCAAGCATTTTGGGCAGAACGCATTCCTTACTAGATTACCTACTCGATTCTTTTAACAGGGCGTGAGACTAAAATAATTGATTCTTTAGAATTGATTATTTTTTTTTACCGAAGAACCATTTACTTTATATTTTTAAGAACAACATACATTTTTTAATAAAGAAATAGTTCCATTGTAAAACTACGAAGTACTTACACAAAAAAAATAAATAAATAGTTCCCTAGAAAAAATAAGAAGTACTTACATTTAAAAAAAAGAAGTAGTTCCATAAGTTAATTCAACTTTTACTAACACGTGATTCTCCTAGGTCACTCAAATATAACGATCTAAACTCATACGGAAATAAAATCCTAAAAAGTGAAACATCGAATTGTTATGATAACATGGGTTTGTCATAATTTTGGAGCTATAAACCACGAAAATATAAATTTTTCAAAAATTAAGAACAATTCAAATTGAAAAACAAAAATATGACTCACGCACAATCACCCTCGAAAATTTTTTTTACACTCAATCACGATAACGTTAGTAATTTCAACTTCCACTCACAATTTTCTGATCACGTGCGCTTCCCTAATTTATACCTAACCACAGTTTAACAAAATTTAGGCAACATGCAATTTCTGTTTTTAGTATTATTTTTCTGCAAGTAAAAATTTGTTTGAAAAACTATATGAGATAATTCTTTAAAATTGTATAACTTCTTTTTTCAAAATTAGGAACTATTTCCAATAACGTCCTTTTATTAAAAAAAAGTATTTGAGTACCAAAAGTTATACATATAAGTTAATAACATTGTTATTTTTTTTTAAGTAAATAATTACTTTGTTATTGAGTTCATGCTTTCTGGTTTAAATTTAAAGAATTGATTACAATACTACTTGCTTTTTTGACTCTATCGTTGGAATGAGTTTGGTATTGCAGTTACTAAATTTGACAATGAGATATGTAAGCAAGTGTGGGCATCACCTTCTATTTGGAATGTGTAATTTTTTCCTGGGACTCATTGGTAGTGCTTTGCCAACATTTTAAAAAAGAAACGACCAAGCCCTGCCCGGTGTTATCATTTTGGGGTTGGCAAAGCAATTAAATCTTAAGAAATCCAATGCTCTGCCAACGCTCATACCACCGTTGAAAGTACTGGGCCAATGCTTTGCCGTTCGTATTTTTCTGGCTGGGTTGTCATATAATTAATAATTTCAGACCTACGCTCACACTTGTTGGCTTAAACGCTTGCTTGTAAAATTTTAAATTTTTGACAATACCAGACATGGGACATAATACAAATATTTGTGTATTTAATTAGAGGCCAATTACATTTGCACGTCTAATTACATGTAATTGGGTGTAATTGAGTAATTTCCCTGTAATTAAATACCCAAATGCTGTTACTAAGCCCCATGTTTGGTATTAAATATTTTACAAATTTTCTAAGGAAGCGCTTAAGCCTACAAGTGTGAGCGGTAGGTCTGAAATTATTAATCATATTTAAAATGTTCACTAGTGAATGATTGTTAAATGTAATTGACTCCGCCCATGTCTGCTTCATTTTGAAAATGTTTATTTATTAAGAGTTTTAGTTTTTAGTGAAAAAAATAAATCTTTCTAAAAAACATCAATCTATTTATTTAATATCGCTCCATTTTTTTTTTTTTAATGCATTTAATGAAATTTTTAATATAAAAATTCAAAATTTTATTCACATCTAAAATGAAAACAGAATTTCTTTTATTTATAAATCCTCTATATTTTAAATATATATTTTTTTTTTTTTTTTGTTATAAAATGTGTGTTTTCTTCTCTACATGTAGTTTAAACAGTATCATCTTGTTCGCCATCATCATCATCTATATATTTAGCATTTGGATATATATATATTTTTTTTTTTTATAATATTTTTTCAAAATTATTTTTAGCATGCACATGTTTTGAAAATATCAAAAATCTAAAAATTTTAAAACAGAGATGAAGAAAAATAATAATAATATTTGTGCAAACAAGACAGATAGATAATACGAAAATAATTTTAAAATTAAAAATTTCAAAATTATGAAAATTATATAATTTTTGTGTTGTGTGTTAATGGGGCTACTAAAAATGACTTGAGGAAACAAAAAAAAAAAAAAAAAAAAAAAAATTATTATAAATTAAAATAAAACTGGTTTACAAGGTTTTGGTTGAAATTAGTTTTAATAACAACCAGAAAACAGGATTTACTGAAATTTAAATTTGAAGTTAAAAACTTAATAACAAATTGTGACATACATACATAACAAGAATGTTTATTTTATACTTAGTTAATAAATAAGAATTTTAAACAAATTATTAATAACACTACACGACGGCCAAACAAAAAACCCCCTGGCTTTGAAACTGATATTTTTTACGTACGCTGATTCAAAATCTGCCATACAAACACCGACATGATTATACTCAAATTAAAGATAATATTTGTAGATTTATATGGAAATTTTTCGAAAATTTTTGATATTTCTATAATTTTGAACTAACCCTGCAGGCACACGATCAAGATTTTCTTGATAGTCTTTTACATATACTGTTTGTCAAAATATGTAAAAATTGACAGCTGTGACGTAGGCTGCACGCAAGTTAAAGCAATTTCAATATTTGGGAAAGGAAAAACAAAAACAATTTCAAAAGAATTGTAATCAGCTGCTTTCTTGAACGTAAATTGATACACTCCACATGAAAGAGAAATCTGAAGCAAGTTCGTTTCAATTTTAAAAAGTGTGAGTGTATTGGTAAAAAGTGTGAGTGTATTAAAACTTGATCGTGTAATCATCAAGTAAGAAAAAAAATGCTGATAGATTTTTTTTTTTTTATTAATAATCATATAATTACAAATTATATGCTATTATCCTAACCGAGCACTAGCTACTATGGCTTTCGGCGCGTTGTAGCGAAAACAGACCAGTGCCTCTGGTGGGAATCGAACCCATGACCCCCGCACTGATAAGCCAGCACGATACCAAATAACCTACCGGGGGCGCACAGCTGATATATTTACTTGAACGATTACATGGATAATCTTTTTGCAAAATTTTTGTTTAATTGCAGTGATTGCCTCGTACTTATTAACGACCAAATTTACAAATTCTCAAAATGTCGGCTGAGACAAACTCAAAATTGTTAATTTTTAAGCGTATATTATTTGCACCTTACAACTGAGGTCACATATTCGTATATATTCTTAGGACTTCACAATAGCTGTACTTATGCTATGCCACCAACAACTAAAAAGTTATACGGTGTTGAAGGGTGGAAACCAAATTTTTTTTAAATTTTCACTTTTTCGCAGTTTTTGGCCAGCAAATGTGCAGACCTTCACACGCAGAGTAAAAATATGATTGATCATGATTGCCGAAAAACTAATATCAAATTATGATCCTAACAGACGTAAACATGATTCTGGCCGATCATATTATTATCACTGGGAACGATTTTATCATCATATAGCACCATAATATGATTGTTACGTGTATCAATCATAATATGATTGCTCTGAAATTATCATAACATAATGCTCTTTTGTCTGCGTGCACGTAATGAGTTCTTAGTGTTAACAAAAAACCTTAAAATTGTGAGCAGTCTGATGTATGTCGCGATGATGTGCCATAAATATACATGAAGAAAGAGCTCCGCAAAAATCAAAAAATGTAACGTGTTTTTTTTTTTTAAACACATTTTCGCGTGGCACAGCCAGAATTTTTTTTCCAGGTGGTCCGAATATGGTGTGATTTTACCATTTGACACATTTTTGGAAAAGGCCTCTCTTAAATCTTTATTTTTTGATATTTCGGATTTTTAAGTAAATTTTGCAAAACTAGAGACGGAGGAGACAAGAAAAATAAACAAAAAATTTAAAAATAGAATATTTGTGTTGTTAGTGTTGTCACTTCTGAGTATAATATACAATAACAGTAAAGCTAATAGGAAAGAAAACTGCAATTTAGCTGCATTACATTCGAGGCCATACTTGGGTGCGATCGCTAAACGCTCATGACTTGGTATTGTTACGTTTGTAATGTAAGATGAGCGCAGGTGTGATTCTTACAGCCGCAGGTTGTTGAAAAATTTATCATATAGAGACAATCTGACAATTATAAGACACAAATAATAATACAATTTAAATGGAAAATCACTGATGACGCCTGTCCATAAAAGGCAGAAACTAGACTAGTCTGATTTAAAAAAATTAATAGTGTTTATAATTTTTTAGAGAAAAGCGTTTATTCTTTTTCTTAACCTCAAAATTTCTAGATTGTTTTTAATTTTGCATTTTTTTTGGCAGAACATTGTCTTTTTGTTAATGTTTCTATCTTTATGCATTTGTGTTTATTCCGATTACACGCACAGAAAAAACATGTTAATCATATATTTTTGTTGTTAATTCTTTAGAAATATATTCTAAGCAGGCTTCTAAGGTCATTTATTTTCCTAATGCAAATAAAAACTATTTATTTCATTATTTTATCCGACGTTTCGTTGGGATTATTTCCAACTTCTTCTGGGATATAATTTTATTAAAATCTGGCAACGACATAAACATATTAAGGAAACAAGTATTAGTAACAAACACAAAAATAACTTAACATTATTAGAATAATTACACTTACAAATAATCTTTTTACTTCCACATTTTTAAAACTTTAATATTAAATCCGTATTTAGACCGACACAAAACGTACGACATAAAACACAAATTAAATGTAAATTGCAAAAATGTAAAAAATAAATAATAAAATATCACAGTATAATTAAAAAACTAACGCTAAGTATCACAGTTGAATTGTTACTAAACTAAAGCAATGGTGTAATTTGCATTAATGTTGTCTATATCTTCCTTTCTGTTTATTGCACACTTTCTTTTTGCTGGATTCTTAAACTTTCAAGAGTATACCTTTTATTCTCTTTTCGCTCTTTGTCAAGTATTTTAACATTATTAAGATCAGCTGTATGTTTACTTTCAAAGCAATGCTGAGCTAGCGCTGTAGTTTGTTACCCTTTTTTATGTCTGCATCGTGTTCAGTGATTCTTGTGTTTAAGCTTCGTTTGGTTGTACCAATGTAAACTTTACCACAACCTTCGTCCTCATTACCCACACATTTGATTTCGTAGACTATGTTACTATGTTCTTTTGTTTCAATTTTAGTTTTTGTTTGTGTAAATAGTGATGTTATCGTTTTGGTTTGGTTTGTGCGCCAATAATACTGTTTCGTCTTCTATAATGTTCTTGAGTTGTTTATTTTCTGTTAGTTTTGGTATATATGCAAGGCTGTAAAATTTGGTGCTGCCAGATGAATTGTCTACGTGTTTTTCCCCGGATTTTCCCATTGTGACTTTTTGTGTTATATTGTTGATTATATGTTTCGGAAAGCTGTTGGTTAATAATATTTCCTTGATATATATTTTTGCATTTATGATTGCGACAACCATGTTAATAATATGGTAATTATATTACCATATTATGGTTCCCAATTGATCTCAATATAATCTTATTATTGTTATGAGAATGTTTATGAATTATTATAGTATGACTCCTACATTATTCTCCCATTCTGTTGAAGATGGATTAAAAAGTTATTCATGTTTTTTTAAATAGTACAAATGTGTTTTTATTTATTTATTTATTTGATAATTTACACATTTCAATAAACTTATTTTAAAATAATTTAAGTAATCAAATTGTCTTTGCGCTGACGAATAACATTTCTCTTTTTAGCACAAATCTTATTTTGTCAGGAAAAGTACAATAATGGAAACATGTCATAACAGCAAAAATACGCATTAAAATATTGTTAAGAATACAATTTCACAATAGATTTATAATGATTATAACATATTTGTAGCAAATAATTTTATTTGTACTATAATCATATTATATTCCTAGTTATCATATTATGATTAAATAACAGAATTTCGTCATCAATAATACCATATTATCATTATTGCAAAAATATTATAATATCGTACTACAGACTAAAAATCATGTGTATTTCACTTTAATTTTTCTTTCGCGTTTCTTTAAATTTTGTTTGTTTACAATTTATTTTGCGTGAGTACAACAAATTTAAAAATAGATCACTTTTTTGTCAAATTTTACTTAATTTAAAATACTAACAATAACTTCACTTGAGGTATGCGTGTCAATTTAACTTTTGCCTAGTCTCCCATGGTAGACAGGTTTGAGACCACCAAATTAATCCTTCTTCCAATAAAAATATTACCATTATAATTAACAGCACTGCTTTGTTTTTCTATTTGTATGTCTTTTTGTTTAATATCATTTAATTTATTGAGAAAAATGACAGTAAAAGAGTGAAGACACTCATAAAACACAGACTGGTCATTTTATATTGATTTTTCAAAAGGTCAAAAGGACCTGACAAAGAATTCGCTAAAAGCTTAAAATGAAGATTTGGATAATATAAAAAACGCTAAAACTTTCGCGGTCCTAGCTCAAATTGACGCACGTGTACGAACCTATTAAAATTTGTTGAGTAGTGTAATACTGCAACTATTTATGTGTAAATGTAAAGGTCATTTCAAATTATAGCCATTATCACACAATTTTAAGATTTTTAACTTATTAAATTAATTTTTAACAAATTATCTTAAACATTTAATTTATGTTAATTAATTAGTTATTTTTGTTGTGATTTTTTTTTTAGTTTTTAATTTATCTTTTGAATTACGTCACAAATAGTGTGTCTAAAATTCTAGTTATCACATTGTATTCTCTATATAAATTTATTTTTTGCTCATAAATTCTTCTTTTAGTCATTAAATGTTTATAATAATTTTGTTGGTTTTTTTTTTTGAAATGTACTAGTTATTTTTGTGAAAGATTTTATTTATTTTCTTTGCTAAAATTCGCCAAACTTTTACTCAATTAAAATACAAAAAGAATATGGCACACAAATTTATACGTAAACTTATTTATTAAACAAAAAATTTTAAAATAAAACAATTGTTTTTGTTTCAATATTTATGTAGCATAGAAGAAGGAAAATAAAAATACTAAATCCTAAAGTTTTGTTAAAAAAAAAAATATATCAAATTTTTTTTTAAAACAAAAAACATAAAAAATATGAACAAAAGTGTTTATTTCTTATAAACTAGAGGGAAAAATTGTTAAACAAACTTTGTTAAGTATTTTAAAAATTAAACGACTCGTTTATTTGAGCGTTTTTGTTTTCTTATGTGTGAATTCAAATTACTTATAAGTTTAGTATGACAAATTTCAGAAGTGTCTTTATTAATTTCGTTATAACTTTTATATCGCTAGGTGAATTTTGTTCATTTTAATACCAAGTAACACCATATATCATCCAACAATTTGCCCAGAAATCAGCAACTATGCACGTGTAGTTAATGATTATTTTGCATTTCAACAGGCAGCTGGATATTGCTAGATCGACTTTCCTATATATAGTTTAGTTGTTTTAGACCCCTATTTTAATCAGTCACAAACAGAATGCTAAACCGTTGATTTACACTTGTTTAAATTAATTCATACTATTTATTTTTTTAATTTACTATTCTAAAAACAGCGCTTTCTATTTCACATATTCCCATTTTCCCCCCATTTTAACTTCATATTTTACTCAGCGTATATAGCACTATAAATTTTGTTTTTAATTTTTTGTGAATTTTGTTCTTATCTTGCAAAGAACAGAAAAATACAAAATATTGACAAACAAATTTGAATTTCATTCAATTTTAAAAGGAAACAAACGCAAAGTAAAAAAAAAATTTTAATATTATTCATCACCGTCTAAAGTTTTGTCACCCTTTAATAAATAGGGTTGGGTTCAAATATAAACAAAAAACAATGAGACATACATTAATACTAACTATGTATGAAAAATTATTAAAAACAAACAAAATCGGTTTTCACTCTTTGAAAGTTTTTACAAAAATGACAAAAATATACCCCTTCATTGCATAAAAAAAATATAGACAACATAACAACAAAAGAAACAAATATCAATAGGAATATTATCAATCGTTATGATTAGATAACTGAAGTTTTTATATCATTATATAGATGGAAATAAAATTACAAAAAAAAAAAAATGTTCAAATAAAATAAAAATACTTGGCAAAGGAGAATCTAGATAACTATATAAATTAATCAAGAAAGGTACTTTTTTACTAAAAGGTATATCGCAAATATAAAATCATTATCTGATTTGATATGGATCGATATTTAGTCTTATCCAAGTTGATCTAAAAATTGGGCTATTAGTAATATCCAATTAGATCCCTTAGATATATTACTGGCTTAAACTAGATCAAAATTTCTCTCAAAATTGTGGAATTCAATAATATTTAAGATCCTGATAGATCCCAAATAGCGCATTTGAATAATTTAGATCTAATTGGTTCTAGTTAGATTCATAACGATAAGTAAGTGGATCAAATAAGATATTTTGGGATTAAATTTGATCTACTATAAAAAAGATTAGATCTGATCTACTATAAAAAAGGTTAGATCTGATCTACTTTAAAAAAGATTAGATCTAACTAGATCTGTTTTACAATACCTAAACAGATCTCATAGCATATTTTTTTTATTTTTTATAATTTAACCAATACTCAGGGGAAGCCCCCTACTCATGCAGTGCATTGTATTGATCAGGAAAATATGGTATGGGAAGGAGGAAAGAGGGAGTAGTGTTTGTGGATATTTGATTTAAATTTTTCTAAATTGTAAGTAACAGGGAAGACTTCTGAGGGAAGTTTTTTGCAATGCGTTCTCTGTAATGCGTTGTGCGAAACGCTCTACTAGATAAGCGAGTATTACGAATAAAAACTCGGGCTCGTGGAATAAGTTCACTTATCTTAGATGAGCATCTCCCATGGTAATATCGATAGAAAAGCGTCACACAACCCACATTCCGACGATGCTCCAATGAATCAATAGAGTTGGATACACTACTGTCATTGATAAGCTTCACCGCCCTCCCCTGACACGGTTCAGAAGCTTCAGAATAGACAGTGGATCCCCTGCCCATATATGAGAGTTGTATTCCATTTTTTTTTAAGATCTTGTTAGATTTCAAAAATGGGGATATATTTCAGATTTCATTAGATCTGATCGAATCAGTTGGATATTTTGCTGCATTTTTAAATTAGTTTCCAACATTTAAAAATAAGTACATTTTTAGTTATTTTTAAGATAAACAAAGGATAACTGCCATTTGCAGTAGAATATATAAACAAACATATTTGAGTGCCCATGAGTAGGACTTAATAATGTTAAAGCATCAAATAATGCTTTTAATTTACTCCAAAAAGTTTTACAGTTACTATATGACAGTTGTATGTGTCGTAATCAGTAGTTGTTATTTTTAACTGCAATTACAGTTGTTTTTCCACGAAATAATAGAAAACAACTAAAATTATATATTTTGTAACAGTTGCTTGAATCAGTTATTTTAGTATATTAATATAAACAACTACCAAAACAGTATTTTTGCAGTAAATAGTTAATTTTGTTAGTTATTTCAAAATTAACATTGTGTCGAGTTTCTAAAAATCTCATTTTGTTTATATTTGTTATTATTTATGTGTTCATAGTTTGCAAATATTTATTGCAATCTTTCATTATATCTTCAATACATAAAAACTTCAAAACTGGAGTACCGTTTGGAATTATGACTTCACATTTTAGATACTATGTAGGAAATACAAATTTAATTGCAATAAAAAGAATTCTTTTTTTAACTTGAATATGTTTTTAAAATACCAAATAAAAATAACTACAAAAAGAGTGGTTTTTACCAGTTTTTTACAGTTGTTTCAAAATGTTTGTAGTAAAAATTGTTCACTTATTTTTACTGTATTTGTTAGTTGTTTTTCAACAGTCGAAAATAACTAAATTTGTAATTATTTTAACGGTAATTACCTTGTCATCTTTTTAACTGTTTTAACAGTTGTTTTAACTGTCATTTTTAGTAGATTCTATTGTCAAACTTGTTTGACAGCTAAAATTTCATTGTATCCCATTATATTTTAGCTTCAAGTTTTATGTAAAATGTAGTAAATACAAGTTTTTATTGTAATCGAAAGAAATTTTTTGTACTTAAATACGTTTTTAAAATACCGAATAAAAATAATTGCAAAGTATTTTTTTTTATCAATTTTGTCAGTTGTTGTAAAATGTAGACAATACAAGTTTTTATTGTAATCGAATAAATTTTTTTGTACGTTTTTAAAATGCGTTTTTAAAACACCGAATAAAAATAATTGAAAAAACGGTAATTTTTTTTTTTAATTTTGTCATTTGTTGTGAAATGTAGAAAATACAAGTTTTTATTGTAATCGAAAGAAATTTTTGTGTACTTAAATACGTTTTGAAATAGCGAATAAAAATAATTGCAAAAAAACAGTAATTTTTTTATAAATTTTGTCAGTTGTTGTAAAATGTAGAAATACAAGTTTTTATTGTAAACGAAAGAAATTTTTTTGTACTTAAATACGTCTTTAAAATACCGAATAAAAATAATTGCAAAAAACAGACATTTTTTTATCAATTGTGTCAGTTGTTGTAGAATGTAGAAAATAAAAGTTTTTATTGTAATCGAAAGAAATTTTTTTGTACTTAAATACGTTTTTAAAATACCGAATAAAAATAATTGCAAAAAACAGTAATTTTTTTTTATCCATTTTGTCAGTTGTAGAAAATACAAGTTTTTATTGTCATCGAAAGAAATTTTCGAATAAAAATGCAGTGCACTCGAGATAATGTGAACTAATTAAAACCGCGAGTGTTCGCTTTTGTGAGCTGTTCACCTTTCCGAATGCCAAAAATTTAAGGCAAAATGTATCAATAATGCCATAAGTTTAGACTAATTATACGTATTAAAATAATAATTGACATTTTATTAGAATAAAAGAAGTAAATGATTTATTAAGAAAATTATTTACATAAATTAATAAATTTGTATGAAGATTTATGTAAAAATACTACATATGTAAATACGAAAAAACAACCTATCAGCAATAAGTAAAAATAGCAACTAAAATAGTTTCTATGTATCTTCTGTCCTTAATGCAGTGAAACAGTTAAAATAGGGGAATCCCAAAACTTAGAAAAATTAAATTCTTAACGTATTTACGCATTTCCAACTAACACATTGACTTTTTTTTTCTGTTCACATTATAGGGCTTTCGTACTTTGTTCACCTTTTAGAGTAGTCAATGTAAAATAAAATGTGTTCACATTAAGCGGTGTTCACGTAATGCAGTGTTCACATTATCGCGAGTGCACTGTAATTGCAAAAAACAGTATTTTTTTTTTATCAATTTTGTCAGTTGTTGTAAAATTGTTATAGTACAAATTTGTGAGTTATTTTTACAACATTGTTAGATATTTTATTGAATTTGTAAGTTGTTTTTTATCAGTTCAAATAACTACATATATAGTTAGTTTTAAGGTAAATACCTTAATTTTAACTGTCTTTTGCAGAAAAAATCCATAGATAAACTTTTTTGAGTGTGTATTAGTAGAAATTTATAATGTTTTCTTTAAGTACAAAATTAATTTTTTAATACTGTACACTGAGAGAATTATCTGCATAATATCAATGAATTTGTGCGCTATATCTATGAATTGTCACTGGAACTCGTCCATTGAAACTTTTCATTAAAATTTAATAAGTTTTTCATAAAAATTAATGATAATTTTCATATTATTTATTAATATGAAAGACCAATGAAAAAATTTCATTAAAAACTGTATCATTAAAATTATGAAGCTTTTTCATACAGTTTAAGAAATTTTGCATTAACATTGTGAAGCAAGTTTCATTAGATTAGTTAAATAAACTTTGTTAAGTATTTAAAATTAAGCGACTCGTTTATTTGAGCGTTTTTGTTTTCTTATGTCTGAATTCAAATTACTTATAAGTTTAGTATGACAAATTTCAGAAGTGTGTTTATTAATTTCGTTAATTTTTAATACCAAGCAACACCATATATCATCCAACAATTTGCCCAGAAATCAGCAACTATACACGTATAGTTAATGATTATTTTGCATTTCAACAGGCAGCTGGATATTGCTAGATCGACTTTCCTATATATAGTTTAGTTGTTTGAGACCCCTATTTTAATCAGTCACAAACAGAATGATAAACCGTTGATTTACACTTGTTTAAATTAAATTACTGTACACTGAGAGAATTATCTGCATAATATCAATTAATTTGTTCGTTATATCTATGAATTGTCACTGGAACTCGTCCATTAAAATTTAATGATAAGTTTTTCATAAGAATTAATGATAATTTTCATATTATTTATTAATATGGAAGACCAATGAAAAAATTTCATTAAAAACTGTTTCATTAAAATTATGAAGCTTTTTCATACAGTTTAAGAAATTTTTCATTAACATTGTGAAGCAAATTTCATTAGTTTAGTGAAAAAAAAACTTCATTAAAACTCGTCCAAGAAATTCTCTCTGTGTATAACTTAATTGTAATTAATAACTAACAAATTTATTTTTCTTTTTTCCATTTCAGATAAATCTCATAATTACAACTATGCCTGTAGCTACTTAAATATAAAAACGCAAAATATAAAAAAAGTCTTTCGCTCTTTTCAAACAACACATCAAGAATATAAAAATTTAGTTATAAATTAAGCCTGCTTCTTTAAGTTAACAAAAAAAAAAGATAAAGCTGCTGCTGCTTGAAATGCTAATAGAAAAAAATCCCTAAAGAAAATAATTTGAGTAAAAAAACGCTGTGTTAATTCATTAAAATATAAAAATCCCGAAAATCCGATCCTGTTAAAGGTTTCCTTTTAATTTTTCTTATACTCTATCAAAAATTCACGGTATATTTAAAAAAAAAAGAAGAAAAAGTAACCATTACTCGTATTCTAGTCATTTATATTTATACATGTGTCTGGCTGTCTGTATGTAAAAAAGAAATTTTATATTTTTTTTATTTTTTTCGTAATCTTCATGTAGTTTTTTTATTTGTTGTTTCATTTGCATTAATGTTTTTCATATTTTTAGAACTTGTCAAATAAAACTTAAAACGTTACAAATTAAAATTTCTTAAATTACCAAACAAAACATCACAAATTATAACAGAAATATCTAAACAAAAGCTATAAACTCTTCATCGAAGAAAAGCCTAATAAAAGGAAGCAGCTGCTTATATGAATCCAGTGTAATTATCTTTGAAAAAAAAGATACCAACACGTATCCCAGCACTGAGTGAGTGTGATTATAATAAAATCAATTAAAAGCAAGCCTAAAAAAAAAATTATCCCTTTTGCGTAATTATCGCATTTTCCCCCGGCCTCTGTCAGTTTTGTTGGCAGCTTTTTTTGTATCTTAAAGAATTAAATCTATACAAAATATAATTTAATAAAAACACGCTAGTATTTTTAACAATAATATATAATTAAAAATGGCTGCTATGGTTAATATGACCAGCCTTTTAAATGGTAAAGATTCACGTTGGCTCCAGCTAGAAGTATGTCGGGAATTTCAAAGAAATAAATGTTCCCGCCAAGATACCGAATGTAAATTTGCCCATCCTCCAGCAAATGTTGAAGTCCAAAATGGCAAAGTCACCGCCTGTTATGATAGCATTAAGGTTAGTAGATGCTTATAAATAAATTATATTTTAAATAAATTGCATGCTTTATACATTTTAAGTAGAAATTGATAAAAAAAAAAAAAATGTATCTTAACAATTAAAGTCGATAGTTTGAAAAAGGGCATATATTAGCAAATTTTTTCTTAAATCACTTCTGTAGCCATTGTCCTTGTTATAAAACCTTTTGGAGGACAAACTGTTTCATTTCTACCCAGTAGTTTTAAGCACCCAGGTAAAAATTTACCAGCGGTAGAAAAAAATAGTACTGGCAAACCACTGCTACTTTTGTAGAACCCATTGTGTAAAAAATGAAATAATATTGTACTAGGAAAAGCATGTATTTTGACAGTACCGCCCGCAAAATTCATTGCCAATATTGTTTTTACCAATATTACAACCAATTAGAAGCATTTTTTTTTTTTTAAATATAACAACTCACATATTTTAATATATTTCACACATTATGATGTACCTAAAACATTAAGACCCAACTGTATTGCTGATTTTTAAATGTGTTTTTTTAGACATATTTCTCAAAATAATTTAATTTAAGCTATTCTGAAAGCTCAACATTTTTTGAATAACCAACGTTATGCCAATGGTGACAAGTTCGCCCAAACCAACGGTTTTCCACTGTTAGCAATCGGGTAACAGGACAATACTGTCAAGATTGTTAAACCCACGTTCTGCCAAAGCATAACCGATTGTCGCCGACGCTTCGCCAACACTGTGACGATTGTATTTTTCTGACTGGGCAGTTTTAAGTTTTTGAAGAGATAAAGATAATTAAGTAGACTAAAAACTCTAAAATAATTTAATATCTTAACTCATTAAGAGCACGTCATAGATCTGCTGGACATTTTGCAACTAAATTTCCAGATACATATATAGAACCATGCTTTATTACAAAAATTTTTGTACTTTTTTTCCTTAAAGCTCCCTTAAAGCACCACTGGCAACCAAAATCGAAATTTGACAGCGTATAAATCCTAAATGGTTGAAAATATTAAAAAAAAAATTTTTTTTTCTCTAATTTTGTGAAGAAATCTTTATTGAAAAATAAATGAAAAATAATTATTTAAAGTTTTTTTTTTTGGAAAAATAACGTGAGTTTTGCCCATTTTTTAAAATTGCCATATGGCAACCCTGACAATATAGTTTTTATAAGTCCCGGTTCACACACGGCAATTGTACTTGCGCAAGCCTTTAGTTTATAAGAGAGGTAGGAAAAGAGAATAGGAGGGGTACATACTTGCCCGTACTCCAATTCCGTTTTGTTTTGTCATCCGCAATTTTCAACACGAAGTTTCAAAACGAAAATTTCTGAAACAAACTTTTCCTGTGTGAACACAAAAGCAAGTTCAAAGGAGAATTGAAGAAAACTTGCGCAAGTAAAATTTCCGTGAGTGAACCGGGACTAAGTTTAGTAATATTTTAATAAAAACCATTCATTATTTATGTTTTGAGGAAAACCGAATACATTTGAGAAAAGTTCATCGTTCGATCGGTCAGATATTTAAAAATTATATACATTCGATGAACTAATTTCTAGCAGAAAAATAAATTTTCATATTTTTTCATCAATATAAAAATCTAAAAAATATAAAAGTTTAGTCTTTTTAATATTTTAAAATAATTTTTAAAAAAAGTTTCATCAAAACTGACCATTTATTTCGTGTAAAAAAGAAAAATAAATAAAGTGAGGTTCATGGGAAAAACGCAAATGTGCTTAAAATTTGATGCCCGAATGTAAATATAGGTCTCTTATGTATTTGCCATAAAACACTAACAAGGTTAGTCTCCCGGTGGGTTATCTCTGATCTAAATAAAATTTGTATGTGTGATAAAGACAAAAAATAAGTGACACTTATATTTTTTTAACAGCCCAATCTCATGTTTAGGAATTAAAAAGTGTGGTAAAAAAATACCCAATTTTTCGTTTTTTTTGGCTTATTTCGAATTGCTTGAAATACATTTTAAATAAATGGGGTACCAAATAAAAGAGCTTTTGGAGTCGCATTGATCCCTCCCCTTCCTTTCCACCAAAAAATGGGTCCGAAAACAGAATTTTTGAAACGTCTCAGTCCATTTTTTACACTTAAAACATTTGTACAGCCATAAATGCGGTTTTTTGATTTTGTTCTGGCCATTATATTAAGCAACGTGCCAAATTTCGAGATTCTAGCTTCGCTAGTTTATGAGATACACCATACACCCCTTTATTCAGAGATAAAGGCCGATTAAAAATCTGACTTTTTTTAACATATATCGTTACTATATTACCCTGATGAACAGTTTACGCAAACTATGATTTTTTTCAATTACCAAGATACAAATCATACTTGGGAACTTTTCATTGGTATTGAAATTTAATTGGCATTACTTCCTGTCAATGCCAAAAAATTTCATTACTCTTCCAATGTCAATGAAATTTTGTTAATTGTCATTGATTGACCAATGCTAATGAAATGCCTAAACAACCAATTGTAATTGAATAAAAACTAATTGTTTATTAAAATGTTTTGTTTTGGAAAAAGATGAAAAATTTAAATTTAAGCCTTAAGCCACATTCACACTAGATAGCAAAAGACGTGTTTTGCCAAAACACTTATTAATCCTCTTTATTCTATTCCAACAGTTGTTTATTCTTTTCCACTCGTTTTGGCAAAACACATGTTTTGCTATCTAGTCTGAATGCCGCATTAACTTTAAATGTACTCGCTATTTTTTCAAGTTTTATCACGTATAGACTATTCAGTCTTATTTGCTAACTGATTAGTCATGATTGATCTGCTTTTTATAGTTACAAAAAATAAAATAAAAATATAAGTAGACAAATATAGAATTTTTCTCTATATTCGCAAATATATTTTTTTGCAGACCAAATGCGGATAACTTTTGCACTTTAAGAGATAACCCACATGAGTAAACATATTGACAAAAACTGAAAATCTTACTTATATGTATGACCCAATAGTCGTGGAAGTTAATAAGAAAATACGAAAATTTTTGAAAAACTGACCGTTCGGACCTTTAAAATACACAACGTCGAAAATATTCTCAAATTTTTTTCCGTTTTAACTCAAATTATAAATAATAGTTAATTTTATAGAAATACATTCTAAAAATTTATAAAAAATTTTAATGTCACGGTTGTCATATAAAAATCTTCAAAAAATGATGAAATTCGCGATATTTTTACCAAAAAAAGGTTTAGTCGGTTAATCTAAAATATACAAAATTTCATATATTTAGGCTTGTCCATAAAATAAAAAAATATATTCAACTATCTACGATTAATTTTCTATCAAAGCCTCAACTTTTGTTGTAAATATTTCCACTAGAGCGAGCTTTAAGGCAAACAAAAAATACAAAAATAGTCTGTATATCTGCGTAGTTCGGCTGAAAAATGTCCAGCGGATCTCTGGCATTTCCTTAATGATTTACATGACTTTTGCACCTAGTGCGTAAACACGTGCTAAGCGAAAACACCTAATTAAGCTCTTTATTCTATTACTAAAGTTCTTTATTCTTTTACACTCGCTTTGGCAAAACATGTCTTTAGCCATATTACGTAAACAAAGTCTACAAAAAAATAAAAACCTTACCGATGACCATAAACTTGTGATAAATTAAAGAACTCTTATATAATACAGAGGTTATTTAAATTGGCTATCTCAAATTGTGCAGTTAAAAGGTATCAAATTATGGCCATCGATATGCCGTTTTAAAAAATCCTTTTGTAAAGATACATTTTTTTTCGTAATTACACAGAGAGAATTTTGCTGGACGCAATACAATGAAAATTTTCAGTAAATCAATGAAACTTTTCTTTAGAAAATAAACGAAAACTGTCTTAAAACTAATTAAAAAGCTTCATACTTTTATGAAAGCAGTTTTTAATGAAACTTTTAATAAATAAAAAAATATTTTTCATAGAATTTCCCGTTCATTTTCAACGATTTAATGCAAAAATTCATTTATAACATGCATATAATTCTCTCAGTGTATAAAGGCATATCTAGGAGAGCTTTAAAGCTTTTCATGTAAACTGTTTAAAGAATTTAAATTGTATATTAGCTTGAGCTAAAATTTGCTGCAAAATGCTTTTTGTCCAAAGCTTTTATGGCTTTTTATAAATGATTATATAAGTAATAAGATAAAATTGAAAAAATCAAAAATTATTTTGCTTTCTGAAAAACCAAAAAAAAGTGGGGTTTGTGATAAAATATAGAGATTTTTTGTTTAAGTATTTACTATGAAACGATATCTATAAACTTTAAATATGGACTCGGAATTACTTTGTTATGATAGAGAAACCATATAAATTGCATAGTTAAAATTGCATCAATTTATTACTATCGATACTCCGATTTGTATAAATCGATTGGAGATTAAACAAAATACACCTTAATTTTTAATTTGTTTTGCTAAGAAGAGGTGTTTTTTGGACATGTAGTTTTCTTTAAAGAAAAAGCTTACAATTATTACAAAAAAAGCGAAAGCTTTAAAGCTTTTTAAGGAATTTAAATTGCCTTGTTCTAAAAACCGCTACAAAATGCTTTTATGTACATGGCTTTAAAACTTTGTATAGATAAACTCCTTTTAAGAAAGTACAGTCGAAAAAAGGCCTTTTATAAACACATTATACTTAATTAAATATAGATGCCTTTAGTCCAGCTTTTTTTTATCTGATTTTATAGATAGTAAGATTAAACTTAAAAACATACAAATTAGATGCTATTTTGCCTTCAATATACACAAAACTCTAGTTATAAAGATGTATAGATGAACTCTAATTTTAAAAAATAAAAATTAGATTAAAAATCTCAACTTTTTTTATTACTTTATGGAAATTTCTAAAATGCTTTTTTCCATCTTACGTACAAAGTAACCAAAGTAATAAAAAAGTTGCAATTTAACACTGAGAAACTAGCTTCAATAAATTTTTAAAAATGTTTATAAGTTATTTTAACTAAATTATTTTTTTGAGTGTTGAATTCATAAAAATTTTGATAAAAAATCAAATACATTAAAACAAAAAATACAAAGAGAAAAATATAAAATTTTCAAATATTTTAATTGTATATTTTCGTGTTATTCATAACTACCATCTCTGAATTCTATTACAAAACACTTGAATCAATTCAAATAATAAATTCAAAAAATGTTCACAAAAATTAAATTCAAATAGGCCTTGATATTTTTGTGTAGAGACATTTTCAAAAAAGTCCAAAATATATTCATTCAAACTATTACTTCAAACGTGATCAAACGCTTTTCCGAGTACATTAAAAAAAACATACAAAGAGAAAAATATAAAATTCTCAAATATTTTAAAAGGATTATAAACTAATTTAATGTAGTATCCAAAGTACAATATAGCATCTTGCATATCTAACATCTTTAATGTAATACACATCTGGCATCACTGTGTATGCAGCTGTCAGAGATATAAAAATCACATCGTCATTCTTTTTTCGTCCATCTTAGATTTTGCAGCTAAACCATTGTCATTAATAAATTTAGAATTAAATATATATATTTGAAGTATTAAATCGTGCCTTTTATTTCAACACCAGACTTTCAAAATACAGCAGTTGGCGACGAAGGTAAATCGGAAATAAATACAGCAAATATATCCAAACAAGTGCAACAAGTGCAACAAGCAAATTAAAATAAAATGGATGCAGTCCAATTTGCAGAATTTCTAAACGTGCAAAAGGCAATGGTTAATCAATTGATGCAGTTGAGTGCTGGGTCTTCGGCGTCGAGTGCAACACAGGCAAACAACATTAACACATCGTTGGTGCCAAATTTCGACATTTTTGATTCTGCTAAGGAAACTTACAAAAATTACATTGATCGTTTTACAAATTATGTAAAAATGAAAAATGTCGACGGCAATAAGGAATATTGTAAAAAGTTGCTTCTAAATTCAATTGGGGCAAAGAACTACAGCTTGCTGACAGCATTGTCGGCACCCAAAACTCCAACAGAGCTTAATTACGCCGAGTTACTAAAGCTGTTGGAAACCCATTTGGCCCCTAAGAAAAACGTCTTAGTGGCACAACATAAATTTTTACAAAAATACCAAAGCGACACGCAATCCATAGCAGAATATGTGGCTTCATTACGTATGGAAATAAATGAGTGCGAATTTATTTCACCGTGTGATTGCCAGGTGTCATTAGCCGATATATTTTTAAGGGCGCAATTCATTAGGGGAATCTACGACAACAACATTCGAGAACAACTTTTGCAGTCCAGTACGTCAAAATTTGACGAAATTTTGTCTAAAGCGTTGGCACTCGAAGCTGCTCGAATGGATGCCCGGGAATTGGCCACGTCTTCAAAAAGCAACATCCAGGAAATAAATAAAATTTCAGGTAATAAAAAAACATCAAAACATTTCAATAAGGGTCAACAAAAAGTTCTCAACGAAAGTCAGCAAAAATAAATTATGAAAAATTGGGCATTGCAGGCCTATGTCTTCGTTGTGGTAAAAATAATCATTTTGCCACCGATTGTAAAACAAAAAGGTCAAATTTAAGTTGCAATTTGTGCTATAAAAAAGGTCATGTAGCACAAGTTTGCATAACCTCTCTTTTGGCGGATGGTCCTAATGCCGGTCTTAAAAATCAACCCCATACACGGGGAAAATATACAAATCAGATTCAGGATGACGATTCACATTACGGAATCTATAGAATAGTCGATGTGTTCCATAGTGATTATTCCCATTCCAATTCTGAACGCTATTACGCAAAACTACTTATTGAAGGGAAAATTATGAAATTCGAGGTAGATTCTGGGTCTGGTTACTCGTTTTTGCCTAGAAGTCAATTCAATGAATTAAAATTGTCGAACAAATTAACTTCAACAAACATCGTGTTCCGTTCATACACTCAAAATAAATTTGTGCCGGATGGCAAAGTGCGAGTCAACGTTCAATTCAAAGAAACTTCAATCATTGACGATATATATGTCGTTCCAGATGGATGTACCCCACTGATAGGTCGTACTTGGATACGACGCCTAGGTATTAATTTAAATGAATTAGATGAATCTACTTCAAACACAATTGAGGCCAATTCTATTAATGAAACTAACGATGTGCAGGATTTAATGTTAGAATATCCAAGTGTTTTTGAACAAAGAATAGGATGCATTCCAAATTACAAAATATGTTTAAAATTACGCGATAATGCTACACCGGTATACACTAAAGAGCGACAAATTCCGTATGCGCTCACAGAGCTTGTTAATAAAGAATTAGATGACTTGGAAAAAATCAGGTATTATAACAAAAACAGCTAACAGCGATTGGGGGTCGCCATTAGTAGTCATTCCAAAAGCCGACGGAGGAGTCCGTTTGTGCGTTGACTATAAGGTAGGTGTTAATCAGAGACTCGTAAATGCACATTATCCAATCAGAAAAATAGACCAGATTTTCAATAGTCTCAGGGACTCTAAATACTTTTGCCGCCTTGATCTCTACAAAGCATATTTACATGTTCCGGTTGATGAAAATTCAAGCGAAATTCAAACGATTTCAACACACAAAGGAACTTTTCGAATGAATCGACTTTCTTTTGGCATAAAAACAGCTCCTTCCGAATTCAACAGAGTACTTGATCAAATTTTACGCGAGGTTCCTAAAACACAATCGTATTTTGACGACATCGTAGTACACGGGCAATCTAAAGCCGAGTGCAAGGCCAATTTAAAATCATGCTTACTTCAACTTCAAAAGTACGATCTACATTTAAACGTTTCAAAATGTACATTTTTTGAAAAACAAATCGAGTTTTTGGGTCATATAATTCAGTTCAACAAGGTTCAAAAATCTCCTTCAAAAATAAAGGCTATTTTAGAAATGCCTCAGCCCGAGTGCGTGGATGATGTTCGTCGTTTTCTGGGTATGGTCACATACTATGCCAGGTTTATACCAAATTCATCAACAATTACAACGCCGTTACGCCGGCTATTACAAAAAAAATCAATTTTTAAATGGACAAACGATTGTCAAAAATCCTTCAACATGCTGAAAAATGAAATCTCTAGTGATCGTGTGCTCATGCCATTTAATCCGGAACTGCCGGTTCAGCTTGCGTGTGATGCTAGTCCTACAGGTATAGCAGGAGTTCTGTCACATCTCATCAATGGTGAGGAGAGACCTATTGCTTTTGCCTCCAGGTCTTTAACTCCAGCCGAACAAAACTATTCACAGCTGGATCGCGAAGCTTTGGCGATATTCTATGCCGTTCAACATTTCCATCAGTACGTTTTTGGCAGATTTTTCAGGCTGGTAACGGATAATCATCCATTATCACGCATTTTTCATCAAGACGCAAAAATACCTCAAATGACATCATCACGCCTTCAACGTTACGCTGCGTTTTTGACAGGGTATAACTATGAAGTAGTGACGAAGCGAAGTGAAGAAACGCTAATGCCGATTGCCTTTCGAGAGCCCCTATAAATACAGGTATGAATACACAAAATTTTATCGATCGTGAAGTTCAATTTATTTGCTTTTCAACTATAAATCAAATCAATTCAACTAAATTAAACTTCAATTCAATTCGGCAAGAAACAGGAAAAGATTCTGAGCTTTCTAAAATTTTAAAAGAATTACGTTGTTCCAATAAAGCTGATTCAGAGTATACTATTGATTGCGACATATTGTTCAAAGGTAAAAGGGTAATTGTTCCAGCTACGTTACAACAGTCGGTATTAGATGAATTACACCATACGCACATTGGCATAACCAAAATGAAACAGTTGGCGAGACGATATGTGTATTGGGGTTCCATTGATAAGGACATTGAAAAATACGTGCGTTCCTGTTCTGCGTGTGCATCTGTAAAGAAAAATCCTCCGAAGGCAGTTCTTCATCCATGGGAGGAACCAGAGCATAATTGGCAGCGCATACATATCGACTACGCAGGCCCTTACCAGGGTCATCATTTCCTCGTTGTCATCGATTCAAAGTCGAAATGGGCTGAAGTGGGGTTAACATCATCTGCACCAACCTCCGCTTTAACCATAGACATTTTACAAAATATTTTTTTCAAGAAATGGATATCCGGACGTCATGGTTTCGGACAACGCCGCCATTTTTAAAAGTGAAGAATTTACAACATTTTGCAACGATTCAGGTATCTTCCAGAAATTTATAGCTCCAGGCCATCCAGCTACAAATGGATTAGCTGAAAGGAACGTCCAGACGCTTAAACAACGGTTAGCATCCATGGTCAATGACAAATCACCAATTGCCAAGAAAATAAGAGAAATTTTATTCAAGTACAGATCAACACCCCTTCGTAACGGTAAGACCCCGTCAGAACAATACCTGGGAAGACAAATCAAAATAAGATTAGATGCGTTAAAACCTTCAAATTGTTGTAAAAACTCGGTATCTCAGGGTAAAGTTAGAAAATTATGTGAGGGAGACCGAGTCCAAGCCCGATATTATGCATCAAATAAATCATCATGGAAACTGGGTATCATTCTCAAAAAGCTGGGTCATCTTCATTATATCGTTAAACTTGACGATGGGTTCATATTCAAGCGTCATATAGACCAGCTTCGTTCGACAGATGTTGCAAGTAACGACTCATCAGACGATCACCAGCCACTTATGAGTACGCCAGATGAGGATCAAGAAATTTATCACCCAAATCAAAAATATCACCCAATTGTAGTACCAAGCATTTCATCAAATTTACCGGTTATTGACAGATTGCCTAGCAGTTCTATAACTCCAACAGAAGAGTCTACTGAGAGCGAAGAACAACCAACTTCGAGCCAGACTACAGAAGCTGAAGAGAATCAACAAAACAGCCGGCCAACACGAAGAAATCGTAAACCACCTCAGTACTTAAAGGATTATGTTAGAGACTGATTGCAGTATTCAACTAATAAAAATTTTAAGTTTCAAAATAAGTGAGGGAGAATTGTAGTATCCAAAGTACAATATAGCATCTTGCATATCTAACATCTTTAATGTAATACACATCTGGCATCACTGTGTATGCAGCTGTCAGAGATATAAAAATCACATCGTCATTCTTTTTTCGTCCATCTTAGATTTTGCAGCTAAACCATTGTCATTAATAAATTTAGAATTAAATATATATATTTGAAGTATTAAATCGTGCCTTTTATTTCAACACCAGACTTTCAAAATACAGCATTTAATATGGGTGAAGAAGGAGGAAAACGAACAAGGAACTACAGGAGAAGCTGTTGCATTGCAGTCATCAATGTTTTTGATTGGCACCATGTTGATGGGAAAAATTCTGTGGTCGCTCATACGCCCTTTGGGATTAGTACAACGTTTTTTTGGGAAGAATCATCAGTAGCTGTTAGTGGATGAATTTTGATCGAAAATAGCAATATTGGAGGTTGCAAAATTTGTAGTTTTTAATAATCTGTGTTCTGGGTGTTTTTTTCAAATTAATGTGGATTAAAAAAATATATTAAATAAAATCTCTATAAAAAAAAAAATATATAACAAACTTTCTCTTGTCCAATAGATTTTATTTCATTTCGGAAGATTAAATAGAAAATGTTTCTAAAAATTGGAACAGATAAAGCTAGAATTAAAATGCAGGATATTTTTGTGTTTGCTAATAACTGAGATTTTCTTTGCTCTTAATTAATTTTAGTTGATTTCAGAAGACATTTAAATTTTTCTAAAAAATTTTTTTTTTTTGGAATTTAAGGACGAACATTAGGAACTTTAACACGTCAGATTAAGATCGACTTTTGGTTTTGAAATTAAAAGAAAGCAAAAAAGGATTTTCGAATCGTTTTAACAATTCTTTGATATTTGATTTTCTGTTTTTTTTTACTTTTTTGATGATTAAAATGTTGCTCATGTTTACTAAAGATTTTTAGTATACAAAACTCTATACATGTTAACAACATGTTTTATATACATTGAATGAAAACTAAAGTCTACAAACAAGTTTACTCTCAATATCTTGCTGGTGAAATGTTACTAGCAATGCGTTTACAAAAATGTTTATATAAACTCAGATTTTTTCAAAATATAATTAATTTAAAAATGATTAAATGCAAATTTAGTTGTGCTAAAAATGCTTCTTTGATATTTTACAGGCGAATTTTTGCATTTTCTTTGTTTTTGACTATTTTTGATGATTAAAATGTTGCTCATGTTTACTAAAGATTTTTAGTATACAAAACTCTACATGTTAACAACTACATGTTTTTTCTACATTGTATGAAAACTAAAGTCTACAAACAAGTTTACTCTCAGTATGTTGCTGGTGAAATGTTACTAGCAATGCGTTTACAAGAATGTTTATATAAACTTTTAGATTTTTTCAAAATATAATTAATTTAAAAATGATTAAATGCAAATTTAGTTGTGCTAAAAATGCTTCTTTGATATTTTACAGGCGAATTTTTGCATTTTCTTTGTTTTGACTATTTTTGATGTATAAAATGTTGCTAATGTTTACTAAAGATTTTTAATATACAAAACTTTAGACATGTTAACAACTATAGTTGTATACATGTTTTATCTACATTGTATAAAAACTGAAGTAATTAAACAAATTTTCTTTCAATATGTTGCTGATGAAATGTTACTAGCAATATGTTTACAAGAATGTTTTTATAAACTTTTCTATTTTTAATTAAGTTAAAAATAATTAAATATAAAATTTAGTTGTGCTAAAAATGCTTAAAACAGCTTTATAAAGGATTTTATGTGGAAAAATGGAAATTTTTTCTTTGTGTTTAATAAGTGTTTATGATAAAAATGTGTCATGTTTACTAACAAAACAAAAGTTTTGTTACAATACACTTAATACATATTGCCAGCAACATGGTATAAACTTTGCTAAAAATTTAAGTATCTGAACAAATGTTGCTAGTAGTAAGTTGTTGGTGAAATGTTTATACAAATTATTTTATATAAAGGGTCCGCCAAATAACTTTTTTTTTTTGAAAATGCTATAAAAAAAACTACTGAATATTTTCTCAAATTTCTTTTTTTATTTAAAAGTACAATCCTTCCGGTTAATAATGGAAAATAATTTCATTCAAATGGCTACCTCGGCTCTCCATGCAGTAGCCTACACGATCGGTCCAATTTTTAAGCATATTATCGATTGTGTGCAGCTGTATTTCACCAATGGCTTCACGAATATTGTGCTTTAAAGCGTTAATTGTCTCTGGCTTGTTGGCGTAACACTTATCTTTGACGGCACCCCACAAATAATAGTCCAAAGGTGTGAAATCGCAGCTCCGAGGTGGCCAAACGACATCAGCTCTGCGGCTTCATCTGAAAAGATGACTTTTTTGGCAAAATCGGCATCTTTTGTATGTCGATCGCAGGCCCACTTAGCGAAGCGAAAACGCATTGGATGGTCAGTTGGCTTCAACTCCTGAACCAATTGGACTTTGTATGGCGTCATACCAAGGTCTTTATGCAAAATTCGTCTTACGAACATACGGAGCTGACGGTGTTTCTCTTCTTCCAAAATCCGTACGCAATTTTCGCACACATTCTGCAACATTACCATGATTTTCAAAGTAATGTCGCAATATTTCACAGCGTTGTTCAAGCGTATACACAACCATATTCGTTCTGCGGAAGGATAAAACTAATTATCTGTGAAATCAGACATGAGCTAAGTGTTACCATTCACGAAATAAGCACTAGTTGATAAAAAAAAAAGGTTAGATGGCGGACCCTTTAGAAAACTTGAAGTTGATTTAATGTAAATGATTTGCATTAAAATGAATCTTTAAAAAATAATTTAGGTAAAAATGATTAAATCAGTGAGTGTTTATCCACCTGAGTCTCTCTCAATCTGCCATTTTTTAATTGTTCCTAAACTCACACCGAGCATATTGAAACATGTTGCAGTAATTTAAAAGTTTAAATTAATTTCTATCATGTTTTTGAATTATAATTTAACAAAATGTTTATTTTGTTTATGCGAAAAATAAAAAAAAGTTGGACTTTTAAGTATGGATATAATTTTACAAGAGTTTTAAAATTTCCGAATTCGATCCAAAAAATTTCAAATCGAATTACATAATAACCCCGTTTTTATTTATTTCAAATATTAACCTTAAAATAAACAAGATAAAATTAAAATACATTAAATTTTAATTGAAAATGACAAAATAAAAGTGTTTTAGCAACAATTTCTTATCAACATATTGCGATTACTTGTTTAGTATACCGAGTTCGGTACTTTGTCGCTAAGAGGCGTAGTCTCTCTATTTATATATACTCTTTGCAGCAATATAAAGGATTTAATTTGCAATAGTGCCAACGATAACGTTAGTTTCTAGGAAAACCCTTACTTCAATTTAAGCTAATACATATTTTATTATTTTACCACCGTATTTTTTATGTTTTTAAAAAATTAACTTAATTACATTTACTACTATTATACGAGGGACGGCTGATAAGTTTGAGACCCAAGCTCAATATATTGTGAGCTTTGATGTTTTCTCCTAAAGCCAGTGGCTCTCTATCCACCTCAGTCTCTCTCAATCTGCCCTCATTTTATTTGTTTGTAAACTCTCACCGAGCAATTGAAATCATATTGCAAAAATTTAAAAGTTTTAATTAATTTTTATCATGTTTTTGAATAATAATTTAATAAAATTTTTGTTTATTTAAAATTTTAACGATAAAATAAGCAAGATAAAATTAAAATACATTAAATTTTAATAGAAAATAACAAAATATAAGCAAAATAAAAGTGAGTGTTTTAAGCAAAAAAATTATATGAACATGTTGCAACTATTTTTTAGTGTAAAAAAAATTTTTATTAACATGTTGCAACTATTTTTAGTGTAAAAAAAATGTTTTCATTTGCTCGCCCGAGTTTGGTATTTTGTTGCTGACAGGCGTGGGAAGTTTAGTCTCTCAATTATACTCTTTGGTATAAGCCACAACTTTTTAAAAAACGCTTTTTGTTTGCGTAATACAGTGTTACCATGTATTTTTTTCAAAAAACTGTAAAAAAAACTGTTTTTTTTTAAGAAAAAACTGTTTTTTTTAAATAAAAAAGAGTAGAAAAAAACTGTTAATATGTGCATTTTGAATTCAATTGCATTTTATTTAAACATAAAAAAACTTAAAAAAACATTAAACACATAACACACAGCATTTTATATACACAGAAAAAAAAAAACTTATTTGTTGTAGACCAACTAAACACAACACAAGAAAAACGAAAACAGACAGAAACAAAATGACATTTCAGCGTTTCAACACAAACAAATGCAAAAAAAGGGAGTTAAAACTTATTACATAGTTGCATTCAATGCGTAGTATTATTTTTATTGAAACATTTTGCGCAACTTTTGTATTAAATTTATAAATTCAAGTAAAAAAATGTAAATCGAGCAGGTAAACTGTTGAAAACTGTAAAAACTGAAAAAAAGGCTGAAATTAAACAAAAACTGTTATTTTTTCATGAATAACTGGAAAACTGTTACGCATCCTAAAAAAACTGGAAAAAACAGTTAAAACTGGCAACATGGTAACACTGGCGTAATACGACAATTTAGAAATGAATACACAATCCTGTTAAGAAATATTGCTAAAATTTGTGTAGGAAAGTCCAATTTTGCGAAGCTGAATGAACTCTTTATAAGGATACAATTATACTTGAATTATCGAACTTTTATCAAAAACAATAAAAAATGTGATTTTACACCTTAATTTGAAGCTTTTTAAATCGTGATTTTACTGGTAGACAAAACTAATTTACCTCTTGGCAAAATTTAACTTTTTTCAAAATCCGTGGTTCGGAAAGCTGTATTTCAAAAGCCTGGTTTTTTGAAATTTGTAAAAAAATATATGTTAATTGTAAATTATTCTTATATACTCTTGCCAAATCCCTAAGTGGTAATCTTGCCGGTTCCTGATCAATCGCTTTTTTAATTATAATTTTTGACATTTTTATTCATAACTCAGTAGAGTTCAGTATGGGGATTTGGCCACGATATACTTAAATAATATGTATTTAATATATATTTGTAAAAATTAAAAAAAAAAAACAGTTTTTGAAATGCAGCTTTTGAACCGCGGTTTTTGCAAAAAATGTATTTTACCGTCACAAAAAATCATTTTTTTAATTTTTTTTAAAGCACGATACCATTACCTTTAAAATGAGGTAGCTCTAACTACTACTAACTACTAAACGACTAATTTACGACTAATTTTGTATGGTTTTCAAATATTTTTCTTATTTTGAAACGCGATATTTCAAGATCCGCTGGGATTGATTAGCTGTTCTAAACTTGTGCAAGGTTATAATTATATGACGTACAACTTCAATACCAAGTTTGATTGAAATCGGAAAGTGTGGAGGAAATCGAGTCTTTGATTTTATATGTTTTCAGTTTAATGCGAAAAATTAGAAAGGGGCTAATTTTTGTCCTCACATAGTATCCCCTAAATATAAAAACAAGTGTTCCTGTGGTTTCTATCCTCTACAACATATTTTAAGTTTATTAAGATCTGAGGGTCCTCGTCGGCATAGCTCCCTTATGGTGAAATTAGTTTTCTAACGATATACAATAATTTGTTGTGTGAAATCATTAATAACTGACAGACTGCAGTTTACAATCATTTTACTTTTGGCGGTATAGTCATTTGGATTTTATTTTCCAAACTATTGGGAAATAACTTTTAAAACTAGCCTCGTATTATTTTTTTTTGGCGTGTGTGTATAAATGTGCTAAATATTTGTCCTTCCAAAGGCCATAAGAGGTAAATAAGGCCCATTAAACTTTTTCCAGATACGATTTTTGTCAAAGTTAAAACTTTTTGCGTGCATTTTATAATCGTTCATGGAAGTTATCCATAATCTCTTGAGAAATTCTTGCAAAAGTACTCCTTTTAGCAAAAAAAAACTCTTAAAAATATTTTTGACAGGACATCTTAATTCGATTTCAGTTGTTTTGTCAAAAGTCCACTGAAATATTTTACTAATGATTCTGTAATTTTTTATATCAACTAAAAGGGTGTTGTGCCTCATTCATTTTTTTCCTTAAAAATTTTACATTTTTCTGTCAGTCTCTTGGATATTTTAAACCCTTTTATAGGTTAAACACTTCATGAGTATTTGCTGTTTTTTGTTTTGGTTTTCTTTTTTTATTTAAGTAATTTTGCTAATTGAAAATCGTAATAAGCCCAGCGGGTGGAATTCCTTTGAAAATGGACACATGTTCAGAACGTACGTTTTGTGTGCTGGTGTGTGCATTTAGCTTTTTTTTTCCAACCATTACTTGTAAACAACAAAATAATTTTGAAAATTGCATTTGTATTGTATGTACGAAAAAGCGTACATATATTCATATAAAGTATGTATGGTTAAGTGCATAATGCTAGTGTTGAAAAATTTTATTTGATAACCGGTTAATTAAAAATGCCAATTGCTTTTGTAGTTGAAGTCGATATTCAGAACAGGCGTAAAAGTCTAAGGAAAAGTGAGTATAGATTCCCCTAAAATCCTACTTAAAAGGCTTGTTACTTTTTCTGAACATATAGGCATTATTTTTTGGTGGGATATTTATCATATAAAACAAATTTTTTAAAACTTTTTTTTTTATCAAATATTGATTTAGTTTTTATTTGCGATTATTTGATTTCTATTTTAAGCCCTGAAATTGTAACTTCAATAGTAAAATTAAAATGTTTGCTTTTTTTCTAAGGACACAGTCACAACAAACCCAAAATAACACTTTTTCATGTGCTTAGAGAGAATTTCTTGGCCAAGTGTTAATGAAATTTTTTCACTAAACTAAGAGAGCTTTTCTTTACAATATAAATTAAAATTGTTTTAAACTTTATGACTTTTTTTATTGAAACTTGTTTTTTTTTATTTTTTTTTTTAAAGAGAAGCAACATGTGTTGCTTTCTTTGTAAAGGGAGAGGTGAAAGGTGGGGAAAGATGAAGAGCTTCAAACATGGCAACACTTTAAATGCGCGAGATGATTAGCCTTAAAACAGTTGCTGCTCGCCACCTGATGGATAGTTGACGAACTTATTGAAGCTTTTTAAATCATAGCCCAGATTCATTATTTTACTTCGGTTTGGTTAAGTGCTATGGGAACACCGAAGGCGGGCTCTTCGATACATATGAGGGATAGGAAACTCGCATATATAATATTTCTAAATTGTTGTTGTCGGCACCGGGAATCGAACCCGGGATCATCTGTGTAACAGTCCAAAGCGCTAACCAATACGCCACAACGCTATTACATTAATTTAATCAGAAGTTTCAATGGACGAATTCTAGTCACACTTCATAGAACTAATTGCACTGATATCATGCAGATAATTTTCTTAGTGTGGTAAAAAAAGCGAACTCAGTACAAGTGTTATATGAAAATCAATATCGTAAAGTAATTGTTTTATTGCAGTATAACAGTTTTTTCACGTACACACAGAGAAATAAAGTGCCAACCGAATTGAAAACAGTATTTTGGAGGTAACAACCAAAAAATTCGGTTAGTACAACAATATTGAAATTTGGTTTCTGAATATTTTAGGTGTTGCAACAAAAATTAAATTTTATTAATCGAATTTTGTTGTGAAAACTAATATTTAGTTGTAAAAACCAATATTTCTCGTAGTAGCCGAATTTGAGTCGTAGTAACCTAATTTCAGTTGGCGACTGGTAAAATTTTTATCTGTGTGTATAATCTTAATAGGTTACTGTACGCATAATATTTACAAGTAACCGTTACTCGTTATAATATTTTTGTTAACAGCACTAGGTTAATTGCATCTACACTGCTCTGTATAAATTTAGTTTAGTTCACATGTGCGCATTAAATATAAATGAAAATGTTGTGATGTGATTATCAGGAATAAGTAAATAAATTTTATGAAAAGAAAGAAAAATATATTAAATAGATTTTAATTTAGAGTAAATAGACATTTCGTTACATCGAGCGGCTTTAAAATGATTAGCAAAATTTAATTGGCCTCAAATTAAGGAATATTTTTTTGATATGGATGGTAACCGATACGATGCGGGTATCGGTAAGGGTAACGCTATTTTCGTTTCTTTTGGTAACGGAATTTTAGGGGTAACGATATTGCAGTTATTTCGGTAACGGTTTTTTAGCGTTAACGGTACTTTACTTATTTCGGTATCGGAGTTTTAGTGGTAACGTTATTTTAATTATTTCGGTACCGTTATATTTAGGGATAACGGGTTTTCAGTTATTTCGTTAACGGTATTTTAAGGATAACGTTATTTTAGTTATTCAGGTAATGTCAATGCATATCGATAATTTTAGCACCATTATGCGCGCATTCTAATTACTAGCTAGTTTATGATCAAGCTTTGTGAAAATATATATCCATTGTCAGATTATTTCGGTATATTATTATATGCATATTTTTACATACTTGGCTCTTAATAGCATATTTCTGCATATTTTGATCTTAAATGCATATTTTGAAAAAAATATCTTATTTTTGATCATATTTTTATATATTTTAAAATAAAAGCATGTTTTAATTTTTCGTTATCGAATTTTAAAGAAAAATTTTTTTTTTTGAAAATTTTAAAAATTTAACCTTTTGTGTTTAAGTCGAAGGGCTTATTGTAAAAACTTGATAAGCCACATTTTATATTTAATTTGTTTTCGCGTTTTAAAGGTTTAAAAATGCAGGAAATATTAATTTAGCAGGACGTTTATTCTCCAGGCACTTGTAATGTTTAAGCAAGACTTCTATCAAATATTAATCAATATCTAGAAAACAGCATAAACCCATAAAACAATAAATGTGGCTTATCAAGTTTTTACAATAAGCCATTCAATTGTAGTTACTGTTTTAAACCTTTTGCCGATTTCATTATAATCTATAATATTTAATAATTTTTTGCTACACATAGAAAAAAAAATTAGCTATTTGCCAACTGAAATTCGGTTGCTATCACTCAAATTCGGTTATTACGAATTTCAGACAGTTTGGACAAATTTACATTCGTGTTCACAACAAAATTCGGTTAATTCAACAGCATTTTTGTTGAATCACCCAAAATATTCAGAAATCTAATGCAAACATCGTTGTTCAAACTGAATTTATATGTTGTTACCATTAATATACACTTTTCAATTCGGTTGGCACTTTATTTCTCTATGTGTAGCAATAAAAAAGTTTTGCAAAAGTTACTCCAATTGTACAAAAAAAATAAGCTTTAAAGTACAAATTTTTACGGAAAAATGTGTTTTTACACACAGAGAAATAAAGTGTCAACCGAATTGAAAAGTGTATTTTAATAATAACAACTTATATTTTGGGTGTTGCAACTAGAATTCAGTTAATTCAGTTTGGTTTGAAAACTAATCTTAATTTGTGCCAACCGCCTGAAATTCGTAATAACCGAATTTGAGTCGTAACAACCGAAATTCAGTTGTTAAATAGCTAGATTTTTCTCTGTGTGTAAGAGCATATTTAGCGTTTTTATGGCATTTTTTTTGTGGTCATAAAATCTGTTTTATAGAGCCTATTTTTGGTTGCCCTGTTCATAAGTATCCAACAAAAGCTTTATAAATTAATTCAAACTCTTTAGTTTTTGTTCTTTTTAATGTTAACAAATCTCTTGTTTTATTTAAAACGAATTTGTAGCAACTTATCAATTTAGCCACTCATTTATATATATTTTTAACATATGTCATAATTTTTGTGTTATTTTATTTTTTTCTGGTTCATATATTTGCAATTATTTTTAAATCTTTGACACTTTAAGAGCAGTCAAATATGTTATTATTTTTTTTTTTTGCTACAGATATTGATTTGAAATGAAAAAAATATAAGAAAATAAAGTGAAATCATGAAGGTTTTATTTTAGTTGCAATTATTTTTGGTAAAATATTAAAAAGAAGCAAAAATTTACGCTAAATTATTTATGTATGTCACAATTCTATAACTTTTAATATGGCAAAAAAAATAAAAAATAAAATAGAAGATAAATAAGAAAAATTTTATAAATGGTCAAACTAGAATCAATAAATACCCTAAAAAGCAAAAATAAAATATATAAAGATTTTGAAATAAGCGGACCAAGTTTAGCTCTATATTAAATTTAATTCGAAAACTGTTATGATAACTTGGAAATATTCTCAATGTTACTTAAAAACAAAGACAAAAACGTGACAATGACATATTCATGACAAAAACAAAGTTTTTAATAAAAATTTTCACTTTAAAGGTATGCTAAAAGAAAGCCTTTCACTACAACAGCTTTGTTTTAACTTTATAAAAGTTTTTTTCTATTTGACGTATGACGTGTCACTCAAAAAATTCGTCTAAACGAGTGATAAAAATGACTTTGGGGTTCTGTATCACGAATGTCACTTTGTAATGAGTAAAAACGTAAGAGTTGTCATTTTCGTTCTCTTTTTTCGGTGTCTATATTGCGGTTTGAAACGTCAAAAACAGACGTTTACCAAAAAGGCAACGGGAACACCGACATTTGGGGGCAGCAAAGCAGCACTGGAGAACACCTAGGACACTGTTGCTCAAAAGCTAAATGCCCTCGGTCCCCTGGTAAGAAATGGAAGTGAGTGGAAGAAGGTATGAAACTAGTGAGTTTAGTAGCATAGCAATGATTTTTTTGAAAAAGAGTTATGCCACTAAAATCCTCTAAGCCAAAGGTATTATTAAAATAATTTTTTAATAATTTAATAATTTCTTCATTATCGCTGGCACTGGAATGGCTATCAAATCCCATAGCAATTGACCCGAACATTTTTATTTGTGAATTTGTTTTGTTTTTTTATTACACAAATTTAATTTTTAGAACACTTTGATTAATTTAAAATGAATACAATATTTTTCGAAACAAATAACAGCTGTTTTTGTTTATATTTCATTTACACTGTTGGGTTGCAATATACCAACAAAAAATGTGTTATTTGTATATGAAAAAAGCTAACAAAAACCGAAAAACAATATCATGGCAATCTCTACTGTTTGATATAACATAAAGCTACGTACTCAAACGTAAAACAGACGAACGAATTATAAAACCTCATTTCCTTACGTATTCATTCGGGTGCCACACGTTCGTCTGAAATTATACACGTATTGTAAAAACAGGCCGTTAAATACTACACTTAGAATACTATGTAGGTAAAACCACTGCAAATGTAGTTGAAAACAAATGAAATTTCATTCTAAGAAAGGACGACTTACATTACAGTAAATTCAACTAACATTGTCATTTGTTTTTAATGTTCAAAAAAATGGCTAACAATTGTAGTAAAAATGATCCACATGGTAGTAAAAAATAAACAAACATTTTTTTTTTAGTTTTTTAAATAACAAAAAACCACTGTAAAAAATTAATGTAAAATCAAAAAACAGTCATTTCATGTGGTTTGTTTTTTTAAATAAACTACAAGGTTAGTAAAAAATTTAATTTGCTCTACAGATGACTGACATTTACATTAAAAATAAAGAAACTGTATTACAACACAAACAACTGCATATGTTTAAAGCAGAAGTTTCCTGAGTATATGACAAAATTGTATAACAATTGTCTTATTTCATTATGAATGTCATATGTTATAATTTCTTTTCTTCAATGTCACATCAATCATCTAAAACTCATGGTATTACCATTTATGTAGGGTACAAAAACTGAAATATGAATTTTTTTTTTTTAATATTACGATGTAAATAATTTTATATATTTAGAGATGTATTGTGATTTTTGGCACACAATATTTATTACAATGTTGCCAAATTTCAATGGAATGAAAAAAAAAAAATCCAACCAAATATTAACTCATAAAATGTTCTTATAAACAATATAATGCAGTTCTTAATTAAAAATTACGGAATTTTTAATGATAATTCTAGATAAAAATAGACAAGAAAATAAAAAATAATATATATAAACTAAACTGTAAACCAATTTCTATTTCGTAATTATAGAATATACGAAAAATATACAAAATGACGATTTTCTTGCCTTTCCTAATATTGCAAAGTAAATTTATTTTAATTTAATTTTTATTGGGCTTTCAATAAAAACAATATCAACGATTTAAGTTGATTAATTTCACTTAATAACTTACCAAAAAAAACGTTAACATTTGTTTCTAAATTTCTCATTAATTTGACTTATCGCTTTTATTTTTTTCTTCCTCGTGAATTGTGGTGATGAATTTTTGATTGTAAATAACGATAATTTTAAGGTATAATTATATTTTCCCCCTTAATTATAACGTCTACATAAAAATAACACTGCAGTATTGAAATTAAAGTTGCCCTGGTTACTAAATAATGGCCCAAACATATAAAAAAAAATATAATTTTAGAAAACATGATAATTAATCTAATAAAAAGAAAATCTAGTTGGAAACTAAATTTTATACTCAGTTTATGTTTGGTATTCAAAAATAGAGTTTCAGTCCCTTAATTAAAAATCTACAATTTAAATTTGTAAAAAAAAACTAAAGGCATATCTGAGTCAATTTTTAATACATTGCAAAAAATCGGTCAAAATTTTGCTCGCCGAGTACGGGCGTTGTGGTGTGATGGTTAGCGTGTTGGACTGTTACACGGATGGTCCCGGGTTCGATTCCCGGTGACGACAACATTAATTTAGAAAAATAATATGTATGAGATTTCTATCACTTATATGTATCGCTACACCCATCTTCGGTGTTCCCATAGCACTTAACCCCACCGAAGTAAAATGAATCAGGGCTATGAAACAAAAAAGCTTCAATAAATTCGCCAACTCTACATCAGGTGGCGAGCAACAACTGTTCTAAGACTTATCATCTCGCGCAATTACAGTTGAAGCCCTTCATCTTTCACCACCTTTTATCTTTCCACTATCCCCTTTCCAAAGAAAGCAACACATTAATTAATAGGAAGAATTTCCTTAGTGTTGCTTATCTTATTAAAAAAAAAAAAAAAAAAAAAAATCGCACCTAGCAAATGAAAACATGTTGCAGAAATCTAACGCTCTAACGGGTAAGGCTGCCTCAGTCTTCATAAAAATTACCACAAATGCGTCAAATGAGCGGTTTATACTTAGAAATTATTATATATATTATAGAAAACTAAATTTGCTAAATATTTTGCAAAGAAATTTTTCGTGTGCCGTCCACGGTTTGGAAGCGAGTAAGCTTTAAAATTTCGTAAAATTTCAAAAAATAATTATTTCTGAGAAAACATAGTTTTCAAAAATCTAAAACACCAATTTAAGTTGACTAAAAACTCTTTATAATAAAATATAAGTAAGATTGAAACTTTATCTTTAATAATAAGTCCTTACTCTGGTCCAAGGACTCACAGGACTTTATCAGGAATCCTCTAAAGGACATCATCTTAACTTATAAACTAATAGACTGATTTTTATGAAATTTGGCAGAAGGAAGACGTTAAGTATAAATAGCAAAGCGTTGAAGTTTGAACAATATAAATTGAAGTTTCGGTACTTTTTCGCTTAATTTTGCTTTTTTTAAAAAGCGAATATCGTGATATCTTCTTAAATAGGAGCAGAAAAGAAATTATTTTTGGAGTGTGGTTATATCTTTTTAAGAGAAATAATTTAAGTTCAAAACTTCTCTTTTATACACTTTAGTTTTCAAAATGCACCCTAAAATTTCGCCTAAATTAGGCAACGATAAAATTTTGTTGTAGAACTTATTATTTGTTTCCGAGTGGAGCACATAGTATGAATTTCGTTGCAAAACATCGTTTGCCAGTTAGAGGGTTAAAAGTTTAAATTAATTTTTATCATGTTTTTAAATAATAACTTAATAGAAGTTTTATTTATTTAAAATGTTAACGATAAAATAAGCAAGATAAAATTAAAATACATACATTAAATTTTAATAGAAAATAACAAAATATTTTATCATTTGTTTTATCCACATGTTGCAATTATTTTTTAGTGTAAAAAAATTGTTTTCATTTGCTTGGCCGAGTTTGGTATTGTTTAGCTGAGAGGCGTGGGAAGTGTAGTCTCTCCATTTTTATATACTCTTTGATGTCATATGAAAGTTTTAAAATTTATATCAAATATGGTGGATAGTTTCCAGTAGTGGCAGAATCTACTGTAATGGGTAGTCTGATTTTTTTTTACAATAAATGCATTAAAATTTACAGATCGGTAGATTTTGTTTTTGAAAACACAAAATTTCTTTCCAAAGACTTTGACGTTTTCAATATGCGATTAAAATTTTTTAAATCCACTATCACATTTTTTATATTTAAAATTTTATATATATTCAAATATTTATATTTTATATTATTCTTCTTTCCATTCAATTTCGTTTTAGTCGTTCTTCTTCCATTCAATTTGTTGCCCATATTTAGAGTCCTAATTCAATTCCATCCTATTCCATATACTTCCGATTTGTAACAATGTTCCATTCCATCGATTCCAAGACATTCATAAGACTAAAATCTAATTCGCGCTCTTTATTATTTATTTTCCTGTGTTAATAGTTCCAATTATAGTCATTCACCGTACCATTCCATTTCGTTTCCCATGTTTAGTGTCTCAATTCCACTCTTTCGACATTCCATATAATTTCAATTTGAAATAATGTTCAATTCCATTCATTCCGGGATATATATTAACTTTATAAGAATTTTGGGGTATCTTTATCTAAAAAAAACGTTAAGAAACTCTAAGATTTCTCCGAATAAAAGGTTCTTGTTTTACATCAAAACGAATTAAGAACTTTTAGAAATTCTTCGACTGAGGATCAATTGTAAATTCTTCTTTTTTTTACCAAAATCTCCAAGCTATAATATTTTACAATAAATGTTTTGTTACACTTTTTTCTGCTAGAAAAGATTGTGGGCATTGTGGTGTTATGGTTAGCGCGTTGGACTATTACACAGATGGTCCCGGGTGCCGGCACCGGGGATCGATCCCTCATACGTATCGCAATGTCCACCTTCGGTGTTCCCATAGCAATTAACCCCACCGATGTAAAATAATGAATCAGGGCTATGAACCAAAAAGCTTCAATAAGTTCACCAACTCTCCATCAGGTGGCGAGCAACAACTGTTCTAATACTTATCATCTCTCGCGATTACAGTGTTGCCATGTCTGAAGCCCTTCATCTTTCCCCACCTTTCATCTCTCTACTATCCCTTTCCAAAGAAAGCAACACACTAAAATATAGGAAGTATTTCCTGAGTGTTGCCTCTCTTTACAATAAAAAAAAAAAAGAGGGCAAAACTTTAACACATAAAGTACCTTATTAGATAAAGACCTTTCATATGATACCACTTTGATAATATTTCTCTGAAACAACCATTAAACAAAAAAAATTTCACACCTTCCTTCCAGGAGGGTAAAATATATTTAAATAAAAATAGTTTTCATTACGTTGGTACTGATTAAAACAAATTCTGGGAAATATTCCGAGAAATGTTTTTTCAACTAAGATTTCTTTTAAATTTTCTTTTTAAATTTTTTTCCGGAATTTTTTTCTTTGAATTTACTCCCAAAAATGTTTATCAATAGGTGGAGAGTAGACAAAATTCGGCAAAGTCGACTATAATGATTCCACTAAGTTTTATATCAAACCGCTAAAAGGATTGCCGTGTTTATTTGACATTTTTCTCATTTTAAAATCTTAGGATTATATGGAGAAATAAACAATTCTCGTTTTTTTTTTTGTTAATTAGTTTTTTACCTCTTTTTTTGACTGCAGGCAAGTTTAACAAGAAATGATTTCCAAATATATTATATAATTCGATGAGATGGAGAAATTCTGAGATTCAGCAGGCCTCAAGCCTTTAGAAACTTAGAATAATACTAACTAGGTAAAGACCACTGCAAATGTAGTTAAAAACAAATAAAATTTCATTTGGAAAAAGGACGATTTACATTTCAGTAACATTGTCATTTGTTTTTTAATGTTAAAAAAATAAATCACAATTGTAGTAAAAATTAACCACATTTTTAGAAAAAAATAAACAAACATTTATTTGTGTTTTTGCTTTTAAATAAAAAAAACTATTGCATAAAATGAATGTAAAATCATAATACAGTAATTTGATGTGGTTTGTTTTTTTAAATGCACTACAATTGTAGTCAAAACTGAAATTTCTTCTACAAATGACTGATTTGTTCACTTAAAAATAAAGATACTGTATTACAACTCAAACAGCTACAAATATGTACAGCAGAAATTACCTGAGTGTAGGGTTTCGAACTATCTAAAATTTTGTAGGCCTGTGATGTCATAATTTTCTACAATTTTTTTTTAATAGTGTTTTCTATAATAAAAAATATAGTGCTTTCAAATCCTTTACTCGCTTTTTGTGGAGTACATGGAGTACAATAGCTTATTCTAGACCACCAGAAATTATATAAGAATTTTTCAATAAAAAAACCTTTTTTCTTAAAGTTTAATACAAAAATAATAGATTACTGCATTTTAAATTTTATATTGAAAATCTTTATAATAGTCGTTAGTTAGGTCGGTCTTTATCATCCATTACTTTCTTATATATATTTTTTCTTTTACTAGAGAATATATAAAATAACAGGATACGTGACTTTTTGCGGTTTGCTAGGATTTATTATGAATGTATGGCGCATTTTAAAATGTATAATATTGTACAACATTATTAAATTCAACAAACAGCCTCAAACTGTTAAGATGAAATATACGGTTAGCTTAAGTAAAAAAGGGCGTAATAAGCATTTTTTTAATCATTTTAGTAAATTCAATAATAAAACTGCTTTTGAATGCTTCAATTTAATGCAAAAATAAAGTAAAATGCTGAAAATTTAATATTTTTTATAAAACCGCTCTTTTTTCACGACAAAATTTTTTTCGAAGCCCTGTATTTTGGCCAAAATTTATAAATAGTCGAAAAAATCGGATTTCAAAATTTTGTTACTAATGCCCTTTTTGCTTATAAGCAGACGATATGTGTTCCTAAGTATGCATAAAAGAAGAAAAAAATTTATAATAACGAAGGATTCCTTTTAAATATATAATGTAAAAACTTACAGCAACTGAAGATCAAATATTGTTGAAGACAATATAAGAATAGCATAAAAAATTAGTTATAAATTTGTTTAGGTTAAGTATTTAAATAGAAAAAACATAAGACTAGTTAGAAACGGATATTAAAGGCAGTAAATACAGTTTGCAAAAAGAAAAAAATTATTTAAAAAATAAATTTTTTTTAAAATATTGCAATTCAAATTTTTAAAAATGAAATCCTCAAATTTAATCTTAAAAACGTAATAACACAAATATACACTTACCTTATCGCTTACTAGTAGTGAAAATATAAGCCATTATCTTCTGGATTAAATTAATAGTTTTTTGTAGGAATAAGTGGAGGATTTTTTCGCTAATGATACTTGGTAAGTTATACCACATGTTTACTTTCAACTAATCCTTTAGTTTTTAAACACATCCCTTATATATTTTTTTTGGTTTGGAATCTAGATATTTTATTCATTTACTGTATAGAGTATATGCTGCTAGTCGTTTGCAATTTGTAGATGTTTTTTCCTAAAAAAAAAAAAAAAAAATTTTAAAATTATTTAAAAAATGCACAAGAAGTATGACATTTGCTCTTTAGATAGCAACACTTTAAATTCTTGACAACAGTTTTTATGTACGCGCTAATATTTTCTTGATCAGAAACAGAGTTGCCACTAAAACAAAAAAAAATTGAATAATCACCATTAAGGTTTTCAAATTCCCGGCAATTTTAAACTTCCCTGAATCGGGAATTTTTTTCGAACATTACCGGGAATCCTAATGATTTTTTAAATAAGTATTTAGAAACTTTTTGACAGTGAAAGCACATTTATCATAAGAAAAAGCAAAATATGTTTAAATTTATCAAACACTGTTACTTCAGAAATACATTTAAACGTTTATTTTCCAAAAAAAAAACTCCAAATACAGTACACTCGCGAAAATATGAACGTCCTAATATATGAACACCCCAAAATATGAACATTTTTTTTTTCCATTGACTACTCTAAAATATGAACTTAGGTTAGGTTAGGTTAGGAAGGGTTATGTGCCCAGGGGCACAACTCCACTCGGAGACCAATACGGTCCATTGTGAATCCCTTCAGAGAACAACGGTAAGAAAGAATAGAAATAGACAGAAAGATAGATTGAAAGATAGATATAAAGGAATATAGAAAGAATATATACTCCCCAGAAACCAGCTCCTATCATCCCTTTGCTAGAAACAGCCGTGCTATCTCCCTGACAAATCTCAGCAAATCTACTGGATTGTATCCAGCGACACACCCAAGTTCGTCGTGAAATCTATCTCCTAGCCATTTCTGCCTGAGACCCTGCAACCTAGGACAGTGGCACAATATATGCTGAACTGTCTCCAGTTCCTCAACGTCCTCGCACAACCTACAAAAATCCGGTATGTCCCTGTCCCATCTGCTTGTGAAAGCCCTGACAGAACAATGACCGGTCAGGAACCCCGTAAGGGTCCTGAGACCTTCCCTGCCCAGTCCCAAAAGAACCTTGGTTGCACCTGCGTCCAATGCGGGCCATAACGCCCTAGACACCCTGCAATCCATTCTGTCATTCCATGATTGGTTAACGGTTTCGCGGAATCCCTTCCGTATAACCTCAGAGTAGTAACATAATGGGGGCTTTACCCCCCCCCCCCCCCTAATTTTTAATCCAACAAACAATAAATAAAAAAATTAACATAAGAAACTTTTATTTTTATTGGACAAACGTTTTTAAAGGTAAATTATATGCCATTCGCAAATATGAACAATCTTGCAAAAGTGAACTGGCTTGGTTTTAATTAGTTCATATTATCGCGAGTGCACTGTATTACTTCTTTAAAAATTCGTTGGATTAAAATAGTTTATAGCAATGTGCTTTATATATTTAAGATGGAGAGTAAAGCAAAGATTGATTATTGAACTATAACACAATTTGACATAAATAGCTAAAAGATTTAAAAATTTTCAGGAAATTATGTTTATTTTATTTTTTTTTTATAGATTTTTAGTTTTGCAAACATGTTTGTTTTAGTGTTTTTTGTTTTAATTCCTGGGAATACCGATTAAAATTCCACGGAATCGATAAGTGAAAAATCGGCAAAATTCCCGGGAATTTCGTCCCTACTACTAATCGGCACTAAAGAATGATCTAAATTTTGACAAAAAATTACCCACAAACCAAAATAAAGAGATTTTTAGGCACAACAAACTACACACAGAGAAATAAATTGCCAACCGAATTGAAAAGTGTATATTAATGGTAAAAATTTATAAATTCAGTTAATACAACGATATTTATATTACATTTCTGAATATTTTAGGTGTTGCAACTAAAATTTAGTTGAATAAACCGCAATGACCTGAAATTAGTAATAACCGAATTTGAGTCGTAGTAACCGATTTTTAGTTGGCAAATAGCTAATTTTTTCTCTGTGTGTACTTAGCATAAATACTTATTTTAATTATAATTTAAAATATAAAGTAAGGGAATGTATCCTAATTAGGGTTGTCATTTATTCGGGTTTTTATTTTGTTTGAATAAACGATCAAACAAATTTTGATCGAACGTTCAAATGATTAATGATTTAAAGACTATTCGATTAATCGAACGAATAACGAATAAAAATAAATTTAAAAGTACATAAATAATTAAAGTATTTTACGGTGTAATCTTAAAATTTTTGTACAATTTTCTATAGTTTTAACTTAAAAAATAATAGTATGTTTCGACGACAGCTCGGTATCTGCGAATTTCTTCATACTGTTTGCTTGAAAGTCAGATTATATATCATTACTCATTATTAGTGTCCGACCGAACAGTTCGACCAAAAACCTATATTTTGTCGGTTTTTTGATATCTAGAGGCAATGATGACAAATTTTGGTATTCGAAACATGTTTGTTGAGCCGATTTAATTCGATTTTGAGTATAAAATTTAAGAGAAAAACCGAAGTTTAGCTATAAAGTTAAAAGTTCGGCCGCCGAACTATTTTCAATTTGGCCGAACTTTCTGAGGCCGAACAGTGAATTCATTGCTTAACTACAGACTTTTCTTCAAATTTGACACTCAAAATAGCATCTAATCAGCCCAATAAACATTTTTCCATCCGCCAAATTTGTCCGTAATGCTTTAAAATACCGAATACAGACCAAATGCATTTTCTGGCCGAACTGTTCGGTCGGACACTACTCATTATTAAAGAATCCATATCTTCGAAAAAGATTAATAACAGTTTTACAATTTCAGTTATTTCTTCATTTTATTTTGTCCATCACCTTTTTTTATACAAATTTTAACAAAATTGGTAAATTTTTTGTATTTTTGTAATTATTCGTTTTATTCGATTAATTTACAAAATTTATTAAAATGAAGCGTTATTCAAAAGTCATGTTTTTTGAGTTGTTCGTTTGAATTTTCTTTTTGTTCGTTTAATTAATCGAATAATTTTTATTCGAATTACAACCCTAATCCTAATGTGGCCCTACGCCTGGTTTTGGGGCCAAATAAAAAAAAAAACTAAGTGGAATATTCCAAATCCAAATACATTGGCTTATAGGCCAACTCCTCGTTCATTTTTCGGCTATAGATAAATTTCCTGTGGGAACGCTTTAGAAAAAAGTTATGTAACAATGTTTAAAACGACTCAAAATATTCACTTTATGGACCATGTACCTGATAATATAATTAAATATTAAAAAAAATGCTTCTAATTGGTTACAATATTGGTAAAATCAATATTGGAAATCCATATTCTGCAGGTGGTATTGGCAAATCATAAACACAAAATAGTGTTTCCCTAGTACAACATTAGTAGTATCTTTGGTAATTTTTAACACGGCGGGTTTTACAAAAATAGCAAAGGTTTGCCAGCACTATTTTTTTTTTTTTGTTTTCGGTACGGTTGGCAATTTCTACTTTGGCACTTTTATGGTTATGCTACACTGGAAAATAGAAGATTTTCTATAAAAATACGTTGAAATCAAAAATTTTTCTTTAAGAAAAAATCTGGCCAATCTTTCGAAATGTAGAAGTCTTTAAGAGGTAACGTTTTTTATATATTAAAAAGTGCTAAAGTGTGACGTTTTTTCTAAACTAAAAGCGTTTTCTAAATATAAAAACAAAAATAATTTATTTTGCATATCCGAGTAAAAAAGTTGAAATATATTTATATATCGTTATATATGATCATGTAAAGCACCTTATACTATTAAATATATTTATATATGAAAATGATTATTTAAAAATTGGTTTATATGGTTTCGATATATACTTCTATATATTTATATATATTTCGTCCAATATATAATTATATCTGTCTTCTATAATTAAATATAATTTTATATAATTACTAGTGTCCGAACGAACAGTTCGGCCAAAAACCTATATTTTGTCGGTTTTTTGATATCTAGAGGCAATGATGACAAATTTTGGTATTGGAAACATGTTTGTTGAGCCGATTTAATTCGATTTTGTGTTAAAAATTTAAGAGAAAAACCGAAGTTTAGCTATAAAGTTAAAAGTTCGGCCGCCTAACTATTTTCAATTTGGCCGAACTTTCTGAGGCCGAACAGTGAATTCATTGCTTAACTACAGAATTTCTTCAAATTTGACACTCAAAATAGCATCTAATCAGCACAATAAACATTTTTCCATCCGCCAAATTTGTCCATAATGCTTTAAAATACCGAATACAGACCAAATGCATTTTCTGGCCGAACTGTTCAGTCGGACACTAATAATTACATAAAATTAGATATACCCAATTTCCGTATATAAGTGTATATAATTATATTTAATTTTATATATACATTTGTTCAATCGGGCAATTAAAATAATCCCCTTTTTAAATATTGACGTAATACATGGTAACTCTGTAGTTGCTTACTTTGGTGTACGCTATGCTATCTACAAGATATTCATGCAAAACTATACGTATTTTTCAATATACAAATACTATTTGTCTTGAAGTTGTAGAATTTACTCTTAATTTATAGACTTAATGCCAGACGTGCGTTGTTTCTTGTCTTTTAGATTTAATTATAACAAGTTTGAAACTTTGTAATTTTAAATTATGAGGTTATATTTGTTACAAATCCGCAGATTATGTACTTAAACAAAATTAAGCAAGAAGATGTAATGAAATTTTTTAAGTGACCAATAAAGAAGGCAATAGAAAACTTAAAATTTGTTTAATACAAAATATCTTCAACAAAACACTTTTTTAGAAAAATAGCGATAGCCAGGAACATTTTTTAAAACTGGTTACCTGTCAATTTGCTTCTTTTACTACCGATTACATGTAACCGGTTTTGGAACAGGTTCCTGGGAGTTCACTGTCTCAAAACTAGTTCTAACAATAATTGGTTCTAGAACCGGTAATAAAGCAACCTGTTCTTGTTCAGAGGTAAAGAACCTATTGCAAATAGGACAAAGTCCATACAAAAATAATCGGTTGTAGAACATAAATTAGAACCTTTTATAAAACAGTATCAGTACCTGTTATTTGGATTTCACTGCATTCAAAAAAAAGGTCTGTAAATTCAGCAACATTTTTGCTGAGAGAATCCTTGCAGTAAAATTCCTAATATCAGCAAAAAAAATCGTAAATTTAGCAAAATTTTTCCAGAATCTAGCAACTTTTTTGCTGATATTAGCAATTTTTCTGTCAGATCTTCCCAGCAAAAATGTTGCTAACATTACTGACTTTTTTTTAGTGTGCCCTCAGGGAACTTCTGCTTTAAAAACATGCAGTTATTTGGGTTGTAGTACAGTTTATTTTTAATGTAAATGTCAGTCATTTGTGGAACAAATTAAATTTTTTAATAACCTTGTAGTTCATTTAAAAAAAAACAAACCACATCAAATTACTGTTGTATGATTTTACATTAATTTTTTACAGTAGTTTTCTATTATGTAAAAAAAAATATTTATTTAATTTATTTTATTATTTAAAAAATGGTTCATTTTTACTACACTCACAAGAACTTTTCCATAAACGTTCAACAGTTATTTAAAAGTTTAATCGTTAAAGTTGTTTTAATTGAATATATATAGTTAAATTACCAAAGAAATATATTTTTTAACTTTCTGTCCGTAATTCAATAAACGAAATAAACAAAACAAAAAAAACGGACTTTCGGTAATAGTTAAAATATTCCCTAAAAATTTCCTATTTAAAACAAAAAGTTGTTATGTTATATTGATTATTGAAATGAACGAAAACAATATATTGTTTTTTATCGATTTTAGCAATTAATTTTTCAACAGTTGAAAATAAACTAAAAAATACAATTGTTTTAAACGAAAAGTAAGTAGTACTTTTTTAACTGATTTTCAGTTAATTGAATGTGTATATTCAGTAGTCTTTACGGAAAATATATTGTGATTGTACTATTGCTAGTCATTTTTTGAACATTAAAAAACAAATGTCAATGTTAGTTGAATTTACTGATATGTAAGTCTTCATTTATTTAAGTGAAATTTCATTTGTTTTTAACTACATTTGCAGAGGGGTTTACCAACATAGTATTCTAAGTATGGGTATTGCTTTAGAAGTATAAGAAAAGTAAAATTTATATATTTGTTACTCATATAAAACCTTTTTATTACGGCAAGTTTCATTAAAATCCGCTTACTCGTTTTCGAGTGAAGATGATGTCCTTTAAAGGTATTCTGACGAAATCCTGTTGGTCTTTAAACAAAAAACATATTTTTACAAAGAAGCCACTTTTGTCCAATTTTTAGTTGATAATCGATTTTTTCCGGTAAGGTTTCGTATTTTTGGTATTTTTTTTTTTTTTTTAAATATCTTTTACTTGAAATTTTAATATACAGCCAAAAATTGAAGACTGTTGAAAAGCGGTAATTTAATTTAAAATATTGTCAGAAATCGGTGGATTCGACTTATGATCCCTTCCTTGTTTTTGGCCAACTTTTTTGAAATAATTTCAAGGGTCGCATTTTTATGAAATGAAAAGTTTAATCATAGCATTTCGTAGCAATTAAAGTGATATTTCAAAGATTTTAATTAATGGCGACCCCATGTACATAAAAGGGTTAATTTTGATTTTTTCTTTTTTAAAAAATCATTATTTAAAGGTTTTTAGTTGATTATGCAAATATTTCAGTCAAACAGTGTAGTTTAATGTGTTAACAAAGTTAAGTCATATTGACCTCAAGTAATATAATTTTTTTTCTTTCAAAGTACTACCTCTGTTCCATATTACGGTATACATTTCCATAAATTCATTGGGATTACGGAGGGTTTTAAAAAATATATATTCTTATGCATTAAAACAACTAAGCACAATATACTAATTAATTATGTTAGTATTATTTGAATTAATTCTCGAAGTTGAAGAATAGTTTAATAAATTGTTTTGAAAAAAAAAAAATATATTTTTTTAATTTTTATAATCGAAAATGTTTTATCAGCTTTCAGGAGTATTTAATGTTTCTTAAATAAATCTGTATTCGACAATAATACATTCTAAATTTCATCACAACCGGAGTGAACCTCTCAGCAAACCTACCGAGTTAGTGCATTATTGGAGCCAATTCAGTTTTCCTCATTTCTCTTATATTTCTCCAGTTGCGCAATGCTTATAATATATTTTGCATTGTTAACCTCAAACATCTTTTTACTTTAAGAAAAGTTGTTATTAAAACATGCCTTTTACCTTGAAAAAAATATTTATCTCAAAAATGCCTTCACCTAAAAATTGTTCCTCACCTCAGCATTTACATACTCCTTTAAAATTTTTTACATCAGTTTTATATCGGTAGGTTTAACAAAAGTTAAGAAAATTCTATTTAAAATCAATTGTTAACGCTTATGCATTTTCATGGTTAACAAATGAATCATCAGCATCTTGTATTTTTTCCTCATTATTAGATAAAAATATCATATGGTTCAGACTCAGAACAAGGCAGAAGATACAGCCATTTTTCAAATTTAAAAGAAAGCGACTAAACTTATTTCAAATGCACAGATCAGGCCTGGCGTTCGAATCCATTTGTCTGATAACCATCCAAAGGTTTAACTATTTTAAATAAATTTTTGAATGTTAAACAAATTCATAATTCCCAACGTTGGGCGCCATTTTTAATTTTACGAACTTAGCCAAATCAGAGTTTGATATTGCTTTGACTCCCCCACAATATTAAAGATTATAAACTTGTTAGTGCATTGCTTAATAATTACAATTAGTTCTAAATTTTGAAAACTTTTTTAAAACTTTGCCAAACCATTAAACTTTTTTGGTAAAAACAGAAAAGTCTTTGATGGATGGAGACTACTTTTATTCTCGCTTACGAAAAATGCCATATAATTGGTTGCTTTTAAAATTTTCTATGTAACATACAGAAAGTAGTAACTTCATTTATAGTTTCTACGCAAAAAGAGTCGAAATACACTCCTTTTAATAAATAATACAAAATGAATTGTTTTTAAAATTGTTTTGCTGTATTGTTGTAGTTGATAAACATTTTTTTTTCTAATATTTTCTAATAATTTATTTCTTGTTTTTTCTTTACAGGTAATTTCTAACTTCTATTTCTAATAATTTTTACACATTTTTATTATTACAAATGTATAGGACTGTAAGTATAACACAAACAATTTTTAATTTAAAATATTTTTTATAAAAAAATAGTTATAAAAAAGAAGTAATATAAATGGCTAAAAAACTCTTTTTCTCCAATTAGTTAAGCTCATCGTTATATTACAGGAATTTTTTTTAACTTTCCCCCCTCCCTTTGATTTTCACAACAGTTTTTCTCATAATTTTTCAATTAGTTTGTAAAATAAAAAAAAAAAAGGAAAAGATATTAAATCTAACAAACTGGAACGACAGCTTTATAATTATTAACACACACTTTATATCACAAACCAATATTAGACAAACATTTCATATACAGATTACTCTCAGTAAATGAATATGAAAGGATAGAAATGGATGTTTGTTTATATGAAAGCTGTTGGTTTTTTTTTTTTTGTATATCCTTTTATTGTTGATTAACAAGTATAAACTGAAATGTGTTGATATAAAAGGACCTTATTGAAATGACCGCAAGTCATTTAGGGAAGTAGTTGTAGAGAGCAGAATAATGTGTTGTATGGAAGAGCCAAATACAAAAAGGTTCACATTTGATGTTAAATACTAGTTTTTTTTAAACATTTTTTAATGATTTTTATAGACAAAGTAGTTTTTTCTATAAAATACTTTATGTAGTTAATACATGATAAATACAGTACAGAAATATTTTAATCCTTGAAGAGATGTAAAAAAAAAACATTTCGTTTTTTATATTAATCCTTATATTTATTGTTTTATGTTATAATTTCGTAAACTCAGGTAATATTTTGAGCTCTATTTTTTAAATAATTTTCAATTTAAATACTCAGTCCTTATGTTGGGCCCATATCTTTATTCGAAGTCTGACCATTTAGAACTAAAATGGTCTTTAAGTCTACCGTTGGGCGCCATTTTTTTTTTATTCTTTGCAGACTTCAAGTTGAAGTTTTTTTTTTGATATTTTTTTTTTTTTAAATCTGACTTTTTATAAAACTCTATGTGAAAAGAGTCCTTCAGACCCTACTTTGCGCACCATTTTATAATATTTTCGTCTTATTTTTGTAAAAAGTTTAAAATATCACCAGATATAATCAAATATAATTAAATCCAAAATTTAAGTCTATCCAATAACCAAAGGTGGTGCAGAATTAGGTATTGACAAAAAAAATATTCTACAAAAAGTGGGTACAATGATAGACTTCTTTGCATGATATCAATGAGTGCATTAGATTTATGAAATTTCACTTTAACTCGTACATTTAAACTTTGCAGTTTTTAAGTTTTTCATAAAATTGAATAAAAAATTTCCTTTTATTTATTAAAAACTTTATACGGCTAATGAAAATGTTTCATTAAAATAATAGCATAAAAATCATGATGCTTTTTCATAACGTTTAAGAAATTTGTCATTCTCATTGTGAAGAAAACGGTGTTTAGTGAAAACATTTCATTAAAACCAATGCAAGAAATTGTCTCTGTGTATATTTTCATACAATCATATACAAAAATTAAACGTATTTATATGTATCATTTAACATATAATCATATACAATTACATCAGGTCAAAATCCGGAAACAAACATATCTGGTTTTAATATTATTATAAAGATGATGCAAATATATACAATCTAATACAATTCTATCGGCCCATAATTCGGATAAAATTTGAATAATCTTTTTTGCATAAGACTAGATCTAAACCCATACAAACACTCAGGGAACTTCTCCTTTAAAAAATATGTAGTTGTTTGGGCTGTAATACAGTCTTTTTTTTATTTTTAATGTTAATGTCAGTCATTTGTAGAACAAATTAAATTTTTTACTAACCTTGTAGTTCATTTAAAAAAAAAACAAACCACATCAAATGACTGTTTTATGATTTTACATTCATATTTTACATTCGTTTTTTTTTATTTAAAAAAATAAATGTTTGTTTATCATAACATATCGCTCATTTACTTCAATAACGTCATAACTCAAAATTTTTGATTTTGTAGAAAACAAGTTTGAGATTTTCAATTTACTCCCACCTTGAAGAAAAAAATAACGTCATAATTTCTCTCAAGACGTGAGTATACAAGATATCAATACGACGTTTTTACACAATATAATACGTGATATAACGAATAATTCTGCATCATTAACTCAAAATCATGTTTTTTGAGTTGTGACGTTCTTGAAGTATAAGAGAGATATGTGGTTCATTTTTACCACATTTTCATTCATTTTGAACGTTAATTTTTTGAACATTAAAAAACAAATGTTAGTTGAATTTACTGAAATGTAAGTCGTTCTTTCTTTAAGTGAAATTTTATTTGGTTTTAACTACATTTACATTGGTACCTACATAGTATTCTAAGGGAATAGGGACAATTATATGGGCCCTTATTTTGGATGAAATTTAATAAGATTACATATAGCGTCACATAGAAATTAATATGACTACATAAAGCTCCATATCAATTTGGGTAATCGGGATATTTAATAGAATTATACAGGCGTGGATCCAGGGGGATTGAAAATTGGACACTTCGTCCCCAAAAATTAATTTTTTCAATGCAAAAATAGAAGACATAATAGAAAAGTTTGTAAAAACACTCTAACTTCCCTCCCCAAAACCAGTTCCTCTATACGCGCCTGGAGTTATATATGGTCATATATGAAGATATACAAAGATTTTAACCGTGAGTCAGTAACTGGTTTGAGTGTTAATTAAGGATTATTTTAATTTACCATATTTTTTATCAAACCGATTTTCAGAATTGAAGTCAACTCTATCTTTACTTCTCCCAAATAACAATAATTCCCTAAACTAATTTCTTGACTGTAACGACTTTTTATCACAAAAAAAATTTTGCTGTTCTGACAATTAATTTGTTTAGAGGGTTAATATGTTCAAAGACTTTTAGGCAATTTAAAGGGGTTGTTATCTATATTCCTAAAAATTTCTAGTTTTCTTTAAGACCTTTGAATTCAAAAAAGAAAAAAATCTCAAGGGATGCTGAAAACTTTATACTAGAAAATCTAGTAATTTAAGAAAATTCCTTAACCTTTTTCCTTAAAAAAAAAAATAACAATATCTAGTTTTGTTTAATAGGTTTTTGTTTGTTTTTCCCCTAAAAATTTATCTAGTTTTTGCTGGTCTTCTTAATATATTGAAGGTCATGTGAACAAACATTTTGTCCGTTTTTTTTTTTTTTTTGTTTCGGTAAAATCCTCATCATCATCTTGAAAACTTGTTTTGCTAATATTTATTATATCCTAGCAAAAATTTGTTTTTTTTTTATCAAAAAAAAAAAAAAACAATATTTTCCGTAAATAAGCCAAACAAAAAAGAAAAGGTCAATACTTTATTTTAATAAGATTTTGATATGGGACACCCTTTTTAACCTTTTATGCTGTCGTATTCCACCCCTTAATAAGATTTAACTTGTATTTATGTTCCACAAATACAACACCACTCAATGGTCACAATTCAGTCGCGTGTCCCATATCAGAATTAATTTTTATTATGCATGGCTACATACATATTTATGTATGAATGTACACAAATATGTATGTTGTAAGTACGAAATATTCGTACCAATCCAATTTGTCTTGTATTTTTAGCATTGTTCTAACAATGCCAACAATATATAAATAGTTTTCTTACATTCTTATTCATATGCATAATATAATCATACAATAAACCCTCCATTTTTATGACTCAAACAAATATAACAAAGAAAAGGAAAAATATAGAAAATTTTTAGGTTAGTTAAGACCGACTATACACTAGCCCTAAATAATTTTTCGTGTGGGGGATGGAGAGAAGCAATTAAATTAGTCACATGGGAACTCTCCTAAGTAAGCTTTCCAATTATGCTATAATTTAGATATTTTTTACTATTAGCACAATAAGATATCTTACTTGGCAGAGTTTTCTGGGTGAGAGAACATAGTTTAAGGACTGTCACAGATATTTTGATTTTATTTCTCACCAGTTCGAATGTCGGTTAAAGATCAGAAAGTTTTGAATTTTAACTCATTATGGACCAACTGTTTAATTGTAAAAAATCCTATAGGTTTTAAAGCTACTGTCGACAGCAACCACATACCAAATTTTAAATTCCTCGCTTTAGCGGATTGGGCAGGTCGCTAAGAGGGTGTCTTTACCCCTTGTGAATTTTCAACCATTCCGTCCGAGTGTATATCTCCGCAGGATTGTTAACCCACATACTAAGTTTCAAGTTCATTGCTTTAGCGGTTTGCCTCGACCGCTAAAGGAGTAAGTTTTCCCTTTTAGCTCTCTCCGTGGCAATTTCTAAAAATCCGGTCTAAGTGATTCTTTACTCGGGATAAGAAACTCACGTACCAAATTTCAAATTCCTCCCATCCCCAAACGAATTTTCAATAATTCTGTCTGAGCGGATGTGCACGCAAGATTACTAACAAACATGCCAAATTTCAAGTTGTTTCTTAGCGATTTGTCCAGGCCGCCAAAGGGTAGACTTGTCCCCTTCATGCCTGTAGGACCGCGAGACTAACGTGGCCCAACTACGACCTAGGGCATACAAACTCTCTCCTGAGCAGGAGCAGGAGAGATGTCTCGAGGTTGACGGCTGTTCTGACCGGTCACTGGCTGATTGGTAGGCATGGCATTAGACTTGGGATTGTACGCGGTTCGCATTGTCGCAGCTGCGGCATACCGGGCGAGGGGGAGACTGTGGAGCATCTTTGCGATTGTCCGGCGCTGCAGAATATTCGACTCCGGATCTTGGGTCACCATATACTGGACGACCTCTCGGTAATATCACGTGTGGGATTCGGTGATCTCATACGTAATCTTAACCGAGCGGGGTGGGTCCGGATACTAGTTCCTTACGGGTAGTGTGGTCTCTTCAAAACGGAGTCGCTTTTTGACTCTACTTGATGCTCACGAGTAGCGTGAGCTGCCACTTAAACCAACCAACAAATCATGCCCTTCCCCTTAGAAGTTTGCAAAAATTCCGTCAAAGTAGATGACTACACGGGATTACGACCCTACTTACAGAATTTAAAGTTTGTTGCTTTAGAGGTTTGGTCAGTTCGCCAAGGGATAGACTTCCCGTTTTACCCCTCCTAGATGGAATTTACAAAATCCCGTCTTAGACGACCTCTACGCCGGAGTTCCTAACATAAGTCAGTAACGTTAGTCTTTTATAAATATAGCATATTATCTCTTTCAAATACTTCTACTCCAGTGACAAGAGACTTTGCTTAGACAGAACTGAACATTTTCGCTTTCCTTCTTCTCCATGAAACTTATCACGTTACTGGGATGTCTAGAAACTCCATTTTTTTTAACGCCCTCATTTTAGGGGAAAAAATCAGTAGAAAAGAAAATAAAACCATAATCTAATCTTAAATATAGTAAAAATGATATTCCAATTTTAAAATTGATTTTGTGTATAATTTTTCTAATTCAAACCTTAATACCTTCAGAAGTATACACTCAAAAGAACTTTTTCATAAAAGTTTAACAGTTATTTAAAAAGTTAATCGGTAAAATTGATTCAATGGAATATACAGTTAAATTACCAAAGAATAATATTTTTTAACTTTCTGTCTGTTATTCAATAAACAAAATAAAAAAAAAACGAACTTTCGGTAATAGTTAAAATATTCATTTAAAATTTTATATTTAAAACAAAAAGTTGTTATATTATATTGAGTATTGAAATTAACGAAATCTATTGTTTTTACCGATTTGTCAATTAATTTTTTAACAGTGAAAATAAATTAAAAAATACAATTATTTTAAACGAAAAGTAAGTAGTCCTATTTTAATTGAATTTCAATTAATTGATTATGTATATTCAGTAGTCTTTACGGAAAAAATATTGTGAGTGTACAATTTATGGGCATGAAATAGAACTTTATTTAAAAATTCCTATTTTATATCCACTTCAATTATTCCGAAATATGATGAAAACGAGATTTTTTTTTGTTTTTGATTAGTTTTTCTAAAATGACATGAGTATATTGGAATCAAATGAAAGGTATTTAAAAGGATTTTATTTCAAGCGCATACATTGACTATTTCTGAAGTTTGAAATTGAAAATTCTGAATTTTTTGTTTTAAGTACAAGTGTCTATTAAACTAGTACTTTGTGTACAAAATAATATTTTTAGTGCGGTTTAACTCTTACGACGTCCTTTATGCGGTTTTGTAAAATAAATTACCAGGGAAAAAATATTTTTTGTTATATTAAAATCCTTTCCAAAAATCCAAACCAACATTTTCAGTAAAATTATCTAATATAAATTCCCATATGAACTCCAAAAATGTTAGAATTTTTAATAACAACATAAACACTTAAGCATGGTAGGACATGGTTTTGTATGGCATAATATAGATATTTCAAAAACCTTTAATTTTATACCTAATTTGTCTATAATTGCTTTGAAAGAAACTTTAAAGATCTTAAAACTAATTCATATTCAGACCACTTTTTCCAACGCCCTCTTTACCCCATAAACATGAATTTTGGGTGCTAAAAACAATATTCAACAAAACTGAAATGTTCTTTAGTTTTGTATCCTCTCTCGAATTTAAAATTTTATCAGAATCATTGGGTGCCACCATATTCTACGAAACTGGAATGTTCCTTAGTTTTGCATCCTCTCTCGATTTTAAAATTTTGCCAGAAGGTGCAGACGTTTCTTGCTAGCATAAGCAATAAGGAGTGCAGAAGATCGCTGCATGCTGAGTTGAGCGCCATGATTAGCAAATCTTTTAAAACGCCATAACTATTCTAACTGCTATGTTCTATACGAAAAGTTAGCTCAAATGTCAGAAATAGCGTGACAAAGGGTAATTAATAAACAAAAAAATACAACCCTGACATCGTGTTTCACAGCAATTTCAGTAACTTTTTCTAAAACTTCTGGTGATTCCCACTTTGGCAGTTGTAACAATTTTGAAGGAAATCAGAAACCGATGACATTTCTTGTTCGCTTAAGTGGTGTTGTTGTAGTTGGCTTGTGTGTGGACATAGTGGAAATAGTGTGGAAATAGTTTTAATAAAAAAATCCTCCACTGAGAATCTTGCCTGAGAACAGATTTTTCTTTCTTAAAACTTAAGTCCAAAATCCAATTAGGCAATGCTTTGGTATCATTTCTGTGGACCTGAAGTTAAACTATTTATTATTTCTCTTGTCAGAGTTAAGAGTGTTGCCCAGTTTTTATTAATTGTCTTTGAGAAAAAAGTGTATCTTTTTGCAATTTTTTTTAGCTTTATCATAAATTTGTAATAGGACATTACAGAATCGAAAATACTAAAAAAATTGCTAATTTTTTATCTCAGTTTTAACCCCTTAAATCCCCATTATGGCCGATAATCTTAGACACCCCAACCTTAACATTTATTTCTCTACAAAATCTCCAAATTTTGCCAAAATCGGAGATTATGTCATGAAAGACCTTCCTTGTCCGTTGTTCATTCAAGCTGTGAAAAGCGTTTTTTTTTGCTTTTATTTTGTTAGCATTACATACCATTTCATTATATGAATACGACTGCAAAAACTTTTATACTAATATACAAATTCAGGGGGGCTTATTACTTACAAAAACAAAAATATTTCTTATGTGTATATAAATATAATTTTTTTTTACACCCTTCATTTATAGCAGGGGAGGTTAAAATATAGTTGGGACATTCTCGAAATAATATTAAACGGAGATTTAGAAGAAAAAAATTATATACACTGTGGAGCAAAAGTGAGCTGATAGTTCAAAATTAAAACTTAAGACATATTTATTCTCCAAATCTTTCCCTCGAATTGTTTTCCCTTTTCACTCAATTCCAATCTTGGCTAAAAGTTAACTCGAAATGTGTTCCCTTTGTCTAATCATTCACTCGTGAATAGCATAATACAATTTCAGGGGAAATTCACGATACCAATTTGCACTTGAGGGGGAATGAAAATTACATGGGAACAGACATTTCCCTTTTATTCACGATAGGGCTGAATGTGTCCTCTTCACAATCATAGAAGTACAACCTTTTGGCCCCCCCTATATTTCCTACAATCTCAAGATAAACTAAAAACTGTACTTTTGTTACAGAATTTTTGACTTTTTTATTACATAATAAATATATAGGTCAACCAAAAGCACTTTCAGTCAACAACGTAATTAAATTTCACATTTAAACTGACCAGGATAATAGTTTGAAATGATATCCTTTATATGTGATTTTAGACCAAAATGTTCAAAATTTTTTAAAATAAGAGGGTTGGTAATATTTATTTATTATTAAACTACAATTTCTTTCAATAAGAAACATAATATTTATTTTTAGTAAAACATATAATTATCCTTTGGGTCAATTTTCAGCACTTGGTTCTAAGTTTGAGAAAAACACATCGATGTACTAGGAATTATTGCATGCTTAGTTGATTTAAATGTCCTTGTTTTAGAAAAAATGTAATTAGCATCTGAAATCGATGCGTAAACTCTTATTTTCATAGCAAATTTTGATTTATTGACACCTAAGCTTTTGCATTTTGGGAATATCACGTTTTGCATATTGGGAATATCACGTCAAATAGTCTTAAAACACACAAATTTCTATAAAAAAAAATACTTTTTTGATAAAAAAAATTCAAAAAAATTATTCAAAATTTTGCTGTATATGGGATTGGTACACAGAAAAAATTATCAACCTAAAATATCAAATTAAAGATTTGATTTGAATTTTATTTGTTTCTAAACAAATATTTAATTGAATCAATAAATATTTTTATTGACGTTTAAATATATAAATACATATTTTATTTTAGACGCAATTATCATATTATTTTTTTCAGTATAACATACCAAATACATTTGAAGTTAACAAACAAAACAAGCACACACACAAACAGACTCAGCATTGCAAAAAACACACATACCAACGTATAGATCACACACTTTTTTTGTATCATATTTTTTTTTTGTAGAAGTTTTTTATAATTTTTTTTTCCTTCTTAATTTTAATAAAAGGTTTAATTGATAGTATCATTGTCGTGATAGGTGCAAAATCAATTAAAATATTAATTGATTCAATAATTTTTTTAATTGAAACCCGTTTTTAGTTTTTTTCTGTGTATTTTCTAAAATGTCATAATAGTATGTAGAGTTCCCATATGTTTTCACAATGTTAAGTAGTATTTTTTCAAAAAAAAATTGTATTAGAATCCGCTCGGGATGGAAAAATCTATCTTTATATAGTTTTTTATTTTTGCTTATGGCTGATTTTTCTTAAAGTTCAGAGACAAACGCTGAAAGTCTTCCTAAAGGAAAATTACGTGTACTATTTAAAATAAATAAATTTTAACTGTTTTACTAAAAAGTTATGTTTTCAGTAGTTTTGAATAAATTGATATTAAATAGTATTATTAATGTATGCTATGCGCTTTTATGTAAATAAATTTTGGCAAATTTTTGTCTAAAAACGCATTTCAAGGAAATAATTTTGAAAAATTTTCTCATCAGTTAAAATGCATAATGGTGTTAATTTCCCTACCGAAAATTAACCGAATTATCCCATATAATTATTAAATAGAAAAAAGTTCTTAGTTCTATAATAAAAGAACAGCTTTTAAACCATCGGGGTATTCGTACAAAAGTGAGCCAATGACTTTCTCCTACACAATTTGAGATTGTATTAGTTATAAATGGGCCAAAAAGGTTGGACCTTTTCGTTTTCCCAAAAAGATTTAGAGAATAAATACATCATGAGTTTTTATTCTTAACACATTGGCTCACTTTTGCACCACAGTGTAAAAGTTTTAGCGGGATGTTTGATTGTCCTTTACTAGATAATATCAGATAAATTTACTGAATTTATAAATATTTCCCGCTTAAAGGAAAATTGAGAGAAAAGTTCATAATTTAAATTAAATAATGTTGACCCAATTTCAATCATTCAAAACTACCACTTTGCCTACAAACATTTTCTCTTCCTATTCGTTAATATCCATTCCTCTATTGACTTCATTTCTAATGTTAGGTATTAGAAAACAATGTTTGAAATATGACAAACTTGTATTGAAATTTGATATGGGTATAAAACATTAGGGAATAGACTAGAAACAAAGCAAAAAAAAAAACTTCCGCTATCACTTGTAAGCCAATTAATATACACAAAGTGTTACATTTCAATTGGTAATATGTTTTAAGCCAATTAAAAATAAAAATAATGACATTCTAAGTAATAAAAAATAAACAAAATTTAAAACAATTCTAACGGTTTTTAGTAATATCCACTTAAAGAAATGAATGCCTTTAGGTTTAGTCACTCTATTCATAATTAAAGTATCTGTAAGTTTTTAAGTAAAACCACACAGAAAAGACTAAAATCGATTTTTAATTAAAATATTTGTTAATTCAATTTAAAGTTTGTATTGAATTCGGTCATATTAAACAAATTGTGATATCAATTAAAATATTTTGTAACTATTTAATTGATTTAGTTTTAAAAATTTTATTGAATATTGTTTTTAATTTAAAATTTTTAATAAAAAATACAAAAATTTTAATAAATACAAAAACATTTTTAATTAGTTTTTTAATATCGGCGTTTTTTCAATTTTGACGAGTTTTTTTTATTTTATTATTTATAAATTTTGCTTCTCTAATCAATTTTTTTTATCAGTGATCTAATATCTTCTTGATAGCAGACAAAATCTCATTCGACTCCTATGGAGTCCCCTTAACCTTAAGTTTCACTATTTTTTATTGCAAAAGCGAAATTTTCCACCAGGTTCTCTTTTGGGGTACACACAAAAATTTTTTTTTTTTTAATTGGGTACACAAAATTGAGCAAATTAGATAAAAAATGTATTATAAAACTATTGAATATATATTTTTCCAACTTTTTTTCATGCAAACTATTTTCTTATTTTTTTTTCGCAAATTAGTTTTTTTCTCAAAACTTTTTTTTTGTAAAATAATTGCTTTTTCAAAATTTTTTAAGCGAAAAATCTTTTTCTCAAAATTTTTTTACCAAAATTTTTTTTTCCGCGAAATAAATTTTCTTCCTCAAAACTTTTTTTCACGGAAGATTTTTTCATCACACAGGAACAGGAAAATCACAGCCGATTATAATGCTGCCCTTTGTTTTGAAGTAATTTTATGATTTATTAGAGTGGCATCGGTTAATACCAAATTGTATGTATTCTGAGATTGAAACGCAAAAAAGCGGAATGCTAGTTATCCTTTAATCCTCTCTCATACATAAAATTTCTTATAAAATGTTTGGTACACTCAGGAAAAAAGTTTCATCATATTTATGACACAGTTTCATTGAACAAAAACTTTGTCATATTTATGAGGTTTTCATAAATATTATGAAATTTTTCATTAACATTTATGAAACTTTCTTTAAAGCTTATTTATAATTTCATAGAAACATATCATCAATATCTAGGAAAGCGAAGGAGACTGAACATTTTTAAGTCTAGTGATGTGCTAACTGACACATTTCGGTATCAAAATTGAGCTAGATATTTAAATATTTTTATGATACAATCTCATAAATATTTTTGAAAGAGTTACATTGGACGAAAAACAATGAATCTTTCATGAAGGTTTTCATAAATATGCTGGAGTGTAAATACCACAGGATCTTGTCAAAAAGTAAAGCCACGTTGGGCGATATATTTAGTTGATTTCGTTAACATGCTTAAACACTTTCATTGATATGTTCTAGTAAAAAAAGTTTGTTCAAATTATAGTACTTAACTAACGCCCCATTATTGATAGCGTGACAAAGTCTATTAAAAATATCAGCCTGATATAGCATTTCTCAGCAATTTCATTAACTTTTCTCAAAACTTTGGCGGATTTTCCTTTTTGGCACTTGAGGCAATCCCCCCCCCCCCCCCTAAACACATCCAATATTAATAAATGCTAACCTGTTCTATATAGTTACTATTAATTTCAAATCGATTTTCTACTTAACTTCTTATGAAATCATTGACATGGCATATCTTACTAAAAAGAAAAGAAATTTTAATCTTAAAAATATATAAAATACTTAAATTAAGGTAACATAATACCAAAAGTGACCTTTTTCTTTGACAAATTTACATTTTTCGAAAGAAATAAAACAACTGTAACAACAAACACCTGTCACAAACATCAAAATGAGCAAAATGTAAATATATACCTAACGAAATTTTTATGGCTGCTTAAACAATTCCTAAAGAAAAAAAAAAAAAATGAATTTGGGCAATAATATTTTAAAAAGTACCCTATTATAAATATGAGAGAAACTGGTCACTGAACAATATATATTTTTTTACAAATGTTTTTTAAAACTTTTGAAATTAATTCCGGAAATTTTGAAAAGAAACTTGAAAGTTATTCATATTTTATCTTTTTTATTTAAAAAGTATGTACTTAATTTTCCAGTCACCGGGGGTTATCAAGTAGTTTAAGCTTTTCGGTACTAATATTTTGCTAGGAATTGAACCCATGACATTCGAAACGATAAGGTACCACACCATCAGTTTGATTACTATGTGGAAATCGCTTGCTGTTGCCTTTGTTAAAAAGTATGTACTTTAATCGTTCCGGTATTTTTGGTTATGAGGAAGATATAATAACTCAGTAAAAAGCAAGTGAAGATTTGAGGTCTTTACTATACAACTATTGTTCCAGGGTTTTCATATAATTAATCAAAAAATACTTTTTGAAAAATTATTAATTTATAGAAAGAAGACCGTTGTTATAAAAGTTATATACTGATTTGGACGTATGGGAACATTTTTTGAATGAGAAAAATCTGTTGTGCATTATGCACTTTTTATATAAAATTAAAAGATCGGATTAAGAAGTTCCCGATCTTTTAAAACCTTTAATATTCAGAAAATTACTTCATTTTCTCTTTTAGTAAGAAAAAATTTGAAATTTTCTCTTAATAAACAATTAAATTTTAAAAAATAATTCGCCAGTGCTGCCATCTTACAATTTTGAAAAATTGTCTATTAACACTAATATTTTTCAAATATTCTCAAAAATAGAGAAAATCCGATAGATTAAATTGTGTATTACTGATAAATAATTGCTTTAACAACAAATATAAAAAGTCTTAACCCAAGAAGTACGTACATACAAAGCGCCAACATTTGACATCAACTTGCGAATACCACCGCTAGAGAACCCAATAAAAGTACAAAAACTTCAGAAAAAGCTTATTGAGAAACCATTTAAACTTTCTACCAAATTTCGTCAAAAAAAAATCCCAAGGGATCGATAAGTGGTATAAAATGGGTTAGAAACACTTTTTAGTAATCCGCTTTCCTTCTTAAAACATAAATTATGAAATAATTATGACCTAAAACTACCCTTTATAGTGATTCTTATGTTATTTACAATGTTTTTACTAATTCTTGTCACCTTAAATTTATGAAACTTTTTCTTTTCATTGAAGTCGGCTTTTATGTATTTATTATACATACATACATACAACACTTATACAATAAACATTCATTTATATTAATGTTCAATATACATATGATTAAAACAACATGACTTTATATGTTTTATTGCTGGAAATTGTATCCTTTTTTGTACAATTTATATAGATTTTATGTTGATTTGTAGTACAACATCTATAAAGATTAATATAAACTACTTACAGTGGGTTAAAAAGTCTAACAAAGTGAGTGAAATATATATTTTGTGAGATATGTTCGAACTTGAAAAATTTTCTTTTAGAAATGTTAAGATTTTTTTTGTCTTAAAATTATAAACACACTTAATTTTTAAATCAGATTATACTAGTTTCTGCCTTTTTATGGACAAGGCTCATCAGTGATTTTCCATTTAAATTGTATTATTATTTGTGTCTTATAATTGTTAGATTGTGTCTATACGATAAAATTTTTCAACAACCTGCGGCTGTAAGAATCAAACCTGCGCTCATCTTACATTACAAACGTAACAATACCAAGTCATGACCGTTTAGCGATCACACCCAAGTATGGCCTCGAATCTAATGCAGCTAAATTGCAGTTTTTTTCATTTTCACTGAGATATTTTTTATTATAAACTTTAACCATTGAGATAAAGCGTTAAAAAAATTAAAAAACTTTTTACAAAACTTTTTCACCGCGAAGACTGAAAAAGCAATTTGTAAGACATTTTTTAAACAACATTAATGTCAAAAGTGTCAAATTATGCAAAAAACATTTCGCGAAAGAATAAAAATATTTTTAGCGAAAAAAAATTGAACAAAAACAAATATAGCGAAAAAAAAAATCGCGAAAGAAAATGTTAAAAAAAAATATTTTGCAAAAAAAAAAAAAAACAAAAAAAAAATTTAGAAATAAAAATGAAAAAAAATTTATTGACGAAAAAAATTTCGGTGAAAAAAATATTAGCAAAAAAAATATTGCCGGTAAAAATAAGCAAATATGTCAAAAAAATTGCTGAAGAAAATTTGTGGAAAAAATTTTTTTGCGAAAAGAAATGTTTCGAATTTTTTTTTGTTTTCAATTTTTGATCAATTAATTTTTCAGCGTTTTTTAAATGGTAAAGTGTCATTACTTATGCAATGACGTAATAATTTAAATATATATGAATTTTAAAATATATGTATGGAAAATTAAAAAATTATCCATACTTTTACATACACTCAGGGAACTTCTGCTTTAAAAATATGTAGTTGTTTGGGTTGTAATACAGTTTCTTTATTTTTAATGTAAATGTCAGTCATTTAGAGAACAAATTAAAATATTTACTAACCTTGTAGTTCACTTAAAAAAACAACCCACATCAAATGACTGTTTTATGATTTTACATTAATTTTTTACAGTAGTTGTTTGTTGTTTAAAAAAATGTTTGTTTATTTTTTACTTACTGCATATGTAGTTCATTTTTACTACAATTGTTAGTCATTTTTTGCACATTAAAAAACAAATGACAATGTTAGTTGAATTTGCTGTAATGTAAGTCGGCCATTTTTTAAGTGAAATTTCATTTGTTTTCAACTACAATTGCAGTGGTCTTTGCCTACATAGTATTCTAAGTGTATATAATATAACTCTTAAACGCCGGGACTGATTTTACTCATTTTCAGTACTAAAATGCTAAGGACTACGGCAAACATTCTGAGTTGAAACCAGCTTCCCCGACCACCTATTAGGGATGTAAAAATGATTTCAGCAGACAGGCGAGCATAGCTTATGGGGTCCCAGATAAGTTTTTTTACGTGTTACAAATGCACGTTGGATGCCAACATTTTGATTACCAGTTTTTATATAACGTAAAAAATTTAGCAATTTCAAGATTTTCATATTTGAGAAAAGTAGACTCTAAAACACGTAGTTTTTGAAAAATATATAATCAATGACGAAACATCAGTAGATTCTGTAATATTTTTATTTACTGAGATTTATGAAATTAGTCTGTTGTGTTAAACTTTCTTCTAAGAAAAACTTTTGAACCCACTGTATATCAAATGTATTTGTATATATTAATAGTGTTTCTTAAATGCGCATAAATGTCACTTGTCACAGTATGTGGTGGGCGTTTATTGGCAACAAAGTTTTAGGGTGTTTACTATATTCTAGTCATACTAACTATACACACTACTACTTTATATAATTCGTTTGAAAATATAAAAAAAAAATAACATTTTGATTTTTTTTCTTCAATTTTTTCTTTTATCCTTCCTCCTGCTTTGTAAGATTTAATAAATTTTAGTATTGCAGTTAAATTAAGTGGAAATAGTAAATGTATTGCTTATTGATTTCCATGATACTGATTTAGAAAAAAAATATTTATATATATTTACAAAATAGACGGAAATCATTTGCTTTTGAGAGCACAAAAAAAAAAAAAAGAAAATAATGAGATAAAAAAGGCAATATTTTTGTAAAAACTTATTTGAAAAATGTAGAGTTAAGTGTTTAAAAGTTTAAGGGGGAAAAGAAATAAAAAATTAATATCTGAGCCTTACAGTTAAAGAGAAAATTTTGGTTTTTATTTCGCGGAAAAAAGTTTACCAAAAACAAATTTGGCAAAAAATAGCGGAAAAAATTTTGAAGAAAAAATATTTCGGGAAAAAGTATTTGTCAAAAATAAAATTTGGCGAAAAAGAGAACGAAAGACTATGAATAAAGACTGAGATAAAAATAACTATAATACGAAAAATCCTAATAACTACACTGCAAGAGTTATCTTCACTTCAGTAATGAATTTCTTCATAAGTTTTTTTGCAATTGTCACTAGAACTCGTCAATTGAAACTCTTCAAAGAATCTATGAAACAGGATTCAATAAAGTCAATGTTTATAAAATGTTTCTAGAATTAATGAAAATCTTCATAAAACTAATGAATCATTCCGACAATGAAGTCAATGTTTATGAAATGTTTCTACAATTAATGAACATCTTCATAAAACTACTGAATCATTCCGACAATGAAGCGTTTATAGAATTTATGAAACAGTTTCATAAATTAAAATTTTTTAATATTAAAAAGTTCTTTGAATTAATAAAACTCTTTATTAATGTCTTAAAAATGCATTGGAACAAAGACATATGATTTTTTTAAACAATTTCATAGAAGTAAAAAGTTAATTAAAGGCTACATTGAAATTATAAAATAGTTTTGAAATGTATAAAAATTAATGAAATTATGAAATTTTATGAAAAAAATAAAAAAAAATTAAGTCTTTGAAATAATTTCATAGCTCTAAAGAAAACTTTCACTAAATTTATGACATCGAATGAAATTTTTTTATGAAACTATGAAATTTTGTGAAAAAAGTTTATGAAAATTTTCTTAAAATTTACAGAATTTCTTGGATGTACTGAAATTTGTCATTGAACATACGAAAAAAATTCTATAAAATTATTTCATTAATATCATGAAGGATAATTCTCTCAGTGTATTTATAGCCTTTATAAATTTTAGCAAAAGTGATCATTTATTGAAGATCATTTTCAGGAAATTTATATTTAATTGAAAGATTGTACGAAATTTCAGTGTTACCCAGCAAAATTTTTTAGAACAGATTACCTCAGCACCTGTTCTAGTGCAACTTCTGTTACCACCGGTTACATCGAACCGGTTCTAGAACAGGTTCCTGGAAGTCGAAATTTAAGGTGGCACTGCCTCAGAACCAATTATATAACTGGTTCTAGAACCGATTCTAAAGCAACCTGTTCTTGTTTGGAGGTAAAGAACCTATTGCAAATAGAACAAACTCCATATAAAAAGAACCAGTTGCAGAACAGAAATTAGAACATGTTATAATACTGTATAAGTTGTTCTGCAACCAGTTATTTGGATTTTACTATTTTACTGGGTAGATACGATTAATACTTTATCTAAAAAATCCCATTTCACACTCACAGAAAAAAAAAAAAAAAAAATATAAAAATTAAAATTTTTTACATACGAGAAAAATTACAAGCGAAAAAAATATTACACTAATTTCGACCTCAGTCTTTTAGGAATGTAACGCTTAGATTAACGTTAATCCAGCTTTTTAATCTTCCTTGCTTATATATGCTATTTTTGACAGTTTAAAGTTTAACTTGACAGCTAAAAGATTAACTTTGTGAGTTTAAAATACCAAGATGGTGCCGATTGTATAGAAAGGAGGAACAAGGAAAATGTCAATGTTAGCTAAAATTCTGTCGGCTGCGATAATATTTTTTTTCGGCATCGTCTTAAGGTAAATTTTTACCAGACTTTGTATGCATGTTTTTTTTCGTTGCCAACCAAAATTTTGTTAAAACACAGAATTGCAGACAATGAGTAGTATGAATACAGAGTTTTTTGGAAAAGTTTGATTAATAAAAAAACATATTTATTCGACTTGTTTAGTGCTTGATTAAGCAGTTAATCCCATTTTTAGTAGATAAAGTTTTCTGTGTAAATCGCTTTTTTAATATTAGTTGTTTATTTGTTTTACAGGATTTTTTTTTACATTTTTTGCCAAATATTTTGAAATCTTTTGATTGAAGTTTTCAAATGCAACATAATACTTTAACAAATTACTCATGTTTAGAAAAAGTTTTTTTTAAAATACTTTGACTATTGTTTATTGTAATCTAACACAGATTTTCTTTTGTAAAATCTAAAATCACAAAACAAGAAAACGTAGATAAACTTTCAATAATCAATATTTAGGTGTAACCGTTACAAAAATTTTTTTTTAAACTTTTTATATTATGACTTGTTGTTGTTGTTTCAATCTTTTCTTTATTTATTGTGTGTATTTAGTGGTATTGTTGACAGCAATTTGACAGCAGTCAAGCGTGCCAGTAGCAAATTAAACAACTTTTTTTTTATTGTTATTAAATTTTTCAACATTTTGCTGTAACTCGGTTTTGTTTTCTCGACAAAAGCTCAAATGTGTATATTATATAAGCAAAATAAAACAAAAAGAACAAAGTGTTTACATATAGACAGACATTCCTTACTGGGACCCATCTTTACTTTTTATATTTTTATAGTCTTATGCCACACAATAGCACCCTTTTTTACCCTTTTAACACGGTTACCATAACAATTTGTTATGTATCCTTTAAAAAAAAAAAAAAATGGAAATAAAAGTAAAGTAAAGAAACTGTGTGTTTGAAAAAAAAAACCTTTTCATTTTCACATTTAGTTCAACGAAAAAAAAAGAAATTTGAAGACACTTTACAGTTAACAAAAAAATAATATTTATAAAATAAAGAAAGGATAACAATACATTTAGACTTGATAGAACGTGTATAGGAGGCATTTATTTTTCTTGTTTACACTCACAGAAAAAACCTGTAAAAATAGAATAAAAAGCTCCTAAAAGTAAGTTAAAAAGATCTTACAGAAAAAGCTGCCAAAAATAAGTCAAAAATGATAGTGCAGAAAAAGCTGCTAAATTTAGCACATTTTTTTTTTTTTATTTTTATTAATTAATAATCATATAATTACAAATTATATACTATTACCGTAACCGAGCACTAGCTACTATTGCCTTCGGCGCGTTGTAGCGAAAACAGACCAGTGCCTCTGGTGGGAATCGAACCCACGACCCCCGCACTGATAAGCCAGCACGCTACCAACTAGCCTACCGGGGCGCACAGATTTTTTTTTTTTTTTTGCTAAATATTAATGAAATACGAGCAGTAAAAATAAATCTGTTAACTTTACAAAATTTTAGATAATCGAAAATAGCATTTTACTCTGTAGAATAAGAAAAAAAAAATTACTAAATATTTGTAGACTGAAAATAGCAAACTTAAACTGTAATATTAACAAATTTTTTGCTATATTTACTTAAAATTAAGTAGAATGCAAATAAATGTTTATTTTGCTAAAATCAAGAGAAATTTTTGCTAAAAAATGATAGATTGCTGATTGCAGACTTTTATTCTCATTAAATAAAAAACCTTGAAAAATTTACATTTTTTAATTTTTTTTTCTACTAATATTTAGTAAATGTTATTGTTTATGTTGGCAGATTATTTTGTTAATTTCAGTAAACTAAAATTTAGCTTAAATATAACTAAATATTTGTTAATTCAACAGATATATTGTTGCTATTCTTATGTTACTAATAGTTAGCAGTTATTTCTGCAAAGCTCATTTTTAACTAATTTTTTGTAGCTTTTTTTTTGCTATTTTTACAGGTTTACTTCGAGTGTATTTAAAAAATGTTGCTTTCATATAGAACTAATGAACTTTCTTTTACCATTTAAAGTTTACTTATTTTGAATTTACTTTTCGTCTTTAAGACCCACCAAAAATGTTCCTATTTTCAGGAATTTTTATCTAATTTACTAATAAATTTCGAAATACAAACAAAATGTAATCATTTTGTAAATTATTGATAAACCACTATTTTTGGCGCCCAACGTAGAATAAAGAATGGCTCTGATAGAAATGATATGTATAAATTTATTCTGTTACTAGCAAAGATTGTTATTGATGTGGGAGCAACAGACTCAATTCCACAAGAGGACAAAATCATAGGTTTTAAAAAAAAATAAGGTTATGACCACCAAGTCTTTATATTTCACGCACGCTGATTTCAATGGCGTACTTTTGATGTATTTTACATTTTTTTCCTTAAAAATGACTAAAGTTTGGCTCATGCAAATGCAGTTGTTTGCAAAAAATGTTTTTAAAATGCAATCAATCTGACTGCTTTCTCTTTATATGAAAAGGCAACCACTGTACATATGAGGTACAGATTTGATTCCCAAAACTTAAGACTAAACACGTTATTTAAGAGAATTTTACAGCTGAACTAGCAATTGATATTAACAAATGGTCATGCAGTATAAAGAGCCTATTAGGAGGAGGTGTCTCACCAAGATAATTATTTTAATATGGTGTCTCATATGCAGAACGCGTGATTTGTCAAAAATTTTATATTGCATCATAGCCTTCCGAGATGAGGTCACAGTACAACTTTTATTATGATACCTTTGACAAGTATATGTGCAAAAATCAGTCAAAAATGTTTATATTTGAAAAAGTTTTTGTAAGAAAAACTTGTGACAAATATGTACCAAAACGGAGGTTTTTGTGAAGAAAACTTTTGCAAGTATAATTTTTTTTTAGCTGAAAATATGTAAACCTACTTTTGAAAGGAATTTACATATACTGAAAGCTGAACATCGGAGTCATATTGGAAAGATATGCTGCCTTGTACAGTTTTTTGACAGATAGCGAATTTTGCATAACAAACGCTTTGATAAATTAACTTTTAACTTACACTCATAGAGAAATTCTGCTCTTCAAATATGTAGTTGTTTGGGTTGTAACACAGTTTCTTTATTTTTAATGTAAATATCAGTCGTTTGTAGAACAAATTACATTTTTTACTAACCTTATAGTTCATTTAAAAAAACAAACCACATAAAATGACTGTTTCATGATTTTACATTAATTTTCTACAGTAGTTGTTTGTTGTTTAAAAAAATGTTTGTTTATTTTTTACTGCATATATAGTTAATTTTTTCTACAATTGTTAGTAATTTTTTGAACATTAAAAAACAAATGACAATGTTAGTTGTATTTAATGAAATGTAAGTCGTCCTTTCTTTAAGTGAAATTTCATTTGTTTTTAATTACATTTGCAGTGGTGTATATAACTCCTCTTCAATGACTCTTTCCACTCTGTGAACATTTGATAAGCTCGATTAATTATTTAGCGATACAATTCGCGAAAACTAAACAAATTAGCAAAATAAAAAAGAAAACGCTCAATAGTGAGTTTAGTCTTAAGCGTTGTGCATAAATACTACTACTGATCTTGTACTTAGATTTAAACAAAATGAAATCAGAATTATTACATTTGCAAATTTTTGTAAAAAAAAAAACATCATTGTAAACTTTAAAGTCATTTTGCGGAAAAACTGTACCATACATCTAAACAGAAAGTACGCCATTGAAATCAACGATGTCCGAAATATATAAAATTGATAGTCTGTTTGGTGAACTTAATAATAAAACTTGTCTGATAGTCCCCTGATTTCTATTATTTCGATTTGTTTTGGTAATAAAAATACTATAGCAATCACTGAGTGAATTCTCTGCATGGTATCAATGAGTTTTTGCATTAGATCTATGAAATGTCACTGGAACTCGTCCATTGAAACTTTTCATTAAATTAATGCAGTTTTTCATTAAATTCAATGCAAAATTCAAGTTTATTTATTCAAAATTTCATACGAATAATGAAAAAGTTCATTAAAAATATTAAAAAAAAAAAAAAACTATGAAGCTCTTTCATAAAGTTTAAGAAATTTTTCATTCACATTGTGAAGAAATCTTCATCAGTTTAGTGTTTATTAAAAACAATACTTGTAACTTACAAATGTATCAAAAAATATACGTAATTTTAAAGCGTAATCAATTTCTTTCAAAACCCGTTAAAAAAAATTGAAATCGGACAATTAGAATAACTTCTGAATTTGAGGGTGTTTCTGAAATTGTTTGACACAATTTGTAATGTACTCAACAATACCTATAACCCACGCTAGGTCGTTTTCCAAGATTTTTTTTCACTTTAGCACCGTGTTATCAATCTTTCAAGACTTTCTACTTTTTAAATTTTAATCTATTTGATTTTTTTTTTTTCAATAAAATGTCTGTAGGTGAGTTTTAATGACACGTTTTTATTGTACTAAAAGTTTGAGTTAAATGTTTTTATTTAAATATGGAAAAAAACTGATAATCCCACAAAATTAAACTTCCACCTATTGTGTGTTGAAAAATATATAAAAATAAAAACAAATTTGTTTATTGTGCTCTTTTTTTCTGGTTCAACTGACAAGCTTCTTTTCCAACACTTTTACCCTCTTGTCCTGAATAAAAACCATATAAGATAAGAAGATGAGTACGAGAAGATGATGGAACAATTTGAACTTGAGCATATCATATTATCATCATATATCCCTAATGGGATAGCTTAAGGTAAAGATATACCTACAACAACAACAGAAATACACATACAATACAAAACATACACACTTACATACCGCATAATATATACAACTTTTTTTATATGTTTTAGACAAAATACTTTGTATTGTGTTGACAATATCTCCCTAAGATTGTATAAAACAAGGATACACTTAAAGAATTTTGGAAAAATTGAGAGTTTGTGGGGGAATATGGAAATTTTCAATAAATTGAATGAGAACTTAAAATTCATGGAATCAAACCGGTAGATATTTGATAAAAAAAATCCATGAAAATTAATTTAAAATCTTTTTTGAATTTCTTTTGTTTGCATTACATTTGATTTTTTATTATATAAATGAAATTACATTTGGCGCCCAACGTGGAAGCTAAGAACAATTTTATTTTATTATTGCTCTTGCGTGAATAGAATAATTCTAAATTTGTGTTATTAGCCAAAAAAAAAATCACAAATCGCAATTTTTTTCAGTTAAATGGCAAAACAATTTTGGAGCTCAACGGGCAGACTTGGGTGAAGTCAATTATTTTTCAGAATAATTTACTTGTGAAATTGTTCTATACATTAATAATTTCAGACCTGCTGTCACAATTGTGGCCTAAACGCTTCCCTGGAAAATTTTCAATTTTGTCAACCCCAGACAATAATTTTAGTGTATTTAATTACAGGCCAATTACTTTTTTACGTCTAATTACATGTTGTTGGGTGTAATTGACTAATTGCCCTGGAATTAAGTACCCAGATGTTGTTACTAATCCCCATGGTTGGTATTAAGTATTTTACAAATTTTCCAAGGAAGCATTTAAGCTCACACACACAGCAAAATAAAGTGCCAACCACATTAAAAATCGTATTTTGGTGACTACAGCCAATTAATTCGGTTAGTACAACGATATTCTAATGGGATTTCTCAATATTTTGGTTGTTTCAACTAAAATTCAGTTGTGTTAGCCAAAATTTGTTTTGAAAACCAATAATTCAGTTGTATCAACCGATTTTAGTCGTAGTAACCGAATTTTGGTTGGCAAATGGCATTTTTTTTTTTGCTGTGTGAAAGTGTTAGCGTAGGTCTGAAATTATTAATGATATAGAAAATTTCACAAGTGCATGATTGTAAAATGTAATTGACGTCGCCCAAGTCTGCCAACGAGGGACGTTTAAAAAATTTACTTTTTAAGTTCATTGTATGTATAATGGAAGATTTAATACATTTTACATGGTATTGTTACTAATTTAATTGATTATAATTAAGGTTCGGAAGTTAATGCATTTAAAGGGCTTATTGTAAAAACTTGATAAGCCACATTTCATTTTTGATTTGTATTGGGCTTTTAAAGGTTAAACAAATTTGTGAAATATTACAATTGCAGGTCGTTAATAGTCTAGGTACTTGTAATTATTGTTTAAGCAAGATTTCTATCAAAAATTAATCAATGGATGTCTAGAATATGTCGGGGAATTTTTAATATTAAATATGGCTTATCATGTTATTACAATAAGCCCTTCATCGTAAAATATGCACTTAAAATGTAAAAATATGCATTAACTATTGACTTTTCTTCAACGTTTTCAACATTACTAACACAATTTATTAATAATAAGTATTTAAAAATTTAAAAAATGAGCGGTCAGCATCATTAGAAAGTTAGTAATTGTGGTTTTTCTATTATTTTGGTCTTCGTGATAAATTTATAGATTTGAAGAAACAAAATATATAAGTTTTCTAAAAAGGCAGATTTTAATAATATTAAATTTTTTTTCTTAAAACCTGCATTTTAATGCAAAATATGCATTTATAATTAAAAGAAAATTACAAAATATGCACTAATAATATGCATTTATAGCAAAATATGTAATAATATGCATTTATAGAAAAATATCCAAAAATATGCATTAACAAATCGATGTTATTTTGTTGCAAATTTCCTGATTCTCAAAGTTATTTAGTTAACTTTGTTCTCCAGCTTACGACAACAAATATGTATTTAAAGGAACTTCTGAGCCTCAGGTATATTAAATTTTGAAATCAAACCGGCTTGCCGTTTAGTGTCTACACTCAGAACATTCTTATAGTAACTACATGTAGGTCATTCGAGTAGTAAACAGTAGTAGTTGTTTTAAATGCTATTGTAGTAATTTTTCTATGAGAAAATGAAAAACGACTAATTTGGCCAGCCATTTCAAAAAATAACTAACCAAAATACTGTACTTCAGTAACAGTTGCTTTGACAAGTTATTTTAGTATTTTAATAAATAATTACCAACACAGTAATTTTGCAGTAAATAGTTAATTTTTGTTAGTTATTTAAAAAAAAACATAACAAAAGTATATAACAGTAAATTTTTGTTAGTTATTTAAAAATAGAAGATTATGTCGAGTTTTTAATAATTCTCGTTAAGTTTATATTTATTATTATTAATATGTTAATAGTTTGCAAATAATAATTCGAAAATTTCATTGTATTTCCAATGCATTAAAACATTATGACTGGAATACCGTTTGGAATTTTGACTCTGTATTTTAAATAGGATGTAGGAAAAACAAATTTTTATTTTAATTAAAAGAAGAAAATGATATTTTTTTTATTAAAAAATATTTTTAAAATGCCAAAAAATAACTGTTAAAAGCAGTAGTTTTTACATCTTATGTAGTCATTTTATATTCATTGTTTTGTTGCCCGTTTTTATGGTTTATGTATTCGTTTAAGGTTAATTGTTTTTAAAAGCTTCGATAGTCGTTTTTACTAACATTGTAGTTGTTTTATCAATGGTTAAAACTGACTACATGGTTAGTCATTTTTATGACAAATGCAGTCATCTCCTTTTTGACTACATTTCCAATCATTTTAACTGTCATTTTTAGTCATTTCTACCTTCCTCATATTTCTGGAGAGTAGTAAGCGAATTATTAGAAAAGTTTTTTTTTGCAAATTAACTTCCAAATTTCTTTAAGTGTATTTGAAATATCTTTTCTTCAAAAAGTCTACTTCAAGTGTTTGTATAGGTATATGAAAAAAAACATACATTCCTATTTGAAGATATAAAGGTAAATTCTTATATGATACCATATTTTCTCATTGTTACCATAAAGTTAACCTTTCACCTTTTTCACATTATACAATAAATTCATAAGTTTAACTTCTAAACCATATCTTTCCCGTTGATACAATAATGAAACATTTTGTATAAAACTGTTCATTTTTTTTCTCTAGTAACAAAATCCGTAAAGTTGTCACTTTTTTTTGGGATATAAGGATATAAATTTTATTTATCGCAGTTTATGTCTGTTCATCGTTGTAATTTATGATAATTGTAATTGTTTAGTAGTTTTAAGACACGGTAAATGAAAGACTTGAATTGTATATTTCTTGTCTAGGTTGATATGTTTTTCATCATACCGTTTGCAAATGGTGTTAATTTATGTTAATTTTTTTTAGAGTGCGTGCGTATCAAACTAGAAAAAAGGCACCCTTTTTTTGCTGTATGGAAAGTATTTCGACGTGTGTCCCAAGAAAAGATGTGTATTTAAACTTCTTGGGATATTAAATAGTAATTTAAATATGTTTATAGTTATTTTAAGGGTTTATAAAAGATCATTAAACACGCGTTTGGGTAGAGCAATTAAGGAGGCGATGACAAAACGAGGAGGTGATTATTAAAATGTTGTGAACAAATGAGGCAAAAAATGGCAGTTAAATTAATTTTAAAATTTTCTTTGAAGTTGATTTATATTAAATACACTTTTTGTGTCCAGCTAGTTAGTACACAGAGAGAATTTTCGTAGACGAGTTTTAATGAATTTTTTACAAAACAAATGATGTTTTCTTTACAATGTGAATGGAAAATTTCTTACACTTTATGAAAAATCTGTATACTTTTTATGAAACTATTTTAAATTAAACTTTCTCATTAGGCGTATGAAAGTTTTAGTAAATAAAATGAAATTTTTCATAAAATTTAATGAAAAACTGTATTAATTTAATGGGCGAGTTCCAGTGACACTTCATAGAAATAATGCAAAAATTCATTTGTATCATGCAGATAATTCCCTCAGTGTAGTAAAGTTACTAACTTTAAAATAAGTAAAAATGAAAGAAACTGCTTTAGTGGAGATTTTATTTAGCAAGATTTTTTGACTACTTTTGCGATGAAAGCAATAAATTATTTTGGCGATTTTGACATTTTTGAAAATATTTTTAAGTAGTCGATTTTTTACTTTGATATTTTAACGGGTTTTGTATTTTTCTAGCCTTTTTCCATTTTAATGATTTTTTTCAGAGACCAAAAATAAAAGTTATTTTTAAGTTTTTAAACAAAAAAAAAAACATATAGAAGCAAATGTCGGAGAACTGATTCAAGTATAACATATAGATCCTTGTGGAGAAGTATTTTTAAAATTTGGATATTTATTTTTTGAGCAAAAATAACAGTTATTTTTTAAATTATATTTTTTTGAGCAAAAATAAAAATTTTTTTACTTTTATTTTTAACCCAAAAATAATAGTTTTTTTGACTTATTTTTTTGAACAAAAATAACAGTTATTTTTTTGATCTAAAATAAAATTGTTTTTTATTTAAATGGATCAAAAAAAATATTTTTATTTAATTTTGAAAAGCTCATAACAAACGCATCAATATGAAAGTTATCCCGATTAAAAATAACCTTCATGGGACTTTTTAATTGCCATAAATTTAAAAACAAGAAGAGAAAATAGGAGCTTTAAAAATTAATAATCAAAAAATGTCTTATTTTTGCTCAAAAAAATAAAAGTAAAAAATTTATTTGAGTTTTGAATTTTTAACGTCTTTTTCAGACAATTGCAATTAATACTATAATTAATATGCAATTTTATTTAATTTTAATTGTGAAAGGCGTGGTAGAGAAGAATGAGTGTATTTTCGAAAAATCAAATTTTCAATTTTCTGAATCAGACTGCGCAGTTTCTGGTATTGAACCTTCGTCAGTGACCCTGTTTTTTTTTTTGAATAATGTAATATTTGTTATGTTTTTATTTGTACGATTGCGTCTATATGAAATTTTCTGTGCAATCACTGACGGTGGCATAGATAAACTGATTTCTAATGCCACATGCACTAGCACTTCACGTTAGACAGAGCGCTTTTGCCCACTGATCTATCGTCAGGTCTAGTTTTATTGTGCTTAAAACTAGTTTTATTCAATACACGGTGTTTTTGTTCTTGCATACATAATCTCAGAAGTACTACTCTAACAACACAACAGTTCTATTTTTAGAAACTTACCTCACTCTAATGTCCACTATTTTCCCATATGTTGTAAGTGATGCCACATTTATATTTATAAATAAAAATCGAAAAATAACTTTTGTTTTTGCTTTCTGAACAAAAACAAAAATCTTTAATTTTTACTCAAAAAAAAAATCAAGTGAAAAAATAACTTTTTGCATCTGACTTTTATGATAAAATTAACAATAATTACGGCCCCTGCATTTTCTTCTATCAAAATATTTTTCCTTTTCTTTTATCTCATTATTTTTTATTTTTGGCTAATTTTTTCTCATTATGTTTTGATTCAAATCTATGGATAAAAATCTATCCATAAAAACAAACAGGTAAGGAAGTCCCAGAAAAAAAAAAGTTTGAATTTGCAAGCTCCACAACGCTTAAAATATGATATTTTAAAAATATATGTGGCCTGCCAAAAATATCTCAAAGTTTTGTTCAGAGGTCGCAGATCGAAATTGAGGTTTCAACGCAATCCATCTTGAATCTACGTTGAAACTTTAGTTTCGATCTGCGACCTCTAAACAAAACTTTGAGATTTTTTCGATAGACCATATTTATTTTCATAATGACATGTTTTAAGGTTTGTGGAGCTCTTGAATTCCAATTTAGCTGATACTTGGAACATGGAGTTTTTAGACATTAAGGAATAGGGGCAACCTTGCGAAGATCATAAAATCGGGCTTTCATCTAATTTTGAACCACTATACAGTACAGAGATGAACCCGCAGATTTAAATTTAGCTTGGCTGTGTTTTAGATGCCCAAAAATGATTAGACACGTATATTTTTCAGTGAGCAATCTCAAGATGTAGGGTTAAAAAGTGGAGTCAAAAATTATGTATGGCGGTGCCCTTTGTTCCCAATAGGAACGACATAACAAGTACCAGTCACGTGACGCGTCCTGATACCTGTCCCTTTCCCACGGTTATCTTTTGATGTCCACAGTTACGGTTAATTTCTTTTAAATCGAAGGTTATTACGCCGGAAATCACATTTTTTTGCGTGATTGCTTTCTTTGGCAAGGAATATCATATTTAAAGATTAAATCGGATATCCTGTTTAGCTCCTTTTTTGCGTTATACAAAAACAGTACAGCATTAATAAAAATTTAATCAGGGAGGGTCCTTTTAGAAAAATTGCTAATATCAGCAAAAAAGTTGCTAAATTTATAAACATTTTTGCTGAATTTACTAATTTTTTTTTTGCTGATATTAGAAATTTTTCTGCAAGGATCCTCTCAGTAAAAATGTTGCTAACGTTACAGACCTTTACTTTCGAGTGTAGATTTATGTTTCAACAAAATTAACAAAATGAATATTGAACTTAATTTTTAAAAATTCCTTCTTCATTTTCATTATGCTATTGTTACAATTTTTCTATACTAGATATAAATTTAAACAAAAAAAAAAATCCATTAAAATCTTATACTTGACTATGTATGTTTGTATATGTAGAAATCTTTATATAGTATATCGAAAATTAAATGGAACAATATTTGTATTATGTTCTTCTAACGTTCTCTTAACAAAAGAAACGGAAACTACTGGACAAACAATTTCTAACAATACATTGAAGGGGAAACAAACCCAAAAAAAAAACATACAATAAGGATATCTTTTGCAAGACAGCTACATGGTCGTTTTAGTTTGAAAATATTAAAAAAAAAAATATTGTGTATAAACTAAACCAAACATTCTTAGAAACCGTATAAAATATTTGAACATATAAATTTGATTTTTATGTAAATTTCAATTTAAAACTCCCCTACCTTTTTAAGGCATATTTTATAAAAAGACTTAAGCAAAACAAAGAGTGTTTGAAATCAAAAGGGAGCGATGAGATCTCCGCACATGCAGAGCACTCTAAGAACCACAAATATGTTGTTGATGATATAATCTCAAGATTTTTAAGCAACATCTGAGTTTCCCAAACAACATTTCATATTAACCCTCTAACGGGCAAGGCTGCCTCAGGGCAGCCTTCGTAATTTTGACCACAAATACGCCGTTAGAAAATAAAATTTTCTTAATATTTTGCAAAGAAATTTTTCGTTTAAGATTGAAGCTTTACTTTTAATAATAAGTCCCAACTTTAATCAAAGGATACAGATGAGTATATCGCTATAACTCTAAAGGATACCATCTTAAGTTATAAACTAATTGACGGATTATAATTTGTCAGAAAGAATACGTTCAAGTACAGTTATGGAAATAAATATATGGTACATGGCATAATTTCGAATATTTCTTATCCAATTAATAATAAGGAACTGGGACTTTTACTATAGAAATCCAAAATTATTGTTATGGTTGTTTTTAATATTCCATAGTTTTTGGGCTCAGTGGGGAAAAATAACAAAATATTCTATATGCAATAATTATATGGTACAAAATGGCATAAAGTCAAAACAAACTTAAAATTTCTAAAAACTAAAGACAATTTATAGAAAACTTATTTAATTATAACTTCTTAAGGCCTTTAGGACTAAATACAACTAAATTTAAGGGCTTAGCGATACAGAAAATATTTGTTGTATGGCGTATTTTTGTGAATTTTCTAAAAACTCTTAATTATATAAATTTTAACCAGTAAGATTTTACAAAAATTAAAATAAAACGCTTTGTAATTATTAATTGCAAATTTATAGATGATTTTCAGTAGAAAGTATCAATAAACATATTTTCCAAAAGTCAGTACACCAACTCTAATAGTCGTTTGAACTAAAGGGATATTTACAAAAAATCCGCAATATTTCCATCCAAATTCGTTTTAAACTTTAAACAAACAAAACACGTATTAGATAAAAGTTCTATAGAAAATTTATAATCCATTTTCTAGTGTCCGACCGAACAGTTCGGCCAGAAAATGCATTTGGTCTGTATTCGGTATTTTAAAGCATTGTGGACAAATTTGGCGGATGGAAAAATGTTTATTGGGCTGATTAGATGCTATTTTGAGTGTCAAATTTGAAGAAAAGTCTGTAGTTAAGCAATGAATTCACTGTTCGGCCTCAGAAAGTTCGGCCAAATTGAAAATAGTTTGGCGGCCGAACTTTTAACTTTATAGCTAAACTTCGGCTTTTCTCTTAAATTTTATACACAAAATCGAATTAAATCGGCTCAACAAACATATTTCCAATACCAAAATTTGTCATCATTGCCTCTAGATATCAAAATATAGTTTTTTGGCCGAACTGTTCGGTCGGACACTACCATTTTCTACTGAATGCAACAAACACACCCAAAAGTATTTCATATAATAGGAAAATATGGTGATATCCTTATATCCTTATACTGTTCTTTATGGGTATTTCGTACTAAATATTTCGGAAAACCATTCAATTCGTCATAAATAAGGTTTATTTTATAAAATGCTTTGATATTTTAACGATACTCGGTACTAAATATAAAAATCTTAAAATACGCCAGTTTAATTCCTTATGTATGCAAAAAAAAAAACCCAACTTTGGCGAATAATATTGATTTTTTAGCAGTAAGATAACACTTTCAAATATTAATGACTTTATTAATAAAGTCATTCATTTTAAAGGTCGAAAAACTTTTCATAATTTATAACTTTGAAATATTATAAACTTAAACTTTTTTGGCTCAGAATTTGTGTATTTTTTACCACCTGCTCTCGAAGTTATCGTAAAGTTCAATGGACAGTGCCTGTACTGATATTCTATAAAATAATAAACCATTTAACCATTTAATATATTTCAATTTGGAGTATTTGAACCCATTTTTACCCAGATATATTTCAAGGGCTTATTGTAAAAACTTCATAAGCCACATTTATTGTTTTATTGTTTTATGGATTTTTGCTGTTTTCAAGACAACACTTATTGCAAGTACATAGGCCAAGAATGTCCTGCAAAAGTCATATTTTTATTTTTTTTTTTTTTTGTTACTTTAAAAGGCGAAAAAAACTAAGTTTTCATAATATTCCCTTCATTTGTGTCTCATTCGAAATATATCAAAAATGTAAGTATCTTCCAATGAAAATTTTGTACAAAATGTTCAACAAAAGTTATGAAGCCATATTTTTTATATTGGAAAACATTTATTTAATTTACTTTAAATATATTTTTGTGGTAAAAATTTGCGTTAAATATAACAGGATTACAAGAATGGAGCAAAATTGATGATTGATAGGTTTTTTTGTTAAAGTTCTGCCTATTATGGAGGCTCTAGCTTTTCTAAAACTTCGGGTTCTGATGAGATCTTTAGCCAGATCTAAATACTAGTATCAACCTAGCTAATATGTTTGATTTGCTTTATTTTTGTAAATATACGGAGGTTGGAAGCTCGTTATAAATTGAAAATAACATATGTAAAGTTTTTAAAGCAATTTATAGTATTGTACTTCATATGAAGATATACGAATTTTACCCAACATTTTCTTATGCCTTTGCGGGAAAAGGGCGGCTAGCCGAAAAAATTGTGTGTTTTAATTGAGCGCTTGCCCAATATTATTAAAACTTAAATAATTTTTGAGAAAGGCTGTTAACTAAAAAATATCGTTACTTTGTTTCTTTGTACCATTTACTTTTTTCCATACCTGTATAAGTAGAAAAGTGTTAAAGTTTATACAATATATATTGAAGTTATTATACTTTTTCAACCAATTTCGCTTTTTCCAAAACTCAAAAATCGCCTTATCGTAATAAATTGTGTATATATCTTGGTAACAGCAGTAATTTTAGTCCAAAACTTTTTATGAGTTAGTTTTCAAGATGCACTCTACCTATTTTGTCTCATATCGCCTAAAGTAGGAAACTATAAAAAATGTTGTACAATAACTTATTGGTTTTTTTCCAAGAAGAACACATGTCTGTTAGAGAGTTAAATATTTTAAAGAGAGAGTGGTTGCCCTCTTTATTTAAATACTCTTTGACCAAAACAAAGCATAGGAATTATAAGAAAGCCCACAAAAGGGGGAACATTTAACAAACAAGAGGTTTTAAGTTGCTTCTATGACTATTTCTGCTGCTGCTGATAATGATGAAGATGACGACGATGCTGCTTTGGCTATTTTTATGTAGCTGTTACTTAACAATACATAATGTTGTATTCTTTTAATAAATATTATGGAAGGCTTTTTGTTTGTTTCTCACTCTAGCAAAGCTTTAAAAGAATTAATTAATCAAATCAGCTTAAATATTTTCAATAACACAACTCACGGCAAAAAAAAAACCTCGCTTTGTAATAAATATTTTCCAATAAACCTATGTCTGCTGACTCCAAATCTGGCAACAATATCGCATCAACATCATTCACCTAATTTTTTCCGTATATTTTGCTAAATTTTTCGATATATAATCAAAAAATTATGATTTTTTTTTCAGGAATATAAATCTACACAAAATTTTCTATACTCTGATTATAATCATGTCGATATTTTTATCCTAATACATCGCACTGCTATTGTAAGGAATACGAAATTTTACTTTGTTAGTTTTATCCTTATTAATATTATACATGTTAAAAAAATTCAAATTTTATTATTGTAAAGGGTGTCCCAAGAAGAGCGCAATTTTTAAATTTTTAATAAAACACAGATATTTAAAAAAAAATCGTGAAACTTTATTATATCGTAAAGTAGACAGAATGAGGTTATGTATGGAACAATATATCGTGCAGATGGCCGCCGCGGCTTTGCTGGCATGCACGCGATCTTTTAATGAAATTTTCAATGACCGTTTTGCATGAATGCTGCGGTATTTCATTAATGCAGCGTCCACTTTCCTCTTTTAAGGCTTGAGTCGTCGTCGGCTTAATCGCGTAAACCATCGACTTCAAAAAACCCCAAAGAAAAAAATCTAGTGGTGTTAAATCGCACGATCTAGGCGGCCAATTCTGATCTCCAAAACGCGAAATAACACACCGCGAAATGACTGATGCAGCAATTGAATTGTTTCTATGGCTGTATGACATGTGGCGCCGTCTTGTTGGAACCACATGCCCTCCACATTCATTTCTTCAATTCTAGGCAAGAAAAAACTGGTTATCATTTCACGATACCGAACACCATTGACTGTTTGCGCTTGACCTGCCTCATTTTCATAAAAAAGGTCCAATGATTCCTCCAGCCCAAAAACCACACCACACAGTGACACGTTGAGGATGCATTTGCTTCTCTTGAATCACTCGAGGATTTGCCTCACCCCAAATGCGACAATTCTGCCTATTGACGAAGCCATCAAGATGAAAATGGGCCTCGTCACTGAAGATGATTTTATCGGCAAAATCAGCATTTTCATGTTGTCTCTCCAATACCCAATTAACGAACTCCCTTCGCTGTCCATGGTCAGCTGGCTCCATTTTTACTAACCTCGTACCTTCTACTAGCAAACAATAACAATTGTTCAAATGTCAAACAATGACACTTCGAATGTTGCCAGATTTAAAAATTGCGTTCTTCTTGGGACACCCTTTACATAAACTAGACATTCCAATAAAAAAAAAACCTTTGTGTTAAACTTGCAAGTCCATTCAAAATGTCCTGCAATATTTGGAAAAGAATTTAAATTTTAAATAATTTTCCACATGATATTTAATCAAAGTAAAAAATCTACATATTAAAATATATTATTAACATCGCTACTGAAGAATTTTTAGTTTTTCAGAAACTGTCCTTCTATATACTCTACTACTACTTTAAATACTAAATTTTTTTTATATATAAATTATTTTCATTTTCTAAATATGATATTTTCAATGGATTTGTAATTTTAATATCAAAATGAATTAAGTGGAATGTTTAGTTTACGCATAATGATACAATTTTAATTTCTTTTAGAAAACATAAATATTATAAAGATTAAACTAAACATGCAAAATTTTCAATACCGGTAGAATATCCTGAAACAAACGGCAACATGAATTAACTCAAATGGCAAATAATTTGGTGCAGTTTTATACTAGTAAAAAATATTAATGATTTTGCGATTAAATTTCGAAAAACTAAGCAAAATTTACGAAAAATTACATTTATCGCTTTTTTTTGGATATTTTTATATTTTATATAAACTGCGAAATTTTTTGAAAAGAAAAAAAATATTGTGACAGATTTGCATTCAGCGTACCTAAATTTATTAAAAATATGTATTATAAAGAGAAGTTATGCAAAAAAGTGAAATTTGCCGAGTAGTGTAATATTAATATGTATTCAATTTTTAAGACTTTAATACAAAGTGTATTAATTCTACAGAAAATCAAACATTTTAAAAATACTATTCACAAAAATAGTAAGCAGTTGAGTCAATTTTCATCAAAGGACCTATCACGTGATCGGTTGATTGCATATCACTGCACTTTAGCAAAAATTCTTGCTTTCTTATTTATTTTTATTTCAAAATCAATGTCTATTGCAAAATGCTGATTTAAATTTATTTAATTCTCGCAAAATAAATTTTTTTGAGAATAATTATTCAGTTAAATCGATATAAAGTTGTTTTATAAAAATCAATTACAAGCTGGTGATTTAAGTTTATTTTTATATTTTATATCAGACAGAAGCCAAACAATGTTATCAGTTCCTCAAAATATGCTAGTTTAATCCCTAAATTCAGGAAATTAATTGTATTCAATAAAAAGCTCTATGTGTGAAGCTTTTGAATTAACTCTCAGTGAATATTTTGATAGAAAGTTTAATCGAAATTTTCGTAAAACTTCGTTGCTGAAATGATTTTGAATGCTGGCCACAAACCATAAATGTATTAGCTTCCTAAAATACGCTACACTCAGGGAACTTTTGCTTTAAGAATATGTAATTGTTTAGGTTGTAATACAGTTTCTTTATTTTTAATGTAAATGTCAGTCATTTGTAAAACAAATTAAATTTTTTCCTAAACTTGTAGTTAACTTAAAAAAACAAACCACATCAAATAACTGTTTTGTTATTTTACATTAATTTTTTACAGTAGTTTTTTGTTATTTAAAAAAACAAATGTTTGTTTATTTTTTACTAACATATGTAGTTCATTATTTGAACATCATTTGGATATTAAAAAACAAATGACAATGTTAGTTCAACTTACTAAAATGTAAGTTGTCCTTTCTTTAAGTGAAATTTCATTTGTTTTTAACTACATTTGCAGTAGTCTTTACCTACATAGTACTCTAACTGTACTTTAATCCGAATCCCTGACAACGAGTATTATTAATTATTCTGCTTTATAAATTAACTCTAATTGAATTATTTTGAAGAAAATTAAGGCCGAATTTCTTGAAGCTGAAATAATTCTTAATGCGTTATTTTAATAATTTTTCTATATATAGCATTTTTTACTCCTTAAAGTTTGGCACTGAATTATATTCCATATAAAGCTGTATAAATAAAGCTTTTAAAAAAATTTTCTGGAAAAAGTTTTTCGTTGATGAATTTGTTCTTTCAAATCTTTGCCTATGCTACCAATGACCAAGGTTAGTCCTTAAATATTTTACAATTATGTTAAAAAAAAAAACTTTCCTTTCTTTCTTGTTCTTCTTTTGTAGAAAAATAAAACGGACTTTAGTGTTAAAAACATATTGTAGTACATAGTTAAAGTAACACTGCTACTACCAGGTGCTGTGTTGTCCAACTGCCTATATTTACATGTTTTTTTTTTATTTGTATTCCTTTCGTACTCTTTAACATGCCATACACTTTTAAGGAAGTTCAGTTTGTCTGGTTTTAAATGTTTTTTCTTATATATTTATATTTTTTACTTTTGCCGCCAGCTGACCCTTTAATCTGCATAATTTGTGCAATATGTTGAAATGAAATTCTATACCCGCTTGATAAACAACAGGAAGCTCTTTCTTAGGTTTAAGTTTGTACTCCCTATTATATAAAACAAAGCTAAATCATTTAACTTTTTTTTTTTTTTAGTTTTTAACTTGAAAGAAAAAGAAAAAATCTTAATAGGAACTTTTGTGGCCATTTAAGGATAGATATGCTTAATTATTTATTAAATTTTTTAAAAATATTCTTTATACTATAAAATTTCCCATTGGCGGACAGCAAAGATAGCAGAAAATTCGTACGTTATAGTTAGGTTTAACCCAAAAGGAGTAAACTAAACTGCCTTATTCCTGCTGGACTATAGAACTATTCCGAGTTCTTTATTCAAATCCCTGTAAGTATATATAGTTTGACCTATCGAAGAATTTTTTGATGGTTGAAATCACGATTACGCTTTCTAAAAGCTAAGGACGATGTAAAATTTTGAATAAAACTTTAAACAGTTTTCCTAAGCAGCTTGGTATTGATAATGAGCAATAGTAACCGAAAAATATTAAAATTAAACAGGAAAACTGTAAAATTCACAAAAATTTAATATTTTAATGTCGAATCATACACTTAGAGTACTATGTAGGTAAAGAGCACTAAAAATGTAGTTAAAAACAAACAAAATTTCACTTAAAGACAGGACGACTTACATTTCAGTCAATTCAATTTATATTGTCATTTGTTTTTTAATGTTCAAAAAATTACTAACAATTGTAGCAAAAATTAACCACATTTAGTAACAAATTAACAAACATTTATTGCTTTTATTTTTTTAAATAACAAAAAACAACTGTAAAAAATTAATGTAAAATCATAAAACAGTCATTTGATGTGGTTTGTTTTTTAAATGAACTTAGTAAAAAATGTAATTTGTTCTACAAATGACTAACATTTATATTAAAAATAAATAAACTTTATTACAACCCAAACAACTACATATTTTTTAAGCAGAAATTCCCAAACATAACAACAAAAGTTTTACAAAAGTAGTAGCATTTAATTGCCCATATCCTTTTAACGGTTTAACCTAAAAAAGTCATTGATACCTCATTTTAAAAGTACTTACTTTACTGGTTCACACAAATAATGTACTTCATGAAGGTAGAATTCATTTTTTTAAAATCTGGTGTTCAAAACGCTGTTTTTTAAAAAACTGTTTTTTTTTTGTAATTTTTAAAAAAATATATGTTAATTATAAATTATTCTTCTATACCGTTAACAAATGCCTATGTGGTACTCTTGCATGTTTCTGCTATTTTGTTAAACATTTTCACATTTTTATTCATAACTCGGGATACCGTAAGAGCTCCACACATGGATTTGGACACGGCATCGTATTGTAATTTAGAATTAACATATATATATTTTTTTTTTTAATTCCAAAAATGCCGGTTATTTGAAATACAGCTTTTTGAACCGCGGTTTTTGAAAACAATTCATTTTGCCGTGGAGAAGTGAAAAATTTGTTTGTACTAGTGAAACAACAATTTAAGTCGATTTAAATGAGGTTCCAATGACTCTCTTAGTATAAGCCATTAAAAAAGTTGTGTAATATTTTGTACGACTACTTTTTTAAAATCCTCGAATATTTTTCATATTTTGAAAGGCGATATTCCAAAATCCGTTTTGATTAGCTGTCCTACATTTGGACGAGGTTGTAGTTATATGATATACATCTTATATTCCAAGCGGTGGAGGAAATCGAGTAATTAAATTTATATGTTTTTAGTTTCATATACAAAAAATGGGCACAAATATTTATTTTTATTCATCCCTTATTGGAGAACAAATATTGTTAGTTTGGAGCAGATACACTCATAATAATCCAGGCATAAAAATACGAAATTATTGTCAAAACTACAAAAACTTTCGTAAAATGTACAAATTTTCGTTTATTTTACCAAAAATTTGGTTATTTTGACATTTTTTTCATAATTTTACGCATGGATTATTATCAGTGTAGTTGCCATATTTTATTCGCACTCGTCCTTGAGGAATTCTTAAAATGTTGCTATACAAATTTTGATTAGCTTTTCTTTCATGAAAAAAATACTTTTAAATAGCAAACTGTTATATGCCCTCTCGCACAGTGGGTTGAAAGTTAACTAAATCAAATTTGTAAGTAAACTGTATTTGTGTTAAATTTTTGTTGATTTACAATTTCTTTTAGCCATAAAATTCAAACAGAAAAAAACTGTAGCATACTTTTAGTATAATATTTTAAACAATATAACAATACAGTTTATTTTTAGTCTTCCCCCCTTTTCCATAAATCTTGTGCCAAAATTTTGTTAAATATTTTTTTTCTACCATATTCTGTTCTGTTCATTTTAATTTCAGTTCTCTGTTCCATTTTGCCTACACTTTACTCGTATTATTATTCCTACTATGTACGAGTATATATTTATTTAATACTCTTTGTCCTCATTATTATCGTATTGTAACGATTATGGTTTTATTATTCTGTTTGTGTTGTGTAGTAGTTTTCTAGGCGCCACTACTACTTAGTTGTTATGGCAACACATACAATAGAAAGTTTTTTTTTTTTTTTTTGTGTTACCAAACCTGCCCAACCAACACCCACCCTGTTTAACACAGGATTATTTTTTTTTTGTAGACTGGCGAAAATTCGAAAATTGTATTCACCATTTACTTTGTAGTTTAATTTGAATATGATGACGTTTCAAACATTTTCATTGACGTTTTTTTTTTGTGTTCCCATGTGAAAATGATCATATATTACACAAGGGAACAATGGTTCTGTTGATTAAGAACTGAATATTGTTTTTAAGGTTATTTGGGACGCTGAATCCAAATCTGCACTTGGTTTTTTTCTATCAGCTCGACTTTTCGAGATATACCGTTATATTCAAAATTAAGGCACTTCCGCTACATATATTGGAATAACTTGAAAACGGTTCACCATATTAAATTAAAAAAAAAACCGAAACTCGCAAACAATATTCTCTTTAAGCCGTGCTTACATTGTTTTTAAATTTTCCAAGTAGTTTTAGAGATATCGTTCAAGTTTTGAAAAAAAATTAAAATTTTTTTAAAAAAAAAAAATTTTTTGTTCTTTAAAAATTCCTAAACAAATAAAAATGGGACAAAAATCACAGTTTTGGTCTAGAAACAGTTAGCTAAATATATTTCGAATGAAATGAGCTTTATTTCATTGCAATCGGTGCACAACTTTTGATTTTGTTCACGATTTACTGAATTGATATAAATCGCGATTTCCATACAAAAATAACAACTTTTGATTTTGTTTATTTCTATCAGCTATACTTTTTAATTTAACACAAAAAGAGAATTTTAAAGAAAAATAAAAAATTTTAATACACAAATATTACAATGTAATTACAACTCATCGAAAAATTTTCTTTATAAGATTTTCTTAAATAATCTTGTTAAGAGGGATTATTTTTAATGCTCCAGCAATAGTCCGCCATCATATGCTCTGTTACGGTAGTATGAAACTGTTGTTCCTTGGGTTAACAGATTTTTTTGCTTTAATCGAGAAGCAAGAATTTCAGATGCTTTTTAGAGAGTCCAAGGTCTCTCACTAAATCACTAAGCTCCTCCTGATTAAATTGCTCGCGTTCAGAAGAAATATCTAAATGGAAGTCATCTGATCCACATTCAGAAATTGGTGAAGGAACATTTTGTCGTAAGTCGTGAAAATTGTGTGTAGATGTAGATGGTTGTGATTCTGAATCCTCACTAGAGTACAGGACTGGTTGGGTAATAGACAACACGTAGGATAAATCCATTTAGACCGGTTTGTTTTATTAATGCCTGTTATGTTGACAGCGCAAAAATAACAATCATCATAATGATTCAAAGGTTCCCGCCAGATCATTGGTGTTTTATACTTGAACTGGGTCCGTTGCTTGTTTGCCCATAACCTTAAATACTCTACACAGTTTTTACAGACAGTATTAGGAATCCAGTACTTGTCACGAGTTTCCATGGTAAATCCGAAGTAGTCAAAATAAATTTTTTTAATAAAATCTGACACACTTTTTCTACCACATATGTTACAAAAATATGTTACAAAAATATGTTACAAAAATATGTTACAAAAATAGTTGGGATTGATTTTACAGGTGTTTCTTGACGTAGTCATAGCCCAATTTTGACATATATTTCAAAGTAACACAGTTTTCAATAAATAAAACAAGGGATAAAAATCAAAAGTTTTTTGTGTTCACTGATGAAATGTTCTAGGTTAAAATTTTTTAATATTTTTTGTCGTTATACTTTTCGCTTTCGTAAACACTTGTTGAATGAGAAAAATTGGTTGAATGAACCCATATAAATACTTCGTAGTTTTTTACTGAAGTACCTAGAAAAAATTATATCCACAATTTTATTGACAGTCACTTATGAATGAACACATGTGTTAAGGGGAATTTCTTTAAAAAAAATCACCCGTTACCAACGGTAAACCACACATCAATAAAAACAAGTGCACTTTTCTTTTTTCTCTTTAATTGACTGTGAACTGACTAGGTGTCATAAAGGAACAATACAATTTATAGGCGTTATGAGTTTGCTACCGCAACCATAAAAATGAAATAATCTTTTTTTATTACTTAATTTTTTTAATTCTTAGAATCATAAAAAACTAACTTATTACATACAAACACTTACACATTAGAAAATGTTATTTTTGTATGGAAATCGCGATTTATATCAATTCAGTAAATCGTGAACAAAATCAAAAGTTGTGCACCGATTGCAATGAAATAAAGCAAATTTCATTCGAAATATATTTAGCTAACTGTTTCTAGACCAAAACTGTGATTTTTGTCCCAATTTTATTTTTTCGGAATTTTTAAAGAACAAAAAATTTTTTTTTTTTTAAAAAAATTTTAATTTTTTTTTCAAAACTTGAACGATATCTCTAAAACTACTTGGAAAATTTAAAAACAATGTAAGCACGGCTTAAAGAGAATATTGTTTGCGAGTTTCGGTTTTTTTTTTAATTTAATATGGTGAACCGTTTTCAAGTTATTCCAATATATGTAGCGGAAGTGCCTTAATTTTGAACATAACAGTATATCTCGAAAAGTCGAGCTGATAGAGAAAAACCAAGTGTAGATTTGAAATCAGCGACCTCAAATTAGTAAAAATTTGCTACAAATTTCAAATCAACACAAAAAAAGTTCAATTTTGTTCCCTTGTGTTATCATATATGAAGGGTCATATATGTTCGGATTAGAAAATTGAGTGTATATGGCTCATATATGACTATGACTATATATTTTAGTTCATATGTGTTAATATTTAGAATATTTTTCACATATTTATTTCATTTTTGTTGCTTGTCTCTGAGGCCCGATCAAATTGAAAACTATTAAATGAATTTTATTTTTTTGATTAATAAAAATCAAATAAAATTTTTTTATTTAATCAAACCTCAGAGGCAAACAACAAAAATCAAAAACAATTCCTTACAAAAATGTATGACTGTTATGCTATAAACACATAGACGACTGCAGCTACACGACTACAGCCTGTCAAAAATAAAATACACACGTTTATATGAAAACGATTATTTTGGCACCAACACAACTACACGGCTACCCGACTACTTTTGCCGCTGTAGTCAACTTAGGTTAATTTCTATTTTTGTTGGCTGCAAAACAAAAATAGTGTTGACAATAAAACAAAATATGTAACAAATTAGTGCTTAAAAATATTTTATTTTGTTAAACACAAAAAACGTCGCAACATCAAATGGTATAATTGCATTAATATTCAAGAGGGGTTATATAAATTTATTTTCACGTTATAATAATGTATTATAAATAAGTAATTGTATTTTTAAGTGAACTTTATATACGTGTCTACAACCAAGCATGTTGTTCTATTTTAATAAAGAAAAAAAAGATGTAATTGGCACTACTGAAACAAAAATGTATTTGTATCAGGGATGTTAAATGGAGTTTTCAATTTTGTACCAACATCCAAAAAAAATTGTACTTTTTGGACGTTGACGGTACCATTTTTTTTAAATTTATTAAAACAACAAAAAAAAAATACATAAAAATTCTCTTGTACAGAAAAAAACAAAACCTTCCAATAACATACATTATATGTATGAATAAAATAAGGCATAAAAAAGTCTTATGAATATATGAGACCAAATCATGGAATTATTTGTTTAGTTAATAAACTATTTGGAATTTCTACATCATAGCAGCATAAATTTGTCGCTCTTAACCAATCCTTAGTCTGTATGAGACTTGATAATGTTGGCTAATATAGTCTGTTTCTTTCCTTAGTTTTTATTATATTTTGAAAAGAAAAAAACTTTCCACATTTGCAGACCAGTGTGGAATGGATAAAATTCCAGCAACGACTAGAAATGTCTGGAAACATATTGACATTCAGTTCATTTTGAAAATTAGCTACTACCGACCAAAAACTACAAACGTTTTAATTTTTTAACGACTTCAGTTAAAAAAATTTTAGTTTTTACTCTGGCTCAAGTAATATTTTTACTAAGAAGACAAGAATGGAGCAAAATTAATGATTAATCGGTTTTTTGTTAAAGTTCTGCCTATTATGGAGGCTATAACTTTTCTAAAACATTGGGTTCTGATGAGATCCTTAACCAGATCGAAATACTAGTATTAATCTAGCTAATATGTTTGATTTGCTTTATTTTTGTAAATATACGGAGGTTGAGAGCTCGTTCTAAATTAAACATATATAAGATTGTTTGGAATTTTCTTTCATTTCTTTAACAATAATTTAATTTTCGTTTGAGTTTGAATTTTAACGTCTTTTTCAGACAATTGCAGTTAATACTATAATTAATATGCAATTTTATTTAATTTAATTGTGAAAGGCGTGGTATAGAAGAATGAGTGTATTTTCTAAAAATCATAACTACATTGCAAATATTCAATTTTTTCTGAATCAGACTGCGCAGTTTCTGGTATTGAACGTTCGTCAGTGACCCTGTTTTTTTGAATAATGTAATATTTGTTATGTTTTTATTTGTTCGATTGCGTCTATATGAAATTTTTCTGTGCAATCACTGACCGTGGTATAGATAAACTGATTTCTAATGCCACATGCACTCGAACTACACGTTAGACAGAGCGCTTTAGCCCTCTGAGCTATAGTTAGGTCGAGTTTTGTTGTGGTTAAAACTAGTTTTATTCAATACACGGTGTTTTTGTTCTTGCATACATAATCTCAGAAGTACAACTCCAACAACACAACAGTTCTATTTTTAGAAACTCACCTCACTCTAATGTCCACTGTTTTCCCATATGTTATAAGTGATGCCATATCTATATATCAATTTTCACTTCTTCAGAATTTTAATAAATTCAAAATAAAAGTGAAGTTGGCTTCAACAAGTGCCAATATATGTAAGAGCTGCCAGATAAATTTTGTAAAAAATCGTAAATTTTTAATCGATATTAAAAAAAAAAAAATTGCCAACTTTATTCTTCAAAATCCTTAAAATGATGATAAATCGTAAAATCTGGCGGATATAGTCGCATATATTTTAAGAGCTCATTACATAAAACGAATAAATGCAATGAAAAAGGACACAATAACAATTTGTTTGCTATACTAAAAATTCAAAAAGGGGAAAAATTAAAAATTTTTAAATTGTACCAAATGAGTCGCGGTAGTACCACGGTACTTTAGAAGGTCAAAATGTACCAAAAAAAGTACAATTGTACCAACTTTAACATCCCTGATTTGTATAAAAATATATTTTTAAATTGAATCGTGATCAGCTGTTTACTATGCTGCTGTCGTTTCCAAAATAATAAGTAGCTGACCACACGGCGACGATTGCAGTCAACGGCATTTGCAGTCGTGTAGCTCTGCAGTCTGCTGTGGTCTATGTGTTTATAGCATTACTCTGGATTATTGTATTGTGTAGAATGTAACATTCCGAAACTTCGTTTGGAAATTTATTTTTAATAAATACAAAAAAAAAACAATTAAATACTTATTAAAAATGGAAAAATTATTTGTTATATTTTTTATTTTGACAGAAATTTTAAACACTTTTATTTTGCAATGAAAATGAAAATTATTCAAGTTCGAGGCCATACTCTATATTTCTTTATTAGGATATTGTCCTAACAAATAATCTATAGAGTTTTTGTATTCAAATTTATTCTTTGACCCTTTCAGGAATGTGTTGATAGATCTATTTCGGGAATTTTCTAGGTTCTCATCATCAGAACACGTTTTGATAGAAGTGACAATGCCATGCAAAACATCGAGCATTCATATAAACTAGTTTTCTCACTAAATGAGAACTAATATACGATATGAGCTCGAAGTTAAAGATTATCACCATTGATCAAAAAATAAATTGCACAATTAAAGGTCAAAAAAAACAGAATTTTTATTTTTAATAAAAATTATATCAAACTTAAATTTTTATTTTGTTTTGAAAAAATAAAACAAATAAACCACATTTAAAAAATTTTTTAAATACATTATTCCCAGTACAACACAGTAACTTCGTGGTTAACAAAACCGCGTAATCAAAAAAAGGTACAGTAATAAGTGTATGGATATCTGTGTTTGTATATCAGACGTAATCATGAAACAAATTTGCAAGTCATAAGACTTTTCAATGATACATGAACATATGTTACAACAATAATTACATTCTTCTCAGTCAATGATATATAAGTTAATATATAATCACATATGAGTTCACATAATAAAATTAATATCATCTATGGAACAATATCTAGCATATATTTCAATGGATGATATCATAAATTACCATATATGAACATTTTGTTTACATATATGAACCCATATATGCTTCCATATATGATATACATCTACATACATGTTGATATATGAAACAATATATGCTCATACATGAAATCATGTATGTTCATATATTATCATATATTATCATTTTAACCTGGGCTGTTTGAAGTTTTGTGAGGGTTTTTTTTATATCATGACTTTTGGTTGGCGTTAATCAATATAATTTTTTTTATGACTTAATCCTTAAAGAAGTATAATTTGGGAAAATTGATTTAAGGTTTAAATAGAAAGATACTTAGGGATTTTTTTATTAGAAAAGTTTAATAATTATAAGAAATGCTTTATCATTGTTAACGCTTTACTACATTTATACTAGAACCAAAAACTAGTAGTTTTTAAAAACTTTTAGTTTTTGTTTTAAAATTTGTATGGAATTTGACAAGTAAATACAAGTAGTTTTTAAAAACTATACGTTTATGGTTCTAGTATAAATGTAGTATTAGATTTATTTTGGCTAATAGTCATGCAATGTTTAATTTTGTTGATTTTAATAGAATATTAAAAAATTATTTTCTAGCTAAAAATAAAATTTTATATAAATCGTTGTTTATGATTAGGTTAACCTTCCTTGTTATAGTACATATCGCACTTGTTCAACAAAGTTGTCATAACTCAAAATCATTTTTTGTAAGTAAACGACATACAGGGGTCTCTCTACCCACTGTAAAAATATTGCATCGATATTTTTTGTTGCTAAAGAGTACACAGACCGATCAAAGATTTTTACAGTGAGTAGAGATGACCAATGTATTCTAGCAAAAAATAAAATTTTATGTAAATCGTTGTTTATGATTCTTCCTTGTTATAGTACATATCGTACTTGTTCAACACAATGGTCATAACTCATAACTCTTTTTTGGAAGAAAACGGCATACAGTTGTCATCTCTAAACACTGTGAAAATCTTTCATCGAGATTTTTTGTTGCTAAAGAGTATAGAGACCGATCTAAGATTTTTATAGAGGGTAGGGACAACCCCTATATGTCGTTTTCATGCAAAAAAAATTGATTTTGGGTTATGACACTTGTGTTGAAAAAGTGCGATAAGGGCTTTCTATTGAGTTAAATTGGAGTTAACATTTGTTTAAACTTTATGGAACATTACCACAGTGTAGAAAAGATAATCTCTCCAGGTTTTTTAATACAAAACCTGGAGAGCATTATCTTTTCAAAAACGTTCAAATAAGTTAATTTTGATGATCTTCGCAGAACAGTGTTGATGTGCCGGAACAAACCGTGTTTAAATAAGAGTAAATTTTTACCACAAAGACCCTTTTACAAAAAAATTGTTATTACAATCAATTATATGCGTTACCACTACTATTTCTAGGTTTTTAAAATCCGTCAATAACATTGTTTGCTATATAAAAAACCAAATAACTAATTATGAAATTTTTGCACAATTTTCAAATAGTCTATATATTTTTTGCACTTAAATTTTTTTATATGCTACTCTGATTTAATGTTGTAAACTAACAAAAAAAACTTGGCTCACGCAACAAATTTGCCTGTTTAAAACTAGACAGAGGATGTGCCATACGAAAAATCGCTTTTTTAACAAAATTCACGCTCATGTTTTTCAACTTTTGTTTTTCAACTATCTGTTAACGGCACATCAACGAGACATACCTCCAACGGAGCAGAATTACAGTATTAACGAACCATTATTTTCAAAATTGTATTCCATGAAAGGGCGTCAGTGCCCGGTACAAAAAAATCAGCAATTTCAAAACTATAAAAATGGTTTTAATTTTCGATTACCATGTATTTATTTGTTAGGAGGTGGTACTCCAACGAGGTACATGTTCAATTTATCTCTCAAGTGTTGGGATATTGTGTAATACCAAATGGAATACAAAAGGTTGAAAGGCACAAACAAAAAAATTAAAATAACATAAAAAAGTGAGCTTGTTTTAAACGATTTTTTAAAAATTTTCAAATTTTCGATAACAATTGGAAATACAGACATATGGCCCTAAAATTTTGAACTCCTACGACTTAAGGTGTTGTTAATTGCGAACGTTATTGCGAAGTAATATCAATTTCAAAGTATTTAAAAAATTTTGACATACGCCCATATATTTTAGACCAAGTTAACATAATTGCCAACAAATAGAATACCATACATATTAAGATTTCAGTTAAGTTATATTATGTATAACCATTATGTTTATTTTACTCTTACTTAAAAACCATTTGATTTTAAGGTTAGTTTAGCTTTTTGTTGTTGTTTCATTTATCAGTTGCCATAACCAAAGGTTAATGTTTTGATTGTAAATAAGTACAAAAAGATGAATGAGCCAAATATTAAAGTATTGTAATTTACAGAATGGAAAACATAGAATAGAATAAAATAAATATTGAAATGTTGCCAAAACAGAACACAGTTGTTAACCCATTAAAATGAACTTAAAATGAAAAAATTTAAGATACATTAAAAAAAAACATATTTTATACCAAGATATTTTGATAAATAATTATAGTTATCAGGGATAGTTTTATACCCTATTATCAAATGATTTACCCTTAAGTTCCGAGTTTGATTAAGATTTCTAAAGCCTAAATATATTCTTAAATCTTACAACAAACTGGTAATTCGACAACTATTAGGAGTTTTGGTTGTTGTCTGAACTAAATGATAGCAATGGTGTGTGCCTTTAATAATATGGGAAAATAATTGAATAGAGTTGAAATTTCTAAGGTAATAAAGATTTTTCACATAATGTGGATTAAATGGGTACCGACGGCATGTTAGAAACTGAATTAGTATGCCCTACAACAACATGGTTCGATGTTATTAAGGCTAAACCACTTTTGACTTAACTGAATTCAGTCTGGTATTGCTATGAAACGAAAATTCAAAAATACAATTGATGGGCTTATTGTAAAAACTTGATAAGTCATATTTTGTTTTTAGTTTACTTTCGCCTTTTAAAGGTTGGAAAAATGCAAAAAATATGACTTGCAAGACGTGTATACTCTAGGTACTTGTAATAAATGTTAAAACAAAACTGCAATCAAATATTAATCAATGGATATCTAGAAAACAGCGGAAATCTATATAACAACAAATGTGGCTTATCAAGTTTTTACAATAAGCACTTCAATTATTGAAATTTAAAAAAATTTTAATTTTCGTTGCATACCAATAACTGTCTCACTTAAGCCAACTATGTTTAAGTTTTTAGGCTGGTAATTAAACATAAAAATATATTAGAATTCTACTGAACATCGCCTGGAAGGGTGAGAAATCATTATATAGAATACCCTATGTCTATAAGTAGCTATCATAATATTAAATTTTCAAATATTTTACTGTTAAATTTTAAAAAACTAAAACCAAAAAATCTTTTCATGCAAAAATGGCTGTTAATAAGCAAATATGTTTCTAACAAACTGAAAGCTAAATTAATAATAAATTTAATTTAAGTCTGAACTAAAGAAAGTTTGGTTAAAGCATAAAACAAATAAGAAACTGTATTATTTTAAATTTGGTAATATTTTATCAAAATAGGTCCATGTATATTACCAGGGGGTTTTAAAAAAGCACAGTTTTTTTGTTAACATTTTTTTTTAAGTGTAAAAATTTAAAAAAAAAAAATCTTGATTTTAAAGGTTTCTTATTGAAAAAGTAGTTTTTTTTATTAAAAAAATAAATGTTTACTATAAACAAATTACCTTTTTTAACACAAAAAGGTCTTTCTTCAAAAATAGTTTTTTTTTTAATGAAAAAAAAGATTTTTATAAAAACTCTAATGTAAAATGTGCCATGCCATTATTTCGCTCACGAACTAGTTCATTTTCAAATCATCTATTCTAATTTGGGTTCATTTTATCCAGAAATGTTAAACAAACCATTGTCCAATATATGCGTATGAACGATTGAAAAAATTTGGCGGATAGGCGAGTGAACTAGAAGAACAAACTAGTTCAATAATGAAAGTGAACTAAATAAGCCGCGAACTATAATGCCCAACTCTAGTTTCGACCTACCAATGAGTAATTTTTGACAATACAATTATGAAACTTTAAAAATAAGTGTTTTATTTGATTAATTTTCGACTCCTAGAATACGAACAATCAAAGAAGTATCTAAATTTTACTGATTTTATAAAAATCTTACCCTTTTTTATTTGAAGAAACAAAAAAATGTTAAAATGCATTTTTGTATGTTAACCAAATTAAAAATCTTAACGAGAATATTTTTTTTAAACCAAACACAAAAAAAAAAAAATTTTTTTTCAATTAATTTAAAAGTAGAATTTATTTTTCAACAAGACACAGGTTAGAATGTCTGATACTGTACCTATTAATATTAAAAAAAATGGATTTACTACATTACACCCACTACCACACTATCCCAAATTCCCTTACCTTTATACAAAAATTAAAATTTTTTCCATTTTTAAAAGATTTGTTTGTATCCAAATCAATATATTTTCAATATTTTACTTAAAAAAATATATTTGTTGCCTAAAATTGATGAAAGTTATTTTCCATTAATTCCCCACTTTCTATCGCAATTTAAAATAAAAACACTCAGAATAATAAATAAAATAGACCAAAAATAAAAACGACTTTATATGAATGTTGAAAAATACGTTATTTTGCCATTTCTCTCATATTATAATAACCAACATTTACAAAAGTGTATAGTAAACAATTTGATGATGGGGCAATAAACGAACATGTTTGTGTGGGTAAAATAACCTAAAAGTAAGTAAATGTAAGTGCTTCCATATGTGGAAAAGTTTTTTTTGCTGTTTCCAATTTTTTTTTTTTTTTTCATTTTGCATGAAAAATGACACAGCTTTTATATGACCAAAACAGAAATATTAAAACTTAAAACTGTTGCTTTTACGGAAATGTATAGAGCACAGACATTTATACATTAAAAAAAAAAAATGTATTCCCTGGATAATTTTCATACCTATTAGAATTTATATGCATAGACAAATTATTTTAATTTTAAAGTAATTCAATCATAAATTTTAGTTAAAATTATTTAAATTATTCAACTTTTAACAAATTAATAATAAATTTTTTAAATTTTTTTCTTTTCAGGTAATTTGAAACTATATTTTAACACATTTCTTTAACAAATGTATTCAGCTGTGAGTATAATAAATTTCAAATTTCTAGCCTGGTAACAATCCATGCATAAAAATTACGAAAAAAACCTTCAAAATAACAAAATCTTTCGTTAAATTAACAAATGTTCGTTTATTTTACGAAAAACGTTTATTCTTCTTCTTAACCTCAACAATTTCTAAATTAAATTTGTCAAATGCATATTAATTAAAAATTAATTGCGACTGTCGTTAATGACGTTAATATAACACTTTACTAAAATACATTATAAAAGTTGCCCTGTGGCGATGTCTTAACTTAAAATGCAAAAGTTGTCAACCCTGAACGTCAATGTCAACATCAATCTGGTAACATTGTGAAATAGAGACGGAGGAGATTAGAAAAATAAACAAAAATCTAAAAATAGAATATTTGTCACTTCTGAGTATAATATACAATAACAGAAAAAGCTAATAGGAGAGAAAACTGCAATTTAGCTGCATTAGATTCGAGGCCATACTTGGGTGTGATCGCTAAACGGTCATGACTTGGTATTGTTACGTTTGTAATATCAGATGAGCGCAGTTTTGATTCTTATAGCCGCAGGTTGTTGAAAAATGTATCATATAGAGACAATCTGACAATTATAAGACACAAATAATAATACAATTTAAATGCAAAATCACTGTTGAGCCTGTCCATAAAAAGGCAGAAACTAGTCTAGTCTGATTTAAAAATTAATAGTGTTTATAATTTTTAGAGAAAAACTTTTATTCTTCTTTTTAACCTCAACATTTCAAAATTTTTTTTATTTTGACAATAATTTCGTGTTTTTATGCAAGAATTATTATGAATGAAGAAGAATGCAATAATATAAATTTATTGATTTCTGCTTACAATTGCAATGAAAATGTAAGCTGGGATATAAAGACTAACTTCATGAAGTTTTTATTTATCTGAAAATAATTCTTTTTGCTTGGTTTTCAAATTTCAATTTATTTAAAACAACTATAAATTATATTAAACTACTTTACAAATATTTTCCACAAAATTATTTCACTATAAAATTCCTACAATATCTAATTCTCAACTATTAAAATTTTCCTTTATACTTGAAGCACAAACAAAATATAATAATAATCTCAAGCGTAAAACTTGACAATTTCCAATATTTTATCTAAAATTGCAATTTGCGTTATAAAGAAAGAAAGGAAAAAAAGTTCCCAAATAAAATTTAAAGATAAAATTGTATAAAAAAAAAATAAATTGCAAATATAGACAGACCACAAATAGAAAATAGATTTATATTTTTTGTTGCTGTTGTTGTATTTTTCTACTGTCACAAATACTGTAAAATATTTTTTTCCTTTAATATCAAAAAAAAAGTACTACGTTAAATCATTATTGTTGAGTATGATGTTGTTAGAAAAATGTTTGTTTGTATAGAACAAAATTCAATATTATTCTCTAACAAATACAAATACGCTATATATTTTATAGAAAATTTGTTCTGTTCATCTTATGAAAAATACAACATACAGAGAAAAATAAAACCTAAAATAAACCCAAGAAATCAATATTGTTACCAACAATATTGCAACAATGAAACAAGAATGACAAAAAAGAACAATGTGTTTACAAAATACAGTCAGGGTTAAACAAATGGGGACACAATACTTTTTTAATATCTAAAACTTTTGAATTTCGTACTCAATTATCAATTATTTAGGATTTGGACTTAAAAGTTTAAAATTTTGACTTTGCTAACAGAAACTTATTTACCACATATCTTAGTATACAATTATCCAGGACTGTTTGATTTAGATTAAAAATTTTGATAAAAAACCACTTAAAGTGTTATGCCATAATTAAGTAATAAAAGACTTAAGATCTGCGAATTCGGTTACATTTTATAAAACCCACACAAAACACAAAATTTTAGTACTAAAAACTCTCGTGTTAAAATTAGAGGTTTAAATGGTCCGAATTTTTGTATTAAACATGTTGTTTTTAACACTAATAAGGAAATTAACACAAATAATACTCAAAAAATAATTCACCAAGGTTCTAGTACTAAAACGCTATGAGTGTGATTTCATAATTTAGTACTTTACTACTAAAAAACGTAATTCCTTAAAAACTTTGATTTAAATTTCGGATGTTGGTACTAAATATCATTAACATGTCTTTAAATCTGTACTAAATATTGCAAGGTAGAACATCCGATATTTGAACCTTTGATTTTAGATAAACCTGAATCTGAAACCTAATACCGGAAAATTTGGATATAAAATACCTACAACTGATAAAAGTCATTGGTACTAAAAACATAAAAAGCAATATCTAGAACCTGACATTTTAAACATAAAAGTTCTACAATGCTCCAATACAAAATAAAGAAAATTATTTATCCCACGACTTTTTAATTTAGATCAATAATTGAAACAAAAAATATTTTCCGATATTTTGGTACTAAAACACTAATATTTGAATTAAATATACTAGTACTCAAAAATATCAAAATACCTAACATTTATACCCGACAATTCAACCATAATGGACTTAATCGTCTTTATGTTAATTCAGTACAAATAAAAGCAGAACGAACCTAAATTGTGTTGGTTCCTAAAAAGTGTCGAAAAGAGCATAAAATATTAAATCTTTAGGTCTCGATTTATTTCAAAAATCTTGGAATTAAAATATAACCACTCTTCTTTGGTACTTAAATGACCAAAATGTTGGATCTTAAATATGTAAAATTAATCCCTCGACTTTTGGTACTAAGAAACTAAAATCTAGGTTCTTAAAATCTAATGATTTATATTGGAACTAAAAGTACTGAATACAAATTCGTAAAAAGCCACCATAAATCCAATAAATTTTGGAACTAAAAAACCCACGTTTCTTATTGCTGATTTATGTACTAAAAGTTCTAAACATTGATTCGTAAAAACCAAACACAAAACCTTTACTGATGACTTTGTTACTAAAAGTCCTTAAAATTGTTTCGTAAAAACTCACTATAAATCACACGTTTTTGAGTTATGATTTTGGTACTCAAAGGCCTAAATATGGATTCGTAAATACCCACTATATATTCTATAGATTCTTGGTACTACAAAATCCAGGCTGATGATTTTTGAACTTAAAGCGCTAAATATTGATTCGTAAAAACAAACGAAAAAATCCCACGTTTCGTACTGATGATTTTCGTACTTAAAGGCCTAAATATTAAGTCCTAAATACAAACGATACATCCTTTAGATTTCGGTACTAATACTCATGATTACCTTAAAGGTTGTTAAAACTTATTTTTAATATAAGGGATGAATATATAATTATGTCGTTAAGACCACTTATACTTATTAATTTCTTTCTGTGTAATTTCGTACTAAAAAGTCAATGATTTTAATGGTTTTAACATTTACTTTCCAAGTTAGATATAAATGCTGCAAAAATAGTTAAAAGCAGTAAAATAGTAAAATGCAAATAACAGATTGCAGATTGCAGAACAAAATAATACTATATTGTAATATGTTCTACAACCGATTTATTTTGTATGAAGTTTGTTCTATTTGCAATATGTTTTTAACCTCCAAACAAGAACAAGTTGATTTACATTGACTGAGACCTTACATTTTGACTTCAAGTAACCGGTTCTATGCAACCGGTGTTAACAGAAGCTGTTCTGGAATATATTCAGAGGTAACCAGTTCTAAAAATTTTGCTAGGTAGAATTTGTATTTAAAGGCCCTTTTGAATACCTAAATACGAATCATTTTTCGTTGAGATTTTAGTACTAATCGTCCGTAGATCCTAACGGTTCCTTTTACATTGTGTTTCTAAGACATCCAGAACTATGCATTGTTATGTTAGGTTATGTTTTCTTTAGAATTTAGTACCAAACAACAACAAAAATTAATTTTCATAAAAGATTACGGAAAGTAGCTAGCAATGACCAAAAAAATTAACAAAATAAATTCAAAATGCGTCTAAAAGAATAATTCTTATTAAAAAATTTGTATTATAATTTACTAGTTCTAAAACAACAAATTAAAATCTAAAAAATACAATTTTTAAAATGTTGTTTCCTACTGCAAATTCTATATCAAGAATCTCAGATTTTTTAGTACTAAAATCTTTTTAAGAAATCGTTCCTTTTTAATAATAAAATCTAAGATTAGAATTAGTATATAAAGGTCTAACACGTTTTTAGTACCTTGTTCTTTATGAAGAATTTCTCTTCTAGTGCTAAAATTTCCTTAAAAATTTTCTTAATAAAAAATGTTGGTGCTAATAAAATATTTAGACCTAAATATGATAGTTTTTATCTTTGCTTTTAATGCTTAAAAAATAGCGATTTTTTAAAAAGGCTTTAGTAAAAAAATGTTCTTAGGTTTTGGTTCTAAAGTTTTTAACAGACATTTTTTATAAAGGTTTTAGTAGAAAAATGTTCTTGGATTTAGGTTCTAAAGATTTTTATAGTCTTATATTTATAAACTTCGCTCAAATTTGCTTAAAATTTTGTTTTTAACGTAAAATCTAGTTTTCTTATGGACTTTAGTACAAAATGGAACTTTTAGTATATAAATTCTAATTTAAAACCTACTATTTAGTACTAAAATACCAATGCTTATTTCAATAGATTTTTTTCGAAGTTCCTACATTAAACTATTAGTACTAAAATAGGACTTTAATATTTAAATTTTATTTAAAGCGTAAATATTTTAAACTATTGCCTATTTATATAACTCTTGATTTAGACTAAATCTGTAAAATCTAAAAAAATTACTTTAATTTCCCTTTTCGTCTTCAATTTTAAAACATATGTTTTCATATTATTGTACTAATATTTTTGTTTGCGATTGTACTTTCTTCTTTTATGAATAGATTTAAACAAAAAAAAAAAATGTAATGTAAAAAGTCAAAAGCTTGAAGCCTTAGTATTACAAAGTATTGAAGTAAAACCATATTAGAACATACTCTATAAACAGACTTATGATAAATCAAAAGAAAAAAACCCATGACGTGAAAAGACTTAAAATTAAAAAAAAAAATAAAAAATAAAAAAATATCTATATAAAAAAGTTATAGAAACTGTTGTAACATATGTGTTAGTACAAGAATATGGAACATGTACCATCACTAATGTTTGTGTTTATCTCAGCTTTGGTTTGCTAATACTTAAATTGAAAAAAAAGAAGAAAAAATCAAAAATTGTTTGCAAAAATATAGAAAAAAGAAGTGAACATCTGACCATTAAGTAGCATATAGTCACTTTTAAATATTAAGTTGACATTTATATGGGAAGAAAAGTTTAAAAAGTTTTCAAAAAATTACCAGTTTTTGTAAAAAAAAAAATCACATATTAACTTAAATTTCAGAGATATTTCACTTCCATTCTCGCTTACCAAAATTTATAAGTACTAACTTTTTCGATTTCTCTATTTTATAATCACATTACTTATAAAGTAAAAGTATTAACAAGTTTTAAAATTATGAATTTATCGCTGAAATGTGCCCAATTTGGTAATCGAATAAGTAAGCGGGTATATAATGACTTCAAATGCAGCTTTTAGTAAGTGAGTATGGAAGTACTTTCTTTAAATGATGTGATAATTCTTTCAATTTCATTAATTTCAATTAAGTGTTACCCTAACTATCTCTACAGCTACTACTTAAACTAAGGACAATAAAATATGTTGTAATGAGCCTTGTTCAACATCATATCAATAAAGTTGTGTTTTTTCTTTTTGTTCATATTATTTTATCCGTAAACTAGAGAGAAATCTTAGAACAAACATTTTCTTGTGACTTTAATATTACATCACATCACATCAAATAACAAAAAAAAAAAAATATATATATATAAAAAAAAACACATGCTCTGTAGCTCAAGTCAATAGATTCAACGAGCAAAAAACCTCCCACATCCATCTTCTATTGTTCAATATGGCGCAAAAAGGATAAAACAAGACAGCAAAAAATATATCGCATGTTGCACGTCAACATATTGACAATTGAATTATGTACAGATTCTTTGAAATCCTGGCAAAACTGTTTTAATACGATAATATGATATGAACAAATTTATTTGTTAAGATTTATAAAGATACATTGACCAATAACACGCATTAAATTTTGGTTGTTTGTAAAGGGGATTTAGCTTGACATAAACTTTTAAAAGGGGATGCTAGACAATCTATTAGACGTACAACAAACAATAAAATCGATTAATTTCTAATCCTCTTTTGAATGTTAATAGGAAACGATGAAGTCACTAAAAATTGGTACTAAAATACTTACAAATGTTATTCTGTTTTAAAATTATATTTACAAGGTTAGCAAATTTGCCTCAAATTTTTTTACGGAAAAAAGCACCAGACCAGTACTTCAGAAATATAAAACGTTAAGTTGGTACTAACACTCTTACTATTTTGCATTTAAGATTTCAGTACTAAACAACTTAAAGATGTTCTTTACATTTTAGTACAAAAAAATTTGAGTTTAAGATCTTATATTTCAATCCTCAAAGCTTTCAAAATCGACCGGTTATTATATCAAAAGATTTAATACTAAAATGTCAAATATCAGAAAATATACAGACAAATGCACATGAAATTTCAGCATTAAACAATTATTTTATTTAGTCAAGTGCTAAACTCAAAAAAAATAAATGAAATTGACTTTTTGTACTAATTTAAAAGACTGAATTGTGTTGTACAAAATACGGCCTTACTAATAGTACTAAATTGCAGATAATAAATCATATAAATTTCTTTACGTACTAAATTTTATATCAAAAAGTGAATTTCTCAATTCAAAATAAATATTATGCATTTCTCAAAAGTTCTAAAATTCATACATACGGTACTTAATTTCTATATTTATTTCTCGCGTTCTTTTTTGTAATAAAATCCAATATACGTACCCTTGATATTTCGTAAAGTACTTAAGTAAATTGTGGATTGTGGTACTAAAATTTATTGAAAAATAGTGGATTTCATTAAAGTATTGAATTCCATACAGTGTTGCCATGTATTTTTTTCAAAAAACTGTAAGAAAAAACTGTTTTTTTAAGAAAAAACTGTTTTTTTTTTCTTTTAATAAAAAACAGTAGGAAAAACAGTTAATATGTGCATTTTGAATTCAATTGCATTTAATTTAAACATAAAACAACATAAAAAACATTAAACACATAACATATTTATATACACAGAAAAAAATATTTTTTTTGTGGACTAACTTTTAATTATACTAACAAAAAAAAAATATTTTCAAATTTATGTTGTTACAGATCACAAGTTGTGCTCTGTTATAAAACTACATTTTAATTAACAATAGGAATAATATGCTTTTTTTATGTGTACTTGTTTAAAGTAAAAAAAAAAATATAATATAAAAAAACATATTTATATTTATATTAATTATTTAACATATAGCAAAAAATAACTACAAAATCATAAAAAAACAAAATAATTCATCACATTTTGAGATCTTACTTAATTACATAAAAATATTAGTTATACATTTTTTGATTAAATTTGATTTTCATTTAGTTTGATTCCACACAAAATTTTAACACAAACAAATGCTAAAAAGGGAATTAAAATGCATTGCATTCAATGTGTAGTATTATTTTTTATTGAAACATTTTGTGCAACTTTTATATTAAATTTACAAATTCAAATAAAAGAAAGTAAATCGAGCAGGTAAACTGTTAAAAACTGGAAAAACTGGAACAAAAAGGGTGAAATTAAACAAAAACTGTTTTTTTTTCATGAAAAACTGGAAAACTGTAACGCATCCTAAAAAACTCTAAAAAACAGTTAAAACTGGCAATATGGTAACACTGATTCCATACCAAAATAGTGGTTTCCATAAAGCATTTAATCGTACTATATTAATCATTAATTTCTAATGTGCTAAAAAGTTTCGAATTTAGTAAACTACAACAGAAAAATGTACGTGTAAGTTATGGATTGATGGATTTTAGAAAGTACTAAAAAGTATTTAATTCGATATACATATTTCTTAAAAAGAAAAAAAGGCACTAAATTCCGCATAAAACTCATGGAATTCTAAAGTGTTATAAAAAAGTTTCTTAAATTACTAAGAAAACCTGTGTATTTCATAAAGTGCTAAATTTCATTAAAAAATTGTGGATTTCTGAAAGTTCTAAATTCCATTAAAAAATTAAGAATTTATTAATTTATTAATGTAATCAAAAACTTAGGATTTCTTAAAGTAGCACTTGAAAGTACTAAATTCCATATTTAAATATTAGTTGTTAATAAAGTCCTAAAGAGTTCTATATTCGATATAATAATAATATATTTCTAATGTACTAAAACTTCTGAATTTCTTAATGTACTAACAAAATTGACGAAGTACTAAATTCCGTCAAAAATGCAGAATTTCTAAAAAGTACTTAAAAGTACTTAATTCGATTTAAAAATATTGGATTTCTAAAAAATACGAAATTAGTTAAAAATATCGTGGGTTTCTAAAAAAAGTACAAAATTTGACATAAGAATCGTGGATTTATAACATTTGACATAAAAATCGTGGATTTCTAAAAAGTACCCAAAAACGTGCTAAATTCAAAATGAAAGCCGGGAATTTTTCTTCAAAGTACTAAATTCAAAATATAAATCGTGAATTTTTCTAAACAGTAGTTAAACGTATTTGATCAATATAAATATGGTAGAATTCACAAAAGTGCTAAAAAGGTATTAAATTTTATATAAAAATAGAGTACGTATGTATTTAATACGACGTTAGTATCGTTCCTGAACAGTACTAAAATAGTACCAAAGTACAAAAATGCTACTAAACGGACATAAAATTCATGGAGTTCTTAAAGAACTCAGAAAGTCCAGTTAAAAGATAGAGTAAACTTGTCCAAAGGTAATTTGTAAGGGAGGGTTAGGGCAATAAAAATGTGTAGGGCGGTAAGTCTATATGTGGTCTCACTTATCCGTTTGTACACGCAAAATAAGGGCCAAGTAGAGAGTCTATGGAGCCAATTTTTTTTAACTTAACTGTTATTAAGTTGTAGATCACGAAATTAAAAAAAATTAAAATCACTTCAGCCAAAACTCTACGGAAGTCAAATGACAGTTATTTTTGCCGTTCGAAATGATGGACAAGGATGTGGTCTATGTGGAGCCAATTTTGTTTACGTGCACACAGAGAAATAAAGTGAAAACCGAATTGAAAAGTGTATTTCAATGGTGACAACTTATAAATTCAGTTAGTACAACGATATTTACATTAGATTTCTTAATATTTTGGGTATTGCAACTAAAATTCAGTTGCATTAACTGAACTGTGTTGTGAAAACTAATGATCCGTTGTACCTACCGACTGAAATTCGTAATAACCGAAGTTGAGTCGTGGTAACCTAAATTTAGTTTGTAAATAGTTAAATGTTTCTCTGTGTGTAACTATTATTAGATCAGAGATCACTAAAATCGTGAAATATTCAAAATCGCGTTGGCTTAAAATGTATGGTCCTCAAAGGGTTAAAATTGTAGAATTCTAAAGGCTGAAACATAATTGCCTCAAGTGACTTAAGGCAGGTGTTTGGTATGAAACGAAAATCTGTGAATACAATTTGTTTATATTTATAAAAACACTTTAATTAAAAAGCTTAAGCTAATTCTGTCTCTGCCTTAAAAAGTGCTAAATTCTAAATAAAAATCGTGGAATTCCAAAAGTTAATAAATTCGACAATCGTAAAATTCAACAATGTACTTAATTTGACATAAAAGTCGTAAATTTCTTAATACGCTAAATTTCAGAGAAAACAAATTGTGGTTTAGCTAAAATCTTAAACTTAGGTTTCGCTAACTACTAAATTTTATATAATAAAAATAAATAAATTCTATATTAATATTTTCAAATTCTGAAAGTGCTGAAAAGAACTACAATTTTCTTAAACTACAAAATTCAAGGGCTCTCAAATATTTAATTTTATACTTAAATCGTTTATTATTAAGAAACTATTTTTCTAAAATAAAATTCCAATCCCTTTGTGATACATTTTGCTGGGTAGTTTTATGTACATAATATCATTTTCACTTTTTACAAATCGAATAGCTAAAATATAGTCTTTCATGAACACGTTTTATTTTTTTTTTTTCAATTTTTGGCAGAACATTTAAATTAAAGCCATTTTAACATTTTAACCAAACTGCCATTAGTTTAACAAATAAGTTCACCAATAGCCAGCAAAAATATATCAAACGGAAAACAGAAAAAAATAACTTAAAACCTCAGGTATTATGTAAAAATAACCTAAAGGTATTTTGCTGCAACCCATCCTTGCAACAGATCTGAATATATTTTGAAAAGCAAAATGAGAAGCACAAACAGTTAAATTTACTACATACAATTCGCCTACAAAGCCCACTTCTTTTAATTTGTTGGGTGGGGGTAAAGTGGTGTTGTTTATACAATTTCAATGATTTAAAATTGTATATACAATAAAAAAAATCGACGGTAGGTAACTTGGCGGCATGTTAGTAGATAGAATATATTAAGGGGGCTATTATTTTTGAAATTCTATATTAAAGGAAGCCGCATAAAAAGTTTAGATATGAGAATATAAGAATTTTTCTAAAAAATACGATTTTAAGCCGATACTTTTAAAATTATAAAAAAAAACTTTATTTAATCTTAGATCATTTAAAACATTATCTCATTATTTGTTTTTTATATTTTAAAATTTTATTTTTTTTTACTTTTTATTGTCTTATTTTTCTAAACTTTTGATAAATTATTGCTGCCATACCCAACTAACTGTCACCCTTATTCAAACACCACATACATAATCAACAGTGGTCAGTATGTTAGTCTGTAATTTAAAATCAACGTCAAACTGTCTGGCGCCAAAAGTATTGCTGGCAAAAATATACTATGAATACATATGTGTAAATATGAACATATATGTATGTATGTATGCATGTATGTATTAACGTTTATACATGTACTTATGTATGTATATAAAATACAAACGCATCACTAATACAAATACATACAGAAAATGCATGCATGCAACAAAAATTAATGTTTTGCACATTACTTAATACATATTCATACATTTTTATATATATATGTAAGTGTATTAAATTTCCCATTAGTAAATTTTTTAGGCCTCTAAACGAAAATTGTTTTCTCTTTTTCATGGAATTTCGGAGAATTTTAGGTCAAATACGGCAGCTATGAAAATCAGAACAAACTTATAGATTTCTCAAAAAAATATGTTAATAATTTAGATATAGATTTTTAAAGAACTAAATTATAACATTTTATAAGTGAATTTCTTAAAAAACTAAATTTGATTTAAAATTTAGTTCTTAAAGACCTAAATTTCTAATAATTAAAACAACGATTTTTAAAGAACTAAATCGTGCACTTCCATATAAACTAAATTTTGAAATAATTAAAACGTGAATTTCAAACATACCAACATAACAAGCATACCCAGTAAAAAACGCTGCTTACCAGCAAGCAGGTTTGTAAGGGAGTAAGCCAAATAGAATCCCTCACAAACCAGTTTACATATGCCATGCTTTTTATATATGGCGAATTCCCACTTGGAAGCATTACTTTTGGGCAAAATAAGCGCAGGTTTTAGCGCTTACAAAAATCTGTGATTTCGTGGCTTTCAGTAAAATCATATTTCATGTCTATATTATTACGACTAAAAGTAATAATATGAATAATATATTAATTTATTTTACATAATATAATAATTTTTTTTTACCGCACCTCGTGGTAGCTCTTCAGGAACAGTGAAACGACTAATTATTTTTTTAACATACTCAAAAACACCAAACACAATCGGAAATCACTCGGCAAAACTGGTTAAGATCGTTTATAATCTACGACATGAAACTTTCTGCATTACAACCTGCATCCGCGTAAGGGATTAACGTAAGCTGCTTACAACCTGCGTCATTGTAAGGGTAAACAGTAAGCTCAACAAAATTTTTTGTTTATTTTTATACGAACCCCAAAATAGTAAGCACTTAGGTTAGGTTAGGTCGAAAAGAGGATTCGGAGAAGGGAAATACTTCCATAAACCGACTCAAGCCCCTGAGGACTTACACTTAAGCCCGAATGTCAGCTTGTTGTGCGCTCTAAACAATCGGTTCTATGTCCTATGTCACCTTACTATCCCAGGAACTCTGTCGCAAAGACGAAACTCCTCAACTTCTTCCATCCTATGCCCCTAAGATCCTCCAATGTGGATATTGGGTCACTGGATAGTATTTCGACCCGGATCCCGGCAAATGCCGGGCATTCACAGAGATAGTGTTCCAAGGTCTCCTCGTCCTCCCCACAGGCCCTGCACACTTCCGAGTCCGCCCTACCAATACGGTGGAGATGGGCACTAAGTGTCGAGTGTCCCGAGAGGATTTCCATCAAAAGACTCAGTTCCTTCCTACTGAGATTCAGAATTTCCCTCGTCTTGTCCTTGTCCGGGTTGCCCCAGAGAATATTTGTAGTCCTGCCAACACCCGCATTTTCCCAGATGGTCCTATGCATGGTGTCAGCCCAGTCCACCAGCTCCGCCTTGAGAGCTCGAAAAGGTCTAGCGTTCTCCAAAGTGACTAATTCCAGGGAAGATGCTCCCCTAGCCAAATCATTAGCCACTTCGTTCCCCGCTATACCACAGTGTCCCGGCACCCATATAATCTCAATGCGTCCCCGTGATGAGAAATCGTTAATTTCCCCTTTACACCTGAGTATCGTCATTGATAAGCACTTACTTCAGCGCGTTTCTTGTATCCTGCTTCTAAAAACACGAACATTTTTTACTGGGATACACTCAAATACAAACATTGACTTGTGTGTTTGTTCTGCTTTGTAATCACAAAAAAAAACTTTTAAATTTCAAGAAAAATCGTGTTTTTTTTAGAAAATCAGTAGTCCTTTCTTAATTGTGTTTTCAGTTAATTTAATAGGTATTTGACGTAGTTTTTAACGTAATAATATTGTGAATGTACGTAAAAATAATGTGTAGGTAATAACATTGTGACTGTATGTGAATGAATTGTAATGTATGTGAAATGTTTTTTTGAGTTTTTACAAAATTTTGTAAAATTAAATATTGGAAATGAAATATCATTTGTGTATATTACATAATTTTTCGTAGCGTCAAAATGAAATGAACAGCAGTATTCGTGCATTTTACCTATACATTATTATGGGTGTGGTATTGCATATATTATAGAAAAATTTGTTAAGATTATATTATTATTATTTTTTTTTATAATTAATTAACAAAATTTTTATATTTGGTGTCAGTTTTGCTTCACTCATACTAATCCATACATAAAATTAAGAATCTATTGTCAAATCAACGAAAACTTGTGTAAAATGAACAAAATTTTGTTGATGCTACGGAAGTTTTTGTTATTTTAACACTCATAATAATACATGCTAAAAATATAAAAAAAATGTAAAAACACGAAATTTTTTGTACCATGAACAACTTTTGAAAATGAAAATTATACAAGTTCGAGGCCATACTCTATATTTCTTTATTAGGATATTGTCCTAACAAATAATCTATAGAGTTTTTTTGTTTTCAAATTCATTATTTGACCCTTTCAGGAATGTGTTGATAGATCTATTTCGGAAATTTTCTAGGTTCCCATTATCAGAAAACGTTTTGAAAGAGGTAACAATACCCTGGCAAACATCAAACATTCATAAAAACTAGTTTACTCACTAGATGAGAACTAATATATGAGCTCGAAGTTAAAGATTATCACCATTGATCAAAAAATAAATTGAAAACTTGTTTGTTATGTGCAAGGTCCACCTTTGATGGATATTCAATACACGTTTTTTGTTTTTTCCTTTTTATTTTTTGGTTTGTCTATAAACAAAAACAGGGGGAGTAAACTAGACTGTACTTTGTCTTTTATACAAGTTTGATATAATTTTAATTTTTAATAATGTTTTTAAAAATGTTTTTTTTTGACCTTTAATTGTGCAATGAAAATGAAAATTATTCAAGTTCGAGGCCATACTCTATATTTCTGTATTAGGATATTGTCCTAACAAATAATCAATAGAGTTTTTTTTTTGTTTTCAAATTTATTATTTGACCCTTTCAGTGTATTTTACAAAAGTTTTTGTTATTTCGACATTTTTGTTGTATTTTTATGCATGGATTATTATCAGTGAAGTATTTTTATGCTTGGGTTATTAGTGTACAAAAAAAAAATTCGCATATTCTCTGTTAGTTTTTGTACACAAAATTCTTAGACCAAAAGTAAATTTTTTAAATTCAAATACACTTTTTCTATACTAAAACTATTATAATTTTAATGGTTTTTGTATTAAAAATGCTAAAATTAAATTTGTTTATTTTTGAAATGTGCATAAAAAACACCATATTAAAAAGTGGGCTGTATACCTTTTATCATGTCCACTCTGCATTTATTTATTAATTTAAAAAAAAATGCCTTCATTGACTAGCATTGATAATATCTAGTTTTCAGACTTTTTTTAATAGAAAATTTTTAAGATATAAGCTAATTTTTGTTATAGATATATTTATTTTCTATTGGGGTTTTGAGCAGTTTTTGTTAGTACCTACGTGCATTTTTGTTTATAGAATGCACTGTATGTGTGTTTACATTTTAATACACTCAGATAATTTTGTAGAAAAACGAAAAGAATTTTTTATTTTGCTGGACTTTAAAAAATAAAACAATTAGTAGGCTTGTCAGAAGAGGATTTTGTTTAGAATGGGGACGTCCAAATCTTAATTTTTTTTAATACGTTATAAAAATTGCTTAAAAATCAAAAGTTTTTAGGTCAAGAACTTTATTTGTTAGTTACATTTTTCGAAAATTATTTTTATAAATTTTACAACAGCTTTAATTTAATTTCATGTAATGATTGGTTTGGTTTGTTATAGAACTTACATATTGACTTACATATTTTGTTAAGTGTATGTTTTTAAATAATTAAATGTATTTATACACTAATATGCCATGCAATATTAAATACCACTTAATACATACAGTTACAAACATTTGAAAGTAACATATACACACACACAAACGTACGTATTTATTTAATTGTCTTAATTTTTTCATGTTGCCTACATTAAGGCTTGATGTGTAAAACTGTGTTATACTTTCTTATTTTTATGTGGTGTGTGTGGTGTGTGTTTATTTTAATTTTTCTCCTGTGTTATTTTTTGTTAAGCCTTCTGCAATGCGTATTTGTTTGTATATTTGTGGCTTTAACATTTAATACTCTTATATACATATGTATATGAAAACCTACATACATACATATGTATGTTGGTAGAAATGTATATAAACATATGCGCGTGTGTGAGTGTGCGAATGTGAGTTTGTGTTGTACACACATTTAAACCTTTTCTACAGTTTACGACTTTATTGAAAATTGGATTTTCAATTGGTTTGCAATAACGGAAATTAATTCGGAAAAAGTGAGAATTATACTGCCACTTTTTGTTGTCGTTGTTGTATGGTGTTTCTTTTTTTTTTGCTATAAAAATACCTGTTAGTTATATGGGCAACAACTATAATAACAAAATAAAATGTAATTTTTATATACATAAAAATATATACAAACATTTATTTTATATACACTCTAAAAAATGCTTCTAAAATTACTTGTATAAAACATACAATGTGTAATTTTAAGCGCAGAATGTTTAAAAAACTAATTTACTATATTTTGTCAGTGATAATTCACACAAAGAAAATAACCCAGAAAACAACGCAATATGAATATGATTCCCCAATCGCATTGCCTGGACGAAACATTATATTGCGGCAACAATCGTATTAGTATTGCGGAAGATACCACGTTTATTAGAAAACGTGTGTCAAAAGCCATACTTCACAGCAATACAAAAGCAATTCTTCTGTAAGACTAATCGTCGAAATTTTCTGGAACAATTCTAATTTCACTATTTTTTTTCCTAAAATGAAAAAATTTATTCTCACAAAGTTTATGAAACTTTTTTATGAAATGCTGAAGGTTTATGAAACATTTGTCATACATTTTTATGTAACTCCTCATAACATTTATGAAAACTTCATAAATATGATGAATAATTGATGACAAACAATTTCATCAATATTACGAAACTTTTTGCGCATTGTATCCGAATCATAGTAGAAGCTGAGATACCTACTATAAATAGATTAAATTTACATGAGTGTATAAAAATTTGTTTTCTAATTTTGTTGTTTTTATGTTGCCTTTTTTTGCTTTAATTAAATTAAGTGGTTTTAAATCAAGCGTACAAATTAATCATGGAAACTATTTTCATAAAAACTATTTCAGTAAATAAACTATTAAACATTATTTAAAGAATATTTAAAGTAGAGATGGGCACGTGAGCAGAATAGTGCGCGATTCACGTGAATCACGCGTGAGTGTGAGTTAAACCTAAGTTTACTCACGTGAACGTGAATTAGTGTGAGTAGAAACAAATTCTTCGTGAGTGAGTGTGCGAGAGTCAAATTTTTGTGTGAGTGAGTGTCCGAGAGTAGATGGTTGGTTACCAAACAATTTTGTTTTTGTTTTAGTAAATGTTTTCTTTAACTTTTTCGCCGATTAAATATTTTTGGGGTTTTAAAACACTAAATAAATGTCAAAATTGCATGTTCAGAGCAAATTTAAGTTCAAAATTCACAATTTAACTCAAATTTTACTTTTTTTTCGGTCAGGTTTTATTTTGTGAATTTGCGTTGTTCACGTGTGTGAGCAAAATCCAAATTTTGTCACGTGAGCGAGTGTGTCGGTAAAAAAATGCTCTTGAGTGATTGTGCATATGTGGCATTATTCTATCATTAACGTGACTGCGTGTGATTCAAAACCCACTCAAGTGCCCAACTCTAGTTTAAATGGAGGAAATTTAAATTGAATTAAAGAGCAAATAAAATATTTTAATGTTTTAGAATATAACACAAATTTACAAGTTATAAATTGTTTTGCATTCATTAATGATGATGGAAAATTCATGTTTACATTCAATCATGCAATTATTGAACATCCTAAAGTATGCTTTAACATTTGTTCAAAAATACTAATTTTAGCTCTCAAAAGTATACTTTATTTCTTTTAAATAACATAACCCTAAATATATATTATTTAAATAAATATAATAGATTCTATTAACATGTTATCTCTATTGTTGCTTTATAAAAAAAAAAAACGATTAAAAATTATATTTAAACATTAAAAAGTCACTAATATTTAAGCACTGTTTTTATTATACTTCTTTTCTTACGTGTTTGAATGTTCATCATATAAAATACTTTGTCATTAAGACACATACAAACGTATAAATATAAATATACTAAGGCATATAAACATACCCGAATAAAAAAAAGTATATATGTTTTTTCATCCGAAAATATATTATAATATATGGTGTGATGCATAGCCATATTTTATTATATGTTTCGTATGTTTTAACATATATAACGATATATTATTGACCTTTATAAACCCAAGTAAAAACGTTTACATATAATAACACGTTATTTTATATAGAGTATAAGTGTTTGTCTGCCAGTGTATTTTTGACATAATTATATAAATTCATATATAATTTTAGTTTTAAAGAAAAATGTTAATATGATATCATTTATAGTTGTGTCTTATCGCATCTCGATCAATATATAATTGTATATTGCATTTAGAATAAGATAAATTTAATCCAATTAAATTCGACGTTATATATACCTAGATATTAAAAAATACCAGGGTTGGCATTCAATATTTTTTCATAATAAAGGTAGTTGGCGACCGGTTACATCAATACCGAAATGAGAATTTTAAAAAGGCGATTCCAATTAAAAGTTTTGTGTTGTTGTATAACCGGTCTTATTTCGCAAATATCGGTAAAATATACCGAATCGGTAAAATATACCGATTTGATTTTGATCTATTTTAAACTAACTAACACTAAAATACCGGAACGCCGATTTATAAAGGTATTTTGTAGATATAAAAAAATTTAGTGGGTAAAATTTTGAAATTAACCCCGTAATATTAGAACACACATGGAATCGTAGTTTTAAAAGTTTACTCTTGGTCTGAAGCTAGTCGTGGTAGGCAACTGTCCTTAAAATAAAAAGGCAGTGTACGCCAGCCATGCAAAATACCAAATAGTATATATTTAGATATAATATCATATTTACCAAAACAGAGTCACACTAAAAAAATTGTCAATCATATTTTGGATACAAAGCAAAACATTGAACAATTGTCTAACTCACTTTTTGTAACATTTTTGAGTTTTTACTTTAGTTTTAGATTTTTTAATGTAAAACGCCAAATTAAGTTGTTACCTTTTTTCCGCGTTTTTTTTTTATCAAATATCTTTGAATTATATTGTAATTTTTTTTATTGTAAATCAATTTTATGAATAAAATAACATTTTCAAATGAAACCAATTCTACAAAATATATAGTCGTAAACTTTTTACAAGTGACCAAGGTCTGAATAAGTTAATATTGTTGTAGCAAACCCCGTAATTAAAGGTAAATATTTCTGCAAATATTTCACATTTAAATGGAGTTGTTAATACAAAAACCGGATACAACTATAACTGATTTTGTATATGTTTGTATTAGTGCAGATAAAATTGTATACCATTATATAAACTTATATAATTATATGGGTCCATTTCTCGGTTAAATCTGTATTAAGACTCATATTAAATTACGCATTTATATATAAAGCATCATATACATTTTTTGTAATCGGGAAATTTTTTATTGAGCATATATGCTATACATAATAAGATATTATAGATCTATTTATCACATGAGTGTGATATAACATAATTTGCAATCAAATATGGGTACATATAAGCTATATAATTTACAATATAATAATATATACTTTCCTATTAAATTATATATTAAGTTATATAATATTATGTATTATACAACTAAAGATATAATTATAAATGTTATTAAATGATATAAGATATATTTACATAATACTAAATATATGACACGAGATTCACAATATAGTTTGAGATACGATATGAACATCAGTAATATTTTCTGTGCGTATAAGATATATTTATATATTATTATATATAACCCCATACATAATTATATATTGGTATTTCCATCCTGAGTAAAAAAAGTTATATAGAAAGTTATATAATTTTGCATCGAAAAATATGATTATATAGCCAAGAGTGGTACAATATTTGTTTGGATATAATTATGTATAACTTTCAGTTTTTTAACAATTTTAAATATGCCGTCATATATAAAGAAAGTATGTCCGCATACATATTTATATGTACCATATGCAGGTATCTAACTCGGTTTTTTATAGAAAATCATATCAAATTTTATATGCCGCCATGTAAAAAAATATTTCTAAGTTAATTTACATATATGTAATTAAGTATAGCTCCATGTAGAAAAAAAAAACTTCTAAGTTCATATATATATATATATATATATATATATATATATATATATATATATATATATATATATATGTATGCACAGCGCATGGTTTAGAGACATTTATTCGTTCCCCTGCATAGTTTAGGGACATTTGCTTACTTTGGGGACTGTCCCCAAAGTTTTCGCGCCTTTTCATACATCTAGCGTATAAGATGAGGACAATTTTTTCTATAGACCGCATATTTCGGCGACAATTTTGGGCTTGTCCCTAAACTATGCGCTGCGCATACATATATATATATATGTATGTATATATATATGTATGCACAGCGCATAGTCTAGAGACATTTATTCATTCCCCCGCATAGTTTAGGGACATTTGCTTACTTTGGGGACTGTCCCCAAAGTTTTCGCGCCTTTTCGTACATCTAGCGTATTAGATGAGGACAATTTTTCTATACACCGCATATTCCGGCGACAATTTTGGGCTTGTCCCTAAAGTATGCTCTGTGCATACATATATATATATATATAATTCAGAATAGCACCATGTCCAGCTTTTAGTATAATATGTAAATACATTTTAAAAGTATGTTTCCCAATTTTCACCCAAAAATGTTTATACTTTTTGCAAAAGTTTTCCTAACAAAAAAAATTTAAAGCAGAGTTAATTTTTTTTATTAAATTTCTAGCTTTGTCGTGTCGCATCACCTGTCAAATGTTTTACCTTTGAGTAGTAAAATACAATCATTTAAAATATATATATATGATTTACGTAAATGGGATCTGTAGCTAAAACGAGAAAGGAAAACTCATGCTGAACCCGAGTGGAGATATCATAACCTAAAGTTTTAAAAACCTAGGGTTTAATCTATATTTGGGACATTATAATATCGGGAATTGAACTTTAATCATAACACTTTTTATGTCATCTCGAAGTCCTATCTGTACACTCTAGTATCAGGGTTGGAAAACTTGTTGTCCTTTGCAATTGCATTAATTTAATTTACATGCTATCCATGATAATATTTTTCAGTTTTATCAATAATAAAAAATTTATTTTGTACTAATTCCTAAAATTTACCTAAAGCGAAATTTTTGTCACATCACTCAACGTAACGTCACGTGTCACACTAGAGGTTCAAAAAAAAGTTTTATTAATTCAACAAATTGTAAAACACACTTTAAATATTCCAATCATATAAAAAAAGTATTTGCAGAGTTTTGAGTTTTTGTAAAACACGAAAAAAAACATCTTGCATATTTGTCACATCACGTTACCCTCTTTAATTGTTAATATATTAGGACCATGCAATTCGATTGTTTTCTTATTTTTACTACATATAGAGCTTCTTACGTTTAACACAAAAATATAAAGAAGTAAAAAAATATTTTGCTGTTCCTTATTTTTCCCTCATGGAACCGTACGACTCTAACGTGTGTCACCATGGAAATGCACACATGTGCATCGTGACTATTTTTTTTTAATTTCATTTAAAATTAAATATTTTATGCGATTAAAGTGGATCTTATTTAATCTCAAAATCTCTAGTTCGATCTACCAAAAATTATTTATCCTTTCTAACTAGATCTAATTAGATATAAATTAATCCCATGGGATATATCATTTATTGGATATATCTATTATTGGTTCCCGCAATTTTGAGATACATTTTAATCCAATTTAATCCAGTAATATACACATTTGTTGATGTAATTGGATATTACTGGATACTTCAATGAACTGGGATAAGATTAAATATCGATCAATATCAAATGAGATATGATATTATATTTGAGATATAATTTTTTGATCGGGTACATACACATTTTTTATGTTCATGTCATTTTCTTTATCAGTCTTATGTTATCTGTGTTTTTTTTGTTTTGTTGGTTAAAAAAAAAAATAAAAGGAGGACATTGATTACTTTTAACTGCTGCACCCAGTTTTTTTTTTTTATTATTTTACTTTTTTTGCACTATGTTAACACCACCCCTTCCCCTCAGATAAATTCTAAATTTTACTTTAATGTTTTTACCACGCTTCCTATACAAACACAATCAAATAAACGAACCAACGAACATACCACTCACACATACACAATGATGATGATGACTTTCCTTTCCTTGTACTGAGGCGTAAGCAATGTTAATGGTATTTAGGTTCGCGTGACTTATACCAGCGAAAAAAAAATTATAAAAATGAAAATGAATTTTATAAAAAAAAAACTGCTTTCTACACAAATTCATAAAATGCCAACGATATCGATTTTTATGCCATTTTTTTTCCACAACCAAAAATTTAATGGCATACTTTAAGGAGTTTTTATAACAGGCCATTATAAGAAATTCGACAAAAAAAATATCGTTGACATTTATGAATATAAAATAGACGTTTAATACAAATATATGCTGTTTTTATTATTTGTTCAACATTCAAACATATAAGTTTATTATTTTGTAAGAACAATATAATTTAAACCAACAATTTTTTTCAACTAGAATTTAAAGAATATATTTCTTAAATAAAGCCTAAAAGTATGAAAACAAATTTTGAAAATAATTTAAGAAAATTTTAAAAAATTGTATTAAAATCTTAAATCGATATTAAGATAATATTAAAAATTGTTCTTGTTGAATTGGTTATAATTTATTTGATCAAAGGTAATTCTTAAAGGACCTGCTTAGAGCAAATTTTATATACTATACTGACAGCAAAATTTGTATACTTTTTTGAATATTCACAGGTATAAATTATGGGTTGTAATAAAAACAAAGAACTTTCAAAGCACTAGTAGATGATGGTCCTACTTTGCCAACGATTGAAAAAAAAATTGGTGAGAAACATACCTCCCCAATCGCGTATTCAGTGGTAAAATTGGGTTTCAAAGTTGTTTGCAACTTTTTTTTTTAACTTTTCACTATTTTTTGCATACCAGTGGAAATATCATCAAAATATCTTTCATTTAATACCAAATTTTTATATGATTCTATGAAGAAGCTTGAAAAAACACAATTAACGCAAATAGGGTTATTTTTGAACCCAAATTCAACCCTTGAACGTAAATTTGGGCAGCTAAATTTATTTTGTCTCATCTATCACATGTCCAAATTGTATTCCAATCGGAAGAAACTCATCCGCCGTCTATCCTCTTCAGATCCTGAAGAGAGTCCTTCTCAGCCTTTAATTTGCGAAACATTAATTTCTTTCCGTTTTTTATATATTTTTAAGTCGTACTAATTTTTATTTAATAAAAACCCCAAAATACAAGATTTACTGTTTTGAAGTGTTTCTCAACACTCTGTAAGCAATGTCCATTACTGGGAAAGCATTTGATTTTTATTTTCTGTGTGTTTTCCCAACGCTTTGCAAAGCATATGCATCACCGTTGGAAGGGTGTTATCCTTTATATGTTGTGAAAGCTCTGCTCTACTCATACTGTATACATTCTGAGCTTTGCCAGTGCTGGCAAATATTTAAAAAAAAATTGGTCACAAACTACTAATTTGTTTATCGAAATAATGGTTTTTCTGGGACGATTTATAAAAGGCTTGAAAATTTAAAACAAATTATTAGGTCTAAAAAAGTTTATTAAATGACTTAGAAATTATGAGTTGTCATTTATTCGGACTTTTATTTTGTTCGAATAAATAACCATAGAAAATTTGATCGACCGATCAAGCAATATTTCAACTACTAGCGAATAGAAGAAATTTTAAAACAGATACAAAATTTAAATTTTTTATCCTATCATCTCCAAATTTTGAATCCTACGAAAATATATACACTCAAAGGCGAAAAAATAAAATAATTGTGGAAAAAATTTAGCAAAAAAATAACTTGGGAAAAAATTTTATCGATTTAAAAAATTTGCAAAATGTTTTTTTTTAATGAAAATGAAAATTATTCAAGCTCGAGGACATACTCCATATTTCTTTTTTAGGATATTGTCCTAACAAATAATCTACAGAGTTTTTTGTTTGCAAAATTATTATTTGACCCTTTCAGAAATGTGTTGATAGATCTATTTCGGGAATTTTCTAGGTTCCCATCATCAGAACACGTTTTGAAAGAGGTAACAATCCCATGCCAAACATCAAACATTAATATAAACTAGTTTACTCACTACATGAGAACTACTATATACTATATGAGCTCGAAGTAAAAGATTACCACCATTGATCAGAAAATAAATTGAAAACTTGTTTGTTATGTGCAAGGTCTACCTCTGGTGCATATTCAAAACACATTATTTATTTTTTTCCTCCTTTTTATTTTTTGTTTCGTGTATAAACAAAAACAGGGGGAGTAAACTAGACTGTACTTTGTCTTTTATACAAGTTTAATATAATTTTTTTATTCGAAATAAAAATTATGTTTTTTTCGACCTTTAATTGTGCAATGAAAATGAAAATTATATACTCAATATTTCTTTATTATGATATTGTCCTAACAAATTTTTTTTACGAAATATTTCTACACGTTTCTTAATATTTTCCACGACACATTTTGCCGTATTTTTCGCCAGTTTTTTCTGTTTTTAAAATATTTGTTCTCTCAATGGATGTAGGGTATACAAAGTTTGCTACATTTGACTAATATTTCTTCTCGTTATATGTAATTAATTTCTTTCATATAAAACTTCGAAATTATCGTATTCTCTTTTAAGCCCAATCTCGATATATTTATCTAGTTGTGCGATTTTTTTCTTTTTTGTATTTTCCTTAATTAAGTAGTTTCTTAGAAAAAAAACATAATGTACTTTAATATTCAAACATCTAAATGGCAATGTGGGTTAAATTGAGAAAAATGTAACAATAATAGCTCTTTTGCTTCTTTTAGGGAATTCATGTCATAGAGTTGTAGTAAATCTATCTTTCTGCGTTAAGAAAGAAATGCTTTTCGGGAACTTTTTGAAAAAGATCGAGTTTACGCTATACCCCATGCTAGTCTACAATTTTTATAATAGTCTATCTTTGATATTTTTTCATTATTTTAAGATATATGTTTGTATTTAAATATTTATAGCCTAAAAGCTTTTTTAAATTAATCTCTACACGTATTTAACCATATAATGGCACGCAGGCTAAAATGGTAACATCAAAATGGTCAAAAACCTAAAGAACATATGGCATGAAAATAAGAGCTTTGAAAGAATTATTTTGCTGCGAAATGCATTTCTTAAAATTTTGATTTTCTTAAACGACATCTTTTTCTAACGTAACCTTTCCCAAAGAACTTATTCAATAATCTTATCAATCAATTCATCCTAAAACTTTAAATTGAATGGAATTTGCTTTTTTTTTTAAGTAATTATAAAGAAGTTAAATATATTATTGTATCCGAAAAGTGAGAACATTTTATTGTATAATATTAGATCTAATCTGATACAATTAGACAGTATTTAAAACTTATTTTGTAATAGAATATTTGTTAATGAATGTATTGCAATCAAATGAGAATAACAACCAACTGGGGAATACAATTTTCATAAAATGTAACTATATGTAGTATTTTTTCAGAAATTTATTAACACTATATGTGTTCCTGTAGAAACTATTAATCAGAAATCTTTTGACCAAAAGAATACTAAACTAAAGTTTGTTTATAACTTAAAATGTTAGATGCATTTTATTTAAAGCGTGATTATGATCTGATATTGCATTAATGTTTTTTTTTTTTTAATAAATAACTTGTGGTTAATACCACCAACACTTTTCAAAGCAATCGGATTTGTGTTGCCTTTTCATTGGGAAAAAACCGGACCAGGTTATTACAAAAATGCAAAACTTTGATTTTCAAATTCGGATAACTTTGGACTTTAAAGAGATAATCCACATTTGTGAGCGTATTGGAAATTAAAAGCTGTAAATTACAAGAAATGTCTTTTTTGAAAATCAGTTGATTAATATAAAATTGGCAAGCTCTTAACATTTTTAAATTTACACTACTTTGGAGTGTAATTGATCAGCGCCTGATCTAGTCGGCCCTTCTTTAATACTTAAGCTTAAAATTACGTTGATTATGACTCTGTGAAGTATCATGTTAATATATGATCAGCCAGTGAGAAATGGCTAAATTATTTCCAATTTATTTGTTATGCACCCCACTTTAGAATATTTTATATTTTTAAGTAGTTTTTGAAAAAGGTCCAATCAAAAAAGCGCCAAACATTGATTTTTAAGAACTAATTGGTGGTAACTATGGTTAACAAATTTCTACTATTACACTGTGGAACAAATTCAGGTTACGAAAAGTTAGGTCGATTCTGTGAGTGAGGGGTGAAAATAGAGGCTACATTAGAAGACCCGCATAGCGGCATTTGTTTATGTTAGTTCGAATTGTTTTTTAATCGACCTTTGAACTTTGCAGTCAAATGCCGATTTTCAGCATATTGTTTATATGGTTTTTTGGCTATAACTCGTCGACCTGTCCAACAATTAAAATTTTTTAAAAAATTGATTTAGAAAATTTTTGTGTTGCTTAGTCGACGAGTTATAGCCAAAAAACCATATAAACAATATGCTGAAAATCGGCATTTGACTGCAAAGTTCGAAGGTCGATTAAAAAACAATTCGAACTAACATAAACAAACGCCGCGATACGGGTCTTCTAATTTAGCCTCTATTTTCACCCCTCACTCTCAGAATCGATCTAACTTTTGCTAACCTGAATTTGTTTCACAGTGTTATACTACGATTATAGTCAAGATTGATTGAAGTGCCTAAATTATTTGCTCAATTTCGTAGTTGCATAATGGGTTCCATGTTTGAAGTAAAAGTAGTATTTTTAATTCCAGGTTTTCATTTTTTTTTGTTTTACGATTTTTATTTTTTATATATTTTTGTTTAAAATTTGCAAATATATACTCACAATAATCCACGCATAAAAATACGAATTTATTAGCTTTCGTAAACTGTACAAATTTTCGTTTATTTTACGAAACATTTGGTTATTGTGAAATTGAAAGTGTAAGATTTCGTAAATTTATATTTCATTTTTAATATGTTTTTCCCTATACCACTGAACTACTGATCTGACTAAAAGACAAGTTGTTCTTTGTTAACGTTTATTTCTTATTTGACAATGTCTGTGCTTACTATTACATAATATTGAGAAGCAGCAAAAGAAACGAATAATTTGCGTAGAAAAATAAACAAACACAAATTTTGCGCTTACTGTTTTCTCTAACAAGTAAACAGCTTACCCTAATCCCTTACAATGATGCAGGTTGTAATGCAGAAAGTTCCATATCGTGGATTATAAACGATCTGTTAGAATTTTTCCTACACACAGAAAAATAAAGTGCCAACCGAATTGAAAAGTGCATTTGAATGGTATCAACTTATAAATTGAGTTGATGCAACGATATTTACATTGGATTTCTGAGTATTTTGGGTGTTTCAACTAAAATTCAGGTGAATTAACCGAACTTTGTTATGAGAACTAATGTTGAACACCAACCGACTGCAATTCGTAATTACCGAATTTGAGTGGTATTACCAGAATTTCAGTTGGCAAATAGCAACATTTTTCTCAGTGTGTAGTGATTTCCGATTGTGTTTGATGTTTTCGAGTTTGAAATAAACCATGATTAGTCATTTAACTGTTTCTGAGGAGCTAGCACGTGGAGCGGTAAAAAATAAAACAATTATATTATATGTCAAAATTTTAACAACAAAAAACTTATATCTGTAGAATTTTATATAGAATAAATTATGTATATTCATATTATTACTTTTAATCGTAATAATGTAGACATGAAATGTGATTTTACTGAAACCCATGAAATCGCTCATGAAAAGCCCTGAAATCCGCTCTTATTTTGCAAAAAACTAATGCTTCCAAGTGGGAATTCGCCATATAAAAATCATGGCATATGTAAGCAGGTTTGTAAGGTATTCTTTTCAGCTTACTCCCTTACAAACCTGAATGTAGAATACATACACTCATAATAATCCATGCATAAAAATACGAAATTATTGTCAAAGCTACGAAAACTTTTGTAAACTGTACAAATTTTCGTTTATTTTACAAAAAAATTTGGTTAATTTAACATTTTTTCGTAATTTTACGCAGTGAACTAGTGTTTTTTATAAAAAGTACATTAAATCATATCCAGTGTATAATTGGAATCCAACAAGATTTGTAGAAAAAAAGCCTTTAAGCCTTCTTAAATCATAGTAATATGAGGTTACTTTTCTCTGGTGAATAAGCATAATTCTGTGCGCTCTTTAATGACTCATAAAGACTCCTAAATATGAGTATTATTGGAAATTTAAAATTTTTTTTCAGCCATTTATGATTAATTTTTCATTCATGAGTGTTAAAAAAATCCACAAAAATTTTTAATTAAGCTCGTAAGTAAGAGTCAATTATGATTCATTAGTAACTCAGAAGTATGAGCGGTCGGAAAATCATCATGGTTTAGAGTGTTTTATGAGTCATAACTTATGAGCGCTTAGAAATGTGGCTAGGATAACTTTAATTTGCTATTTAAAAATAATAAGTTAAAAATTTAAAATTTCAATTGCAAAAAAAAATGTTTGCCTTTTTAAGGTTAACAAATAATAACTAAATAAAAATTCATCTCTTTTGACAGCAAAAATAAAATACTTTTACAGTTCTCAATATGTTCGTTTAGCACTACTTTTTTATGTAATTTAAATTTTATCTACCCCCATAGAAAAGTTTTATATGAATCGCAACAAAAAAACGTTAAATAAACAAATACATATTAAATAAAAATAATTGAAAAAAACATCAACATTCCTACAAATACATATAAATATTTTTTTTTGTGAACTGACGTATACAGACACAGACTAGGATATATTTGTACAATCATATAGACGTTTGACAGATGACTGGAATAATGGCATTTAAATGTGTGGAAAGTCATTTATGTACAAAAAAAAAATACTGCAAATAAACACATACTCACACACAGACACATATCTATATAAAACTATATGACCATATAGAATTCCGAATGTTATATGAATGGAAAAAATATTTATACGAGGGTGGCAAAAAAAGTTTAGGGAAAAAGAAATTAAAACTTATAAATGGAAAACGATTGGCACAATTAAAAGTTTTAAAATTTTAAACTTTTTGACAAATATACTAACGGAATTTAAAGTTGTCTGAAAGACTAGTTATCAATTTAATGCCCAGTTTATAACTGACCAGTTTATTTAAATATGCAATTAGTTAATTGCCATTTAAATTTAAGTTGTATTTAAATACAGTTTCAGTTTTTCAGTCTTAAATGATAATTGCTATTTATTTGCGACAAAAGTATGGTAGCATCGTGAAATGTCAAAAAATTAATGATCATTATTCATAAAACAGCTGTTTAAACAATAGAAAAAACAGAAAATAACAGAAAATATAAAATATAGAAATAAAATATATATAATTAAAATAATAAAATAAAACTGAAAATGAAAAGAAGTGAAGTGATAATTTCAGTGCAACCGAAGTTGAATTTTTATTGGCTGCTGTAATTTAATTTATTTTTATTGTTTGTTTTACACGCGAAAAAAAACAAACTGTCAAAATCATATGTTATATTTGTGCAATTTAAATAGACTTTAAATGCCCAAGATTGGCCACTTAAATGTGATTTAAATTTGAAGTTAAAACTGGCATTTGTATTTAATTGGAACTTAAAGTCCAAGTGAAAAAACTGGGCATAAAAGAGTATGAGGAATTTTAATTTATATATTAATCATACGCCTACACATATTATTACAGTAAACCCCAATGCAAAAGTAGTTAAAAACAAATTAAATTTCACTTGAAAAAAGGACGACTCACATTTCTTTAAATTCAACTAACATTGTCATTTGTTTTTTACTGTTGATAAAATAAACCACAAATGCAGTAAAAATAAATCACAAATGTAGTAAAAAATTTCCAATTTTTTATTTGTTTAATTTTTTTGAATTAAAGAAAAAAAAAAGCTGATAAAATTAATGTAAATACATAGTACAGTAATTTAATGTGGTTTATTTTTTTAAATGAGCTAAAATTGTAGTCAAAACTAAATTTTCTTTTACAAATAACTGCTTTTTCACTGCTTTTTATTGTACTGTATTACTACTCAAACAACTACAAATATTTACATCAGATATTCACTGAACGTAGTTAAGTGCTACTAGGCGTAAGAGTTTATGTAAATTGTTGTGAAAAATTTATAGATTTCTTTACACACAATTAGCCTTATCTTTAGGGTTTACCAGTTGTGTTTACAATTTTGGCTAGTTTATGTCCTGCATTTTTAGTGGCGTTTAAATTATTTTCCAGCTACTCTTTAAAAAGATTTTCAGTTATTTGATTTTTATTTGCAATATTTTTCATTAACTTTCAAATTGTCCTTCGTTTATATAATTTGAAAATTAAAACCAACATTGAAATTGCATTTCAGTTATTATTTCTTCTTTTTTATATACATATTTTTATTCATTTAAATTTTTGTGCAATTTTTTTTGCAACATATGTTAAACTATGAATATTTGTAAAATATTTGCATAGTTTTTTTTTTGACCATATTTATTTATTTATACTCACGCCGTGGTGTTATTTTTATAATTTCAGTTTTATTTTTATTAATTAAAATATATTTGTCAAGTAAACAAAGTGATTTCTGTATTTATTGTCGTTTAAATAGTAATTGTAGGGTTGGAAAATAAAACAATTAAATAATAATTATATTTTTGGCTGGGAGGAGATATTTAAAAAAAATTTTTGGACACATTATTATGAGGTTCGTGAAATTTTGAGAAGTAATTTTCAATAAAAATTTTGATAAAGCAATTGTTTTTTAAACCCTCCGATGAGTGACAGTTCTGAACTTCACGGCCGTGTGAAAAGGTCCCTAGGGACCTTTTTTGTAAATCATGGACCTTCTCACTCATGGGACCTTCTCACTCATCGGAGGGTTAATTAGCACATAAGACTAATCAAGTGAACTAATGAACTATTTGCATTATAATTTTTTTTAAACTTATATTAATGATTTGAAGGATCTGATTTTATTGTTTACTAGCAATAATTCGTCAATTAAAATATGATTAAAATATAATAATTGTCAAATAAACTTTTTGGAAAATCTTGAAAAAAATCACAAATCGAATATGTTTTATTAGATTCCGCTTCCTACACTCATAGAAATAAACCAGTAAAAATAGCAGAAAAAGCTACTAGAAATTAGTTAAAACTGACGTTGCACAAAAAAAAGCTAAACTTAATATTAATAATACAAGAATATCAAACATAAAACTGTTAACTTTAAAAAGTGTTAGCTATATTTGACGTAAATTTTAGTTCATTGAATAAAACAATTTTCTCTGCTAAAATTATTTTTGCTAATCTTATCTTACTAATATTTTGTAAAAAAAAAAAATCTGCTAATCTTAACACTTTTTTCTGCAGCGTCATCTTTAACTAATTTTTAGTAGTTTTAGCAAAAATGGTTACTAAATTTTTTCTACCGGTGTACATTAACTGTTTCCATTGAACTTGTTTCCCTTCCATTTCATATCAGTCCCCTTGTCTAGAGTTCTGATTCCACTAGTTTCCAGTTACTTTATATTTCGTTTAATATGTTTAGCATTTCAATTTCACTGTTAAACGTTTCATTTCATATTTGCTAGGAATTCGAACAATTCTCTAATCGCAAGGGATGAAATTATAATGTTGTTAGATTATCAGACGTATAATATTTAGTGTCCGACCGAACAGTTCGGCCAAAAAACTATATCTTGTCAGTTTTTTGATATCTAGAGGCAATGATGACAATAATATTTAGTGTCCGACCGAACAGTTCGGCCAAAAAAACTATATTTTGTCAGTTTTTTGATATCTAGAGGCAATGATGACAATAATATTTAGTGTCCGACCGAACAGTTCGGCCAAAAAACTATATTTTGTCAGTTTTTTGATATCTAGAGGCAATGATGACAAATTTTGGTATTGGAAATATGTTTGTTGAGCCGATTTAATTCGATTTTGTGTATAAAATTTAAGAGAAAAAGCCGAAGTTTAGCTATAAAGTTAAAAGTTCGGCCGCCGAACTATTTTCAATTTGGCCGAACTTTCTGAGGCCGAACAGTAAATTCATTGCTTAACTACAGACTTTTCTTTAAATTTGACACTCAAAATAGCATCTAATCAGCCCAATAAACATTTTTCCATCCGCCAAAATTGTCCATAATGCTTTAAACTACCGAATACAGACCAAATGCATTTTCTGGCACATGAGATAAGAATTTTAAAAATCGAAGGATACGTTAAAAAGTTGTAGCAGTTTAAAATGAGGTATTTCTCTTATTTTTGGTAATAATATCAAAATTTAACAAATTTTGAAACTTCGTATGCGACACAGATATATCGTAGGATATAACCAACGATGTCGGTTATAAGCATTATTGTTATTGCTTATAATTGTTATGAATTCCAAAAACACATAAAACAATTTTGAATATAACAATTTTCAATAACCTTCTCCAAACACCTTCTACGGAACTAACAATAATTGTACAATTTCTTTTACAAAAACATACACAATTTTTTCATTTACTTTGTTTTATAGCCAAAAATTATTGCAATTGTACAGTGCTACAAAATTTTGGCTTTTTTAATTTTTTTTCATCACTTGTTATATTTTTTATAATTATAGATACACTTTCATAAAAGGCTGTTAACATGCAATGTTGCATGCAAACTAAAAGAAAAAAAAATATGAAAAGTTATTTTTTTGTTAAGGGAAAAACACACATAAAAATTGGTCATAAAATTTGGAATCATGTACAAACAATTTTTTTATTTGGATAATTAAGAAAAGAAAAAAACATCAGCAATAAAAAAAAACATTATAAACTACAACACATTTAAGTTTATTGCAATTAAACGTTTATTTAACGAATAGGAACGTCGACAAAACTGGGGCAAAGGGATACGAAAACTATTAAGTAAATTAAAGGGCGTTTGTTTTTTGTAACCTTTTGGCAGTTTTAATTGGTAGTAAGTTAAATAAAAATCGTATATTAGCGATAGGTCACAACACGATATTTAGCCAAAATTTTTCAATATATATAATTTGTCAAAATTAAATTAAATTTTTAAGAAACGTGTAATTGACACAACTAAACTTGTTATTCAAATTTTATATTACCAACTCTTTATTTAAAAATTTTTTTAAATTGTTTAATATTGTTTTACTTATTCAATTATTTTTATTATATATCGTACTTGATCAACAAGAGGGTATTAACTCAAAATTTTAAAATATTCAGTAGAGTCAAAAAACTGTTTATGGCCACATTTTAACAGAATTTAAAAATTCAAACATATCGTAATAAGCAAATTCCATTTGAATATATATATACATTGTTTTTGTTTTAAATTTTTCCACTCATTGCAAAAAAAAATCAATTTTTTGAGTAAATACCATTTTTTTGAAATTTTATCGATTTTATTTTATAGAATAAAACAAATTTTATCAACAAAATAGTATCAACTCAAAATACAACCAAATATAAATAAAACAGTTTGATTACTTTAACATAAATAAAGGCTCAAATCAAAATAATACCTTTTTTATGAAAATATACGATTCATTTCTATTTGAACTTTTGTATTAACTCGAAATAATACCTTTTTGTTGAAATAAAGGTAATCACTACATTATCATGAAAATAGTCTCAAAGTGGTTTTCCAGATGAAAGAGTAATCGGAATACGTTGAAATTTTTACAAAAGATAGATATTGATGTTGTTAGTTGATTTCTTGAAAAAAGTGATATTTTAAAAATTTTGAGTTAATACCCTCTTGTTGATCAAGTGCGATATATTGCTTCTTTCATTTAACCTATGCCTCTTTAGTAATGGATAATTTTAAAACGCTTGCAATTAAAAAACTACACACAGGGAAAGATTTAGCTATTTGCCAACTGAAATTCTGTTACCACGACTCAAATTCGGATTTTACGAATCTTAGACAGTTGGACCAACTTTGCTTAGGTTTTCATAACAAACTTTGTTTAATTCAACTGAACTTTTGTTGCACACTCAAAATATTAAGACATCTAATGTAATATCATTGTATTAACTGAATTAATAAGTTGTTACCATTAATAAAAAAAAAATTGGACATGCTCTTTGGGTAGTTTGGAGGATTTACGTATTTCGGTACAAAAGGTATGTTTTTTTGCATTACGCCATTCTAACATCTTTTTGGCATAATGACAGCTTGCTAAATCTCAGGGAACTTCTGCTGTAAATACTTGTAGTTGTTTTAGTTGTAATACAGTAATCTTTATTTTGAAGTAAAACACAGTCATTTGTAGAAGAAATTTAGTTTTTGCCTACATTCTAGTTCATTTAATAAAACAAACCACATAAAATTACTGTATTGTTATTTTACATTCATTTCTTTTTTGTTTAAAAAAATAAAACAAATAAATGTTTGTTTATTTTTTGCTACAATTGCTGTGTTTTGAACAGTAAAAAACAAATAATGTTAGTTGAATTTACTGAAATGTAAGTCGCCCTTTCTTTAAGTGATATTTCATTTGTTTTTAACTACATTTGCAGTCGTCTTTACCTACGTAGTATTCTAAGTGTAGGTAAAATAATATGTCGACTTTAGAGTGTCTATCTCTGATAGATTTTTCCAGTTTTGCTAAGATTAATGTAAACAGCCGCATTTACAGCGATAGCTTTTGAATCCTGGATGTAAAGTTGTGATATACCTTTTGCCAAAATGGCAGCCCACACTAGTACCTTTGGTTTAAACTTCGCTTTGGCCGAATTCCATACCTTGTCGGGAGTTTGTTTTTTCAAGTCATCAGAATAAAATCCAGAATTAATACTTTCGTTATTAAAAGCACTAGAAAAGTATTTTCATCATCCAAAATTATTTGAAAATTTTTTTTCAAGAAGTTTTTTTCTCAGACAACTACATTTTTTTGATATTTCTGCCAATTGCTTTTTACTATATTTGGATACTGTCTTCTGGTAGTACTTCACGTTCATTTGGAGTAAGTTTTTTGGATTTTTTTTTTCTTGGAAACCCCAAATTTTCTAAACAACTTACGATTTGATACCCCAATTTGATTAAGCGCAGATTTTTTCAATTTAACAAGCTCAGCTGCGGTAAATTTTTTTGAACTTCCTTTCTTTTCTATCCCGGTTGATGCCACTCTATTTTCAAACCGTTTGAATGAGTAATATATTGTGCCAGCATTTCATAGACATTTTTTTCTTAAACTGTTTGGTTCAACCTCTTTCATTTTTAATTGTTTCACTTTTGAATATTTACAATAATGCTTATAGGATTTTATTGACATGCATTTGAAAAAAAAAATCATGGCTACTTAGCAGTAATTTATATTTGAATTTTGTCCATTTACTTAGTTGACATATGGTCATGTTTTAATTGACTCAACAATTTTTTTAATTTTTTTTTAATAATTTCAGTAAGGCAAATAAGGAACATTATCCTCACTTTGTAATTTGATTAAGTTTAAAAAAGGGAAACATTATTTTTACATTTCCATTATCTTATTTTTTAATAAAATCTCGAAAAAATAATATGTATTATTTTTTTTTTTTTTTGAATATACAACAGAAATAAATAACTTTCAAGTCAGATTATCCGCAATGCCATGAAAATAAATAAAAAAAAACATGTCATGCAATGCAAACGAACATACACATACAAAATTTTATACATATTAACAAAGACACTTATACAGTGAACCATTAACAAAATGGACAATTTCTATTATTGCAGTAGTTTACAGTAAGTTCAGCTTTTTATACTTTTAAAACCCACTGTGGTATATATATATATATTAGTTTGGCATTCCGTTTATAACTTATCGAACAAAATTCTGGTGCGCCAAAAATTTTATATATTTTGAACCTTTATGATTACCGAAGTCGATATAGAGAGCTTCGTCTGTCCTTCTGTCTGTTGAAAATCTAAAATATTTGAAAAAATTTTATACACAAATACTCCATGGAGCCTATAACTGATATCCATATTCAATTTTTCAAATTTAAAAAAAAAAATCGCGATTTTTTAGGGTTTTAATTTACAACAAAGTTCTAACAAAAAAAAAGTTAGCAATTTTGATGTATTTGATGTATTGAAAAGTTTTGATTGGATTTCTTAAAAAGCATTAAATTCGTATCTTTTTAACAACAATGAACTAATAATACATGTTTTTAAAAATTAAAACGTTATTTACATCACACTTGGGAATTTTTCATTGGCATTGAAATTTAATTGGCATTACTTGCTGTCACTGCAAATGCCAAAAAATATTATTACCGTTCCAATGCTAATGAATTTTTTTTTATTGGCATTGATTAGACCAATGGTAATGAAATGCCAGTAACATCAATTATAATTGACGAAAAAATAATTGTTTATAAATAGTGTTTGGTGTTGGGGAAAAATATAAAAAATTTTAAATTTAAGTATTAACTTTAAATATACTTAGTGCGCCCGGAAGGCTAGTTGGTAGCGTGCTGGCTTATATGTGCGGGGGTTGTGGGTTCGATTCCCACCAGAGGCACTAGTCTGTTTTCGCTACAATGCGCCGAAGGCCATAGTAGCTAGTGCTCGGTTAGGGTAATAGTATATAATTGGTAACTATATGATTATTAATTAATAAAAAAAAAAAAAAAACTTTAAATATATTCGCTATTTTTTTCAAGTTTTATGACGTATACACTATTCAGTCTTGTTTAGTAACTTATATATACTTAATATATATATACTGATATATACTTAATATATACTTATACTTTTTGATAGTTTTTGAGCATTAAAAAATCTAAATTGCAAAAATTTATTTTCGCAAAGTTCATGAAACTTTTTTAATGAAATGATGAAACATTTGCCATAAATATTTATGAACTATTTATGAATTTTTATGATGAATAATTGATGACAAAGGATTTAGGAAACATTATGACGAAAATTTTTTCAATGAGTGTATACAAATTACCGAATATGCTTACTGTGATACCGACATATTTTTATACCAAGTTATGCCAAAAAATCGCACGGAATCTATGCTTGCGAAGAAATGGGTTAAAAATCTGCGCCTCCTCAAAACGATTTTTGTTTTATCTTAGAAAGTGTACCACCATAGAGAGTCTTTACTGTCTTTACAAATATACTTCTTTTCACAAGACATAACCTATCAAGCGTTAACTTGTATTTTCTTTTTGTCGTTTTTATAACACCCTTTAGTTTGCTACTGGCCGTTTGTCTTGAAATTTTCTATATATAATAAAAGTAATACGGAAAATGTGTTTCGAAATCAAAAAAAAATCTTTAACACTTTACAGCAAGAAATGATAATACCAATTTTTTTTTTGTTCATTCATTCCTATACTACATGTACGAGGAAATAAGTAATACATATTCTATAAATTCATATACCCTACGCGGGAGTAAAAGTGGCACTGGGAGGCTCTCATGAAATAGCGACCAGATAGAGAGACATAATTGCATTTGATATATTAAGAATTGGCTATAAAGGTTGTATTGATCACTATTGATTTATATATAGTGATATATAATTATCATATATGACACCATATACGATTAGATATAATTATGCCTTATATTAATTACCCAAGTCAAAAAGTGTATATAATTGTAAATAATGATATATGGCATCATATATAATCACCCCTATCGCGAATAAAAAGGGAAATGTTTGTTCCCATGTAAATTTCATTCCCTGAAATTGTATTATGCTATTCACGAGTGAATGATTAGACAAAGTGAACAAATTTAGAGGTAACTTTTATTCACGATTGGAATTGAGTGTGAAAAGGGAAAACAATTCGAGGGAAAAATATTCACGATAGGGGTGAATATATACACTCAGGGAACTTCTGCTTTAAAAATATGTAGTTGTTTGGGTTGTAATACAGTTTCTTTATTTTAAATGTAAATGTCAGTCATTTGTAGAACAAATTAAATTTTTTACTAACCTTGTAGTTCATTTAAAAAACCAACCACATCAAATGACTGTTTTATGAGTTTACATTAATTTTTTACAGTTGGTTTTTTGTTATTTAAAAAAATAAAAATAAAAAAATGTTTGTTCATTTTTTACTACCATGTTGTTCATTTTTACTACAATTGTTAATCATTTTTTGAACATTAAAAAACAAATGACAATGTTAGTTGAATTTACTGTAATGTAAGTCGTCCTTTCTTTAAATGAAATTTCATTTGTTTTCAACTACATTTGCTGTGGTCTTTACCTACATAGTATTCTAAGTGTATATATTTCTCATTCAAAAATTGGTATTTATGGTGTAATATGAAGTTATATATAATTATATCTGCCTTTTATAGTTTATTTATATTTATTTATAGTTTAAATTTATTTTTTTTTTTTAATTTATAAATTTTGTTGAATATTAAATTGATTCTGTGATGCATTCAATTAACAAAAATTATTAATATTAAAAGTTTTACACGCAATACACTTAGCGAAAATGAAGAATAAGTTTTATTAATTTTTGTCCAATTTAACAATTCTATTATTATTATTACAATAATTATACACTCATAATAATCCATGCATAAAAATACGAAATTATTGTCAAAACTACAAAAAATTGCGTAAAATGTACAAATTTTCGTTTATTTTACACGAAATTTGGTTGTTTTGACATTTTTTCGTAATTTTACGCATGGATTATTATCAGTGTAATGACCATATCATAATCTCTATAAACTTTATTTTAAACAGAAATAGTTACTAATACAAAAACTCCTTCATATACATACATATATAGTGAAACATTTCATAAATATAATGAACTTGATTTTATTTTTCACGAAATATTTCATAAATACCATGAAATGCTGCATTGGATGAAAATCTATTAAACATGGCATAAAAATGCTGAAGCTTTTCCTTTGAGAGTAGCCATCATTTGTAAGTGGATTATTTTTTTAATTGAATCAATTACAGACTCCATAAAACGTTTATTTGGTAAAATTGTTAATCTTGCTCACATCATAGTTAATTGTTATAATTTGAAGCAAAATATCTTTTCTACTTTTTATACAAATTTTGATTAAAATTTTTTCTCTAGGGTACCCTAAAAATCGGTTTATACTTTAAATATTCCATTACATTTCATTCCCCCTTATAAAAATAAGTAGGTGGTAACAAAGTTTAAAGCTTGTTTAAAAAAAAAATACAACAGAAAAACTACAATAAATAAAACAAAAGCATTAAAAGAAGAATCGGAGGGTAAAAACTACTTTTCAACTGACTGACATTAGTTGAATAATAATGCCAGCGAACTTAAGAAAGTTTTTGTTGCTGTTGCTACTGTTACATGATCAAATTTATTTACCCCTTACTAGCAGCAAACTAAACGTAATCATTGTAATATTAAAAGGATAATCTTCAAGTTGAAAAATATATAGAGAACGCTGCAACTATCAACCAACAGACAGTCAAACAAACACACACACACATAACAAAAAAAAAAATTGGACACCATTTTTTTATATTTAACGCATTTTACAAATACTACTACAACTCGTACACTATTGCAAGTATGTCGTGTATATTCTCTTTAGCTTTTTCTATTTTCATTTCAATACTAAAGTAAATTTTATGCAAAAATATAAATTCTATTCGTTTTTTTTTTCATTTCCATGCAAAATAGGAAAAAGAAAAAAAAAATAGAAACGAATTATATATAGTTTGCAAACAGTCATGTAGATTACAATTGAACGACATGAAAATGTTTAGTGGCGTATAAACGACATACACAATAGTTAGTTTATATCATATGTATCGAATAAAAACAGAAAAAACCCCAATAGGAAATTGTCAAAGTAAATTATAAAATTTAGAAAATTTTATACGTCTTGAATTAGTGGGCGAGAATAACAAATTATTTGAAAAATTTAAATTTTCTTTACACAGAAAGTATTTCTTGGACGGCAATACAATTTTTTTCGCTAAGGCTAATGAAGTTTGGCTTCACAATACGTATTAAATTTTTTTTTTAAGATTTATGAAAAAGCTTCATAGTTTTAATGAAACTTTTTCATTAGTTGTATGAAATTTTTAATAAATGAAATGAAATTTTTTTATCAAATTTTATGAACGACTGCATTAATTTAAGCAAAAGTTTCAATGATGAATTTCAGTGACTCTTCATATATATATAATGCTAAAATTCGTGCATATCATGCAGATAATTCTCTGAGTAGTATGAATTGTTATTGAAGAATAAGCAAAATATATCAAAAGTTTCAAATTTTATCCATATTTCGTACAAAGATTATAGTGGACATCTAATATCCATACATAAATTCAAAGTTAAAGGAAAATTATGCTTAAAAAAAATTAGACCTGGGGAGTCAAATCGGTTTTTATGTATTAATAAAAATGTGATTTTGTTAAGCTTAAATGTATCTTAAAAAAATTCAAATACAACACCAGACGTTGGAAATAACGATTACATTTTGTGTTTTGTTATCAACGGAATAAAGAAATTCAAATTTTATTAATGAATTAATTAACAACAAACTGTAACACTCATACGTCTTATTTGTATGTACATTGCTGCGTATGAGTATTATAATTTTTTTTTCTCTCAGTATTCATAAACATAATTGGCTATAATTTCGAAATTTATCCATAGAATTTCTTGAAACATGTCAAATTTTCTTCGTGAAGATATGCACTACAAAATTAAAAAAAGTTATCTAGTGTTTAAAATATTCTAAGTTTTAACAAATTTGTAACCTGGTTAATATAATTTAATTTAAATGAAGGGCTTATTGCAAAAACTTGATAAGCCACATTAAATTTTTGGTTAGATTTCGCCTCGTAAAATGGCAATACATTTAGGAAATATGGCTATTACAAGACTTTTATACTCTATGTACGTGTAACAAGTGGTTAAACAAGGCTCCATTCGAAATCTAATCAATGGATGCCTAGAAAACAGCGAAAACTAAAAAAATGTAAATGTGGCTTATCGAATTTTTACAATAAGCTCTTCAGATATAAATTTAATTAGTTTTTTTTTTATTTAAATTATTTTTATTTTAGTAAATTTAACCATAAACATAATTAAAATTGCTGTTTTTGAGTTTAGTTAGACTAAAATATATACAGAAAAAAATTAAGCTATTTGCCAACTGAAATTCGGTTAGTACGAATCGAATTCGGTTATTACGAATTTCAGACAATTTAGCTATTTGAAAACTGAAATTCGGCTAGTACGACTCAAATTCGGTTATTACGAATTTCAAACAGTTGCCACAACTTTATATTATTTTTCACAACAAAGTTCGGTTAATTCACTAGAAATTTAGTTGCATCACCCGAAAATTTTTAGAAATTGAATGTAAATATCGCTGTACTAATTGAATTTCTAAGTTGTTACCATTAATATACACTTTTCAATTCGGTTGGCACTTTATTTCTCTATGTGTACAATTGCAAATTAAGTTGCACTGACACGGGAAGTCTCCGATGGGTTCTATTTGATCTTAATGAAATTTGGAAGAAGAAAAAATAGGGGACACGTATTTTTATAGCGGCCCAATCTCATGTTTAGAAGTTAGAAAGTAGTTACCCCCAGTTTCCGTATTTTCGGCTTATTTCGAATAGTTTTTGAAGAATTTAAGACAAATTGGGTACCAAAATGAAAAAGCTTTTGGAGACGCATTAACGAAGTATGCCCGATAACTTTAAAGTATTTTTGTTATTCCAAAAAATGTGTTTTAAGTGGTTTTAAAACTACAAATATGTAGGTCTTTACCTACAACTATGTAGGTAAAGACCATTGCAAATGTAGTTGAAAACAAATGAAATTTCATTTAAAGAAATGACGACTTACATTACAGTAAATTCAACTAACATTGTCATTTGTTTTTTAATGTTCAAAAAATGACTAACAATTGTAGTAAAAATGAACCACATGGTAGTAAAAAATGAACAAACATTTTTTTATTTTTATTTTTTTAAATAACAAAAAACAACTGTAAAAAAATGAATGTGAAATCATAAAACAGTCCTTTGATGTGGGTTGTTTTTTTAAATGCACTACAGGTTAGTAAACAAATTTAATTTGTTCTACAAATGACTGACATTTACATTAAAAATAAAGAAACTGTATTACAACCCAAACAACTACATATTTTTAAAGCAGAAGTTCCCTGAGTGTAGTATTTTGTTAAAGAATTATAGTTGAATTAAGCTATTAATGAATATTAAATTTAATGGCGGGGGTGTCTGAGCTTTTTCCGACATTCGTAATTCGTCGGCTTTTAAGTGACTTTTTCCGACGATCATTTTAACCTATATTTTAAATAAATGGTAACCCTAACACGCTATATAGGCAATATTGATATACAAATTTTTGTTTTCTCGAGTACATCAAAACTGCGTTCAACAAAATTTAAATTTCATTAGTTTCCGACATGTTTCCATACAAAAATATATTAACTTTGGCCCCAGTTTTTAATCCTAAAACGTGAGATTGGGCCGCAAAAAAAAAATACGTGTCTTATTTCTTTTTTGCTTTATCACTTATCAAAATTTCATTTAGATCGGCGAGAACGCATCGGGAGACTACCCTTGTGAGTGTGTTGAAAGATTTATTATTTCATAAATTTGAATTATTTAGATAATTTTTTTTGAGAATATTAAATTGGGAAGTCTAATTTTATCCTATTGGGTAAAATTGTACAAAATTGGTAATATTCTTACATTTATATACAAACGCATTAAATTGAAAAAAAAAAAATTATAAATATTGGCCAACACTTCAGCTGTTTAAAAGTGACCAGATTTATATTAATTTAGTTTTCAAAAAACTAGAAAGCTAACTATATTAAGCCATTTTTTTACCAAAATGTCTTAAAAGGCACATAAATTTTAAAGAGCATATAACTTTTGATAGGAAGGTTATATAACAACGCAGTAGAAAGCATATTCAAATTTTTAGTCTTGGCTACAAATGTGGTTTAAAAAATTTTAAAATTTATAATTCCAGAGTTGCAATATAATTATATAAATATTTATTTTTTGATCAATGGTTATAATCTTTAACTTCAAACTCATATGTATATTAGTTCTCATGTAGTGAGTAAACTAGTTGATATGAATGTTTGATGTTTGGCATGGAATTGTTACCACTTTCAAAACGTGTTCTGATGATGGGAACCTAGAAAATTCCCGAAATAGATCTATCAGCACATTCCTGAAAGGGTCAAATAATAAATTTGAAAACAAAAAACTTTATAGATTATTTGTTAAGACAATATCCTAATGAAGAAATATAGAGTATGTCCTCGAACTTGAATAATTTTCATTTTCATTGCACAATTAAAGGTCGAAAAAAACATAATTTTTATTTTTAATAAAAATTATAACAAACTTGTAAAAAAAATTTCGCTTTTTTTGAAAGCGCTGTTTTAAACAAATATTTAAAAATATAAGGAAGACCGTCATAATAAACGCGATCTATATGATATCGATAAAGACATATAAGAAAACTTTTAGAAATAGAAACATTTTTCAATCAACATGTACTTTAAAAACAAAAATGTGCTAATCGAATCAAGATTTTTCCGTGTTTGAAAAAATTGAAATATGCGGAAAATTAATCCGTTTTCGTTTTTAATATCAAAAATGTGATATTTTCTATCAACTCCACTCAAAAAAGCTTTACAGTTACGATATGACAGTTGTTTGTGTAGTAATCAGTAGTAGTTGTTTTTAATTGCAATTACAATTGCTTTAATACAAAACAACATTATAACAGTTATTAAGAACACAACTGAAAAACATTACTGTGTTTTTTAAAGTTGTTTGAATCAGTTATTTTTATATCTTAATAAACAACTACTAAAACAGTAATTTTGCAATGAACAGTTAGTTTTTGGTAGTTATTTAAAAAAAAAAGGTTTGGTCGAGTTTTTCAAAAGTATTGTTTAATTTTTATTTGTTATTATTAATGTGCTCATAGTTTGCAAATAATTAGAAAAGTTCATTGTATATTAAATGCATAAAAACCTTATAACTGGAGTAGAATTTGGAATAGTGACATTGCATTTTAAGCAGTATTCCTACATACTGCACATTTTTATTGTAATTGAAAGAAAGAAACTTTTTTTTATTTAAACATATTATTTTTTCATTAAAAAATAATGTTTTCATTAAAAAATAATTGTTTCATTAAAAAATAATTTTTTCATTAAAAAATTATTTTTTTATTAAAAATATGTTTTTAAAATACAGAAAAAATAACTGTTAAAAATAGTAGTTTTTACCAATTTCTAGAATTACTTTAAAATGTGTGTTGTCAAAAATTGTCAGTTGTTTTTACAACATTGTTAGTTGTTTTTACTATATTTCTTAGTTGTTTTTTAACAGTTCAAAACAATTACATTTTTAGTTATTTTAACGGTAATTGCTTTCGTCACCTTTTTAACTAAAATTACAGTTGTTTTAACTGTTAGTTTCATTAGATTTTACTAAGAAGCTTTTTTGAGTGCAAAATAAACATTTAAATTAAAAAAAAAAAACAATTTTCAAAAAAAAATTAAATTTTTAAAAATTCTTAAAAATAGTTCGAAAGCAACAATAAATATTTTTGTATATTTTTTTTATGGATATAAAAAAAAAAAAATTTATAACTTTTTTCGTAAACTTCGCGCAGAATTTATGCTTGGTAAAATATGTGTTAAATTGTAAATTTACACCCAAGGAATAAAAAAATCTTGTTAAAGTAATTTTAATATTGTTGGGCTTCATTCTATCTGCGAATATAGCGATACAGAATGCTGGTAACAAGCCAACATTTGTCACAATTCGTAGACAACGTCATTGATTTATCTTTCTTTATCTGATAGTAATATTAGCTCAAGAAATGTCGCGTTCTTGATGATATTTCTCTGTCATAGCACCGTTACATCAAGTTCAGGCTCGGAATTGATGACACAATAATTCCAGTTGGTAGAAACCCTGAAAATCCTGAATTGGAATAAGTTTGGAAAGTTATTGCATCATAATTTATATCCCGTTCCGGAAATTACACTCATAATTATCCATGCTAAAAATACGAAAAAAATTTCAAAACGAAATCTTTTGTAAAATGAATAAATTTTCGTTTATTTTACAAAATTTTTGGTCATTTTGACATATTTCTTTGCTCATGGATTATTATCAGTGTATCAGTATACAATCGGTTGAAGTTGAGCACAAGAAATTTGGCAACACTTTGGTTGATTGCTACACAGAGACTTTCTTGGACGACTTTAAATAACTTTTTTTCTCTAAACTGATGAAGTTTTCTCTACAATATAAATGAAGAATTTTTTAAACCTTATGAGTAAGTTTCACAGAGTTAATGAATCATTTTTATATGAAACTTTTTTTTCATTCATCGCATGAAATTTTTAATAAATCTTTCATAACGTTTTATGAAAAACTGTATTAATTTGATGAAAAGTTTCAATTGACGACTTCCGGTGACACTTCATAATTCTAATGCGAAAATTCAGTGTCATCAGTGTATGAAGCTGTTCGTTTAACAACTGGTCACCCTTAATATTATCGTCCTTAGAAAATATTGTTCTTCAGTTTTGTTTCTTATGCATAATGTTATAAAAATAGCATAACAAAATTGGTATTTTTCGAAAAAAAAAAAAAATAAAATAAATATATTGCTGATAAGTTAAGTGTTAAATGCTGAAAAATGTTTTATTTGATCTGCATATAGAATTTAAATACAAAATTATTTATTTTTTTTTGTTACTTCCAATCTTATATCAAATAAATAAATCGAATTTTTTATGCTTAATGCTAAACAAAATACAAGGAAATATACTTAAGACAAAACTAAATGTTATTTAAGATTATCTCGAAAATAGAATTTTAAAATATTTTATTAAATTAAAAAACGTTATAAGAATATTATTGTAGATGCAGTAATATTTATGGAAATTTGTTAAAATGGAAAATTAGTTTTAGTTTACTTTAACTTTTTAAACCCTTAAAAAATGTTGATGAATAAAATGCTTAAAGCTGGAAATCTTGGTAAGAGAGCATTCATTACTGTGAATATATCAGCATTATAGTGTATGTGTGTTTGTTTATTAGTGTTAGTAGTATTTCGCTTACTAATGTAATTTATTAAGTGATAATTTATGTGCTTAAAGCTCAAAGGATAACTTTTCAACACATAGCAGTAGTAAAGGCAGAAGAAGAAAAAAACGTAAAACAACTACAAATAACAAAAGAAAATAAAAAAAAAAAAAAACACTACATAAAGTAATGAAAAAGAATGTCTTTTTCAGTCCTCAACGAATTTTTAACAACCCTATAATAAACTTTTCAAAGAGATACTAACTTAGCTTGAAGGTATGCTTTCCTTTTTTTTTGCGTCTTCTCTTATTTCAATATTAGCTGGCTGAATGGGTCATAACTATTTTTATTTATCTGCGGATTTTTGTATTTCTCGTAAAAGTATTCTCAAGACTAAAAATTTCCTATGACTAACTAAAAAAAATCGAAATACTAGTATCAACCTAGCTAATATGTTTGATTTGCTTTATTTATGTAAATAGAGAGATGTTGAAAGCTCGTTATAAATTGAAAATAACATAAAAATAATCTCGATGTATGTATATAAAACAAAAAACTAATATAACTGTAAAAATATTACTTGAGCCATAGTACACACTAAAAATTTTTTATATATATAGAACATTTTTGGTCTTCAAAGTTTAGTAACGTCATGATGCTTGTTAGGAAACAAGAATAGAGCAAAATTGATTATTAATAGGTTTTTTGTTAAAGTTCTGCCTATTATGGAGGCTCTAGCTTTTCTAAAACTTCGGGTTCTGATGAGATCTTTAGCCAGATCGAAAAACTAGTATCAACCTAGCTAATATGATTGATTTGCTTTATTTTTGTAAATATACAGAGGTTGAAAGCTCGTTATAAATTGAAAATAACATAAAATAATCTCGATGTATATAAAAACAAAAAACTAATATAACTGTAAAAAAATTATGCTTTTACCGCATTTGAAATTTTAGTAATCCAGCCGTAAGACGTTATTAGACTGTAAATTTCAACAAAATTATTATATCTGCAGAAAAATAATAAATAAATTAAAGTTAAAGAATAACAATAACACTGCTCAACAAGTTTCAACTTTTTGCAGAACGTATCTTTGAAATACATATTTTTAGTAGAATTCAAATCTGTCAAAAAATGTTTATTTTCATTTGAAGTTTTTGAAACATCGCGATCAAATCAAATTTAAAATTTGTTCATTATGCGTAAACTAAATTTCACGTTGTTTAGTAAATTTCAACTAAAATTTTCGAAAATGTATCCACAAAGTCTGTGTTTAAGCGTCGAATTTATTTTTGCTTCTCGAACTATTTTCCCTATTTTGAGCACGAACTACCTCAAGACTTTACACTTTCAGTAGGCCATTAATTTTTAACTTGACCAACTTCAGTTTTTGCTAGCATCCAGTCTAGTAGTTTAAGGTGTTACCAACAGTTTGAGAAATTTAACAAATCCCGTATATTTTTTGAAAAATATTAACTACTAAACTGGAAATTCCTGTATACACTCACACAAATGTATAAATTTGCACAATAACACTCTCTTAATACAATAACAACAAATAAACACATTCTTTTATATAAAACTAACTAACAAAAGAGACAAATAACATCACTATATCCCCCAAACCCCAGAAAAATGTTAGAAATAAAAAAAAGAAAACAAAACGTAGTCCTTGATGATGGCTGAATTATCACATATTCGCTGCAACAAAAAAAAAGTAATGAAAACAATACCAGTCTGGTATTGTGTTATATTTTTCGCAGTTATTTAAGTAAAATATTTATTTCTTTTTCTTTAAAAACATTTCCTTGTTTTTATTTGGCGATTTCTGCTATCTTTGTCTTTTGCCAAAGGATACAATGGCAAAAAACAAAAAACAATAAGAAATATTATCTTGTCCTTTAGCTACATTGATAATTTATTTATAGTCTTAGTTTTAGTTGTTTTTTCTTTTTGTTTTCTTTGCAACATATTTTATGTTATTTACAAGTTTATTATCCTTGCTGTCCTTTCCCCCTTCTAAGTGTATAAAATATTGAGTAAAATTAACTGATTTTATTTCTTTGTTTTATATTTATTTTTAGGGTCGTTGTAATCGTGATAAACCGCCTTGCAAATATTTTCATCCTCCACAACATTTGAAGGATCAATTATTGATAAATGGCCGTAATCATCTTGCCTTGAAAAATGCACTAATGCAACAGATGGGTATTGCACCAGGACAGCCAGTTATACCAGGACAAGTGCCACAAGTGGTAAGTTATGAACAAATATTCGTACACAAAGAAAAAATTATTGTCAATAAAGTTTCAATTAAGCTTATGTTTGATTTCAAACTCAATTTCAATTAAATGTTTAATAATGTTTATTAAATGCTTAATTGAAAATGAACATAATGACAACAAAGTGAAATTATGTTGAAATTAAAAAAAAAATATGACCAAAATTGCAACAAACAAATCGCCAAAATTAAAACAAAACGATTAAACAAAAAAAAACACGGCGAAAACTGAAAAAAATTGCAAAAAATTAAAAAAAAAAAATCGGCAAATTAAAATTATTGCCAAAATTTAAAAAAAAAATTACCAAAAGTTAAAAAAAATAGCCAAAATTTTAAAAACAAAAGTTAAAAACAATGGCCAAAAAAAAATATATCGCTTAACTTGAAAAAAAAAAAAAAAATTAGCAAAATTATAAAAATCGTTGCAATTACACAAATGGTTAACATATATTTTCAATATTGGCGTTTTATCAATTTTGTACATTTGAAGGATCAATTCTTGATAAATAGCCGTAATCATCTTGCCTTGAAAAATTAAATTATGTTGAAATTAAACAAAAATTACCAAAATTGCAACAAATCGTCAAAATTAAAACAAAACGATTAAACAAAAAAAAAAAAAAAACGGCGAAACTGAAAAAATTTTCAAAAATTTAAAAAAAAATCGGCAAATTAAAATTATTGCCAAAATTAAAAAAAAAAAAAAATTACCAAAAGTTAAAAAAATTGCCAGAAATTTTAAAAACAAAAGTTATAAAAAAATCGCCAAGTTTAAATATATCGGTAAACTTGAAAACAAAAATAAAATTACCAAAATTATAAAAATCGTTGCAATTACACAAAAATCGTTGCAATTTCAAAATTGGCGTTTTACCAATTTTGTACATTTGAAGAATCAATTATTGATAAACGGCCGTAATCCGCATGATGCCTTGAAAAATTAAATTATGTTGATATTAAACAAAAATTACCAAAATTGCAACAAATCGCCAGAATTAAATCAAAACGATTAAATAAAAAAAATCGGCAAAACTGAAAAAATTGTAAAAATAAAAAATCCAAAATAAAAAAAATCGCCAAAATTTCAAAAAAAAAATATAAAAAATTCAATATTGGCGTTTTTTCGTAATTACAACAGAGTCAAAAAATGCTTAAATATAAAAAAAAATACCAAAATTAAAAATTATCGCCAAAATTGAAAAAAAAAAAAATCAATTAAATTGAAAAAAATTTCAAATCGCAAAAAGTTAAAAACAATCGCGAAATTAAAATATATATCTATAAAATTGAAGAGAAAAAAAAAATTACCAAAATTATGAAAATCGTTGCAATTAAAAAATATGGGTTGTACCAAGTTTGTACATTTAAAGGATCAATTATTGATAAATGGCTGTAATCATCTTGCCTTGAAAAATGAAATTATGTTGAAATAAAACAAAAATTGCCAAAATTGCAACAAATCGCCAATATTAAAACAAAACGATTAATAAATACATCGGCAAAACTAAACAAATTGCAAAAATTAAAAAAAAAATCGAAAAATAAAAAAAAATCGCCAATCGTTATTACAACAAAGCGAAAAAATGTTTAAATAAAAAAAAAATTACCAAAATTAAAAATTATCGCCAAAATTGAAAAAAAAAATCGAAAATATTTTCAAATCGCAAAAAGTTTAAAAAAAAATCGCCAAATTGAAATATATTGCTAATATTGGGGAAAAAAATACCAAAATTATAAAAATTGTTGCAATTAAAGAAAAGGGCTAACATTTTTTTTATTTTAGCGAATATTTTCAATATTGGCTTTTAGGTATAGTCAACCTAAACCTGTTTTTAGGTCCTCATAGAGTCATTCTATATGAAAACACCGAAAAAATTAAAAATTGTTGCTGGACCATTTTGGATTTTGTTAAAATGTTGTGGAAATGTTCCTAAGGGTTCCCAGAACCAAAATCCAAGAGGATTTAACTTTTGCACACAGCACTACCGGTTCACGCAAAATAAAAAAAAAATAAAAAGTCTTGTTTTTATGCGTAGTGGTTTCAGCTGTTAAAATTTTTCTGCTAGAGATATCAATATGATGAAGGTATCGGTTTAAAGCTGAAGGATCCTCGTTTGAGTAATATCTAAGATATGCCAGCTTTGCCCGATTTGGTGATTTCATACAGAATAACTCCATAGCGATCAAGACACTTGATTTTTTGTCTACCTACTGTTATCCACAACTAATTATGCCTCTAAATTTTAATTTTATGAAACACCCAGTGCTTTACTTGAATATATAAGAATAACTCTAACAACGTAAGATAAAAACAAAATTTAAATGTTATTTAAAGATTAAATTGTTTTAATACTATTCACCCTTTTAAAAAATTGCGCAATTTTTTTATTAATCCAAATTTCGTTTTTTCTTTATTTATTTTTTTTCTAAATTTATCAAAAATCTGTTTATACACATGAAAAATCATCACTTCCACAAAAAATATGAAAAAAGTGTTAAGTTCCCTTACAAACCAAACAAAAAAATATGAATATTTATAAGATAATGTAATAACCACATCTTTACTAAAAGCAAATTCATTCTAACTAGCAAAAAAAAAAAAAAAAAAAAAAAAACTAACAATTCAGCAAACTTGACATTTAGCAACATGTAGAACTACTGAAAATTTGAACACACAAAAAAACTAACTACCAAAAAACAAAAAAAACACCCACAAATTTATAACAATCCGGGCACACTTGGCCAACTGAAACGAACAAAAACAAAGCCATACAAAAAAAAAAAGAAAACTGTAGCATTGGGCAAATAAAATGTTATTTAAACACGTAATTTATGTATTGTGCAGAGATGTTGAAAATTATTATTTAAAAATCCGCGAAAAATACACTGTGAACGTGTTGCGACTAGTTACTATTACCATTTTCCTTTTCAACCGTTTATGCCTTGACTTTAAATGAATATTATTTCATTCTTTCACTCATTCAACACACCCAACATCCGCATTATAATATTTTATTCATACAACCATATTCCATAGGAACAATATGGGTTAATAGTTGTGGTTAAACATGGTGGAAAATATGAACAAAAAATTATGTATTAACAGAGACACAAAAAAAAAATCTGTGTGCATAGAGTAAGGTCATTGGATTAAGGTATTCTTGTTCGTTTTTCATAATTTTTTCTTTTTGAAGAGTTACATAAAAATATGGTTTTATTTGTTAATAAAATTACGATTTGCAGAATGGTTTATTTAATGTTGTTTATCCATTATTACAATTTTCCAACAGCTCAATTTTGAAGTTCAGTTCACGTATACTCAATAAAAGTATAAACTTAAATTGAGTTCACATCCAACTAAAATTAATTGAAATCAATTTTTCCAGAGTTTAGTATAAATTACCTGGAAAGTATAAAGAAATTTAAAGTTGACAATAATGGACTGGATTTACTCAAAATTTCCCATGACTTTTCTTTAGTTTTCTTTAATTTTGATTTCATTTATATAACTATATATGACATTAAATGGTGTAAGATATAATTATATAAGATTCCATATATGAAACAAGATTAACAATTTAGTTTGAGATATGAATATATATGGTTCAACATCAGTAATGTTTTTTATGCATATAAGACATAATTTTATATAGCTATATATAACCCCATATATAATTATATATGCGCAAATGTCTAAATTATTTTTCTGTAAATTTTTTTTAAATTTTCTTAAAATTAATATATGTCGTGAGATTTAATTAAATCTTATTTAAACTTAAAATATCTCATTGGATCCATGCAAACAACTTTTGCAGACAAGCCATAGGGCTTCGCAGGTTTAGACACTAAGGGTAAGATATATTATAAAGGGTCCGCCAAATAACTTTTTTTTTTTGAACTCCAATTGGACTTTGTATGGCGTCATACCAAGTTCTTTATGCAAAATTTGTCTCAATGGTGTCTCCGAAATGTTCAATTGTTGAGAACGACGGCAAATTGATGTTGATGGCGCTTCACGCACACTTTCTGCCACAGCAGCAATATTCTCGGGTGTACGCATTGTTTTTGGGTTTTCACGCTTTGGTTTATCGATGAGGATGCCAGTTTCTTTCACTTTTTTCACAAGATAACGAACATACGGACCATATTCATTCAGCGGAAGGATAAAACTAATTTTCTGTCAAATCACCCATGAGCTAAGTGTTACCATTCACGAAATATGCACTAGTTGAAAAAAAAGTTAGATGGCGGACCCTTTATAAATAGAAATATTAAAAAAAAAAACCCCAAAAATTACTTATCTTTTTGGATCTAAATTAATCCCATGGGATATTTTAGAATCCATCGGGCTCTTAAATTAGATATTTTTGGATACCCCAATTTTGAGATCAATTTTGATCTTATTTAATCCAGTGATACATTTGAATGATCTAATCGGATATTACTGGATACAAAAATTTTGAGATAAACTTGGTTAAGAAAAACTATAGATATATATCAAATGAGATCTGATTTTGTATTTAAGAAGTAACTTTTTTTTTGACCGGGTAACTACAGGCAAGCTAAATGTAATTTTTTTGTTACATTTTCAAATGGTTGAATTGATTTAAATCGAAAAACTTTCCATTGCACTTTCGCAACAAGTAAAAAATATTTTTTATATAGAGTTTTGACCGGGTTTAGCTCAAAACTACGCACAAAATAGTGGGTTTAATGAGGAAAGATGAAGTGGATTTATGCGAAACACCCTGTTAATCTTTTTAATTTTCATATCAGATTAAATTAAGTATTGGATTGTAAACAGTAACTATTTTCAAAAATAAGGTACTACAAGAAATAGTATTTGAAACGTACATCGAGATTTTTAACTTTTTTAAGAGTAAATTTTCAAATCTATAAAAAAAAATTGTTTTGTGTAATACGAAACACCCTGTGTCAAGATTCCTTATTAATTCCTATATAAACGTTTTTAGTCATGAAAAAAGTTTCCCTTCACTTTTCTGCCCAATTTTAGTTTTCAATGTACTATAAAGAATTTAGCATTATTCGCGGCGACGTTTCTCTCTCTCTCTCTCTCTTTCGTTTTCAATGTACTGTAATATATTTTGGATTATACGAAATACCCTGTTCTATATTATATCATAAAACATCCACTATTTCAACGAATTTGAATTACATCTTTTTTATTTATCATTTCTCTTTCAGGCCACAAATCCTTATTTAACTGGCATACCTGCTAACACATACAGTCCATATTTCGCACCCGGTCATTTAGTGCCTGCCTTATTGGGTCCAGATCCTTCAGCTGTATCACAATTAGGTCAAGTTGTACCGCAAGCGGTACAAGTGGCCCAACAGAAAATACCACGTTCCGACAGATTAGAGGTGAGTTTTTTTTAAAGCATGTCTAATTTTTCTTAACTTTTAAATGTTTAAGTTTTCAATATTTTTAAAATTTATTGATTGTTTTTGATTTATTTTTTGTATATTACGTATGAAAAATATTTTTTTATTTACAAAACGGCATGTCTTTTATTAAAATTTTTAATTTATTTTTAATTATTGTATATAAATTTTAATTTTTATTGTGTATGTACAAAAATTAATATTATTTTTTTTCAATTATTAACAAAATGTTAAGCTTTTATACAAAAAAAAATACGTTTTTATTTAATTTTTAGTTTATAAAATTTTTAAGTTTTCTTAACGTTTTTTTTTTATATATTTCTTCAAAAAATAAAATATTTCAACAAAATTTCACACATTCGTATTTTTAAAAAATTAATAAGGGAGATTTTTAAATATTATTCCATTTCCAATTGGTATTTTTGCAGTTTTTATTAACTTTTTAATTTTTTTTTTAATCAGCCTAAAAAATATATATTTTGCTTTTGATTTTGTTTTCATAAATTATAAAATTTTGCAAAGCTTTTGCTAAAAAAAAAAACAATGAATTCAAATAAAAAAGAAAATTATTTGAAATTTATAAACTTAAAAACTCAAACACTTAAAAAAATTTTTTTTTTCCAATAATGGACAACACTCGATTTTTTTAAGGATGTATTTAACGATTTTTTTTTACGACATAATAAATCGGCCTTATTACGTTTATAGAATTCGAGAGTAAATCGAATTTACTGAAAAATCATTAAAAACACGACTTTTGAACAATTGTACTACTAGAAAATATTTATACAGTGTTTAATTTCTTTACAATTTTCACTTTAGGCAATATTGTTTTGAAACAAATTGAAAAACTCGACTACAAATTTGCCAACCACAGTCAATCCGAATATTTTTTTATGCTGCAGCATTTTTTCAAAATTATCCAAGATTATTGACAGCATTTTCTAAATAAAAACATAAAATTATTTTTAAATTTCTTCCAAAAATATAAAATACTTTTTAAGACTTTCATTTGAAACAAATAATCTTGGGGTTTCTTCAAATACACTTTTAACCGCAAACTTTTCGCTAAAAGTTTTTGAATGTTTTTATTTTAGGCCTATAATTGCATTTGATTACGTTTTCCATCACATGATTTGTAACCCAAACTAGTTTTTAATATAAAAATATTACTATTTGAAACACCCTGTTTAAATAACAATACGTTATCAAACAACTACAGTTTAATAGTGTAACATGTAAAAAATGTTTAAAACGATTATTGGGGAGACCCGAGACACATTATGTTCTAGCGTTGCATTTTGTTGATCCTAAACCAGTTTACATAACTACTCGTAGATTTAGAATACAGCCATAAAAGTATTACCACTTGTATGGTAAATACATATTTGGTATTGGTACGCACTTACATTTCGCATTGCAAATAATGACATATCATTACTAACAACCTTACGAAAAATCAAAAAATATTTGGTCAGCAATATGCTGACCGGTATGGACAAAATTTAATTTACAAAAAAAAAATTTAATAAAAAAATATTTGTTTTATTGAAAATATTTTTTGATAGAATGTGCCCGGAATGTGCCACGGAATTCGAATCTGGGACTCTATGTTGTCAGTCATCTGAGCTATTTCGACACGGCATAGTTGATATATAAAAACATAAATTAATTGCTTGCACAAAATGGCATTACTTTCCAGCTTACAAAAAATAAAAAATATGTAGTTATATATATATTTACTAGACTTGAAAAAATAATGAGTCTAAAAATAGATTTTCCAAAAATTTTTAGATTATGACTTTATGCTTAAAATAATGGATAATAACAAGTAAATATGTTTAAGGTATTAGTTTTTGTATTAAAATAATGGGAAAATTTACTAGTTACTAGTAAGTCATTATTACTTGCATTAAATTAATGCAGAGAGTAAGCTTGTTCCATTACTTGTAGTCCAAAAAATAATGATATGTCATTAGCGTTTCTAAACTGGGTAATTTTATAATTATATAAAATGTTATTTAGACGAAATGCACACTTTTCTACCATATCTATAACAGGAAGAGTCACATAAAGCTAAATTTACCTAGCGATATGAAAACTTAACAATATGCTGCTTTCCAAGTCAACTGCCCGGTGCATGGAAAAGTATATCGTATCAATGTCAAACTTACTATCCTATATGCTAATGAAAGATGGAACAACTTTTCCGATTTTTCCACAAAGTGGACGAGGTAGGCGTGGTTACATATTTTTTGTATATTATTTATAATAGTTTAACTGAATTTGGTATTTAACCGAATTTTTAGTATAGTACAAAACTCAATATATCTAAAAGTCGGCTAACATTTGTTGATTTATTTTTTATTAAAAAGATTAGCTGTATTACATCGAGACAGAAAGTGTTACCTAGTAATTCGTAGTTGTTTTGGAGAAAATATTCGTTGAATATTGTTCTTTAAATTTATTTCAATATTTCTATGTAAATGCTGAGTATGGTGCGTGGGCGTATGAGCAATTAATTCATATATATTATTTATGGATCATACTCTCACGCAGCAGCTACGTAGCTTTTATATAGACAAATTAAAATAATTATGAAGAACAATATTCAGTAAATATAATCTCCAAAACTAAAACGGGTTAAAACCTACTGGATCGATAACAAAACATGTACACTTTTTTTCAAATTTAAAAATTCCGATTTTTAAATAAATTAAGTTTTGTATTATACTAAAAACTTCGAAGTAGGTCTGAATTATATATTTTTTTCAAATTCTCCATAAAAAACTAAACATTATGTCGATTCGGCTATACGCGATGCACTTTTTCTGTGTCGATTCTTCACTTTCACCACCCACGACTCGATGCATTCTTAAACACACGTGAAGAATTATCGGTTAAATTTATCAAATTATTTACCATCTCTAAAAAATACACAGAAGTAGAGCAGAAGAAGTATTGAAAACACTAAAAAATTTAAATTACTGATTATATTGCAATCTAATAGTTTTTTTTTATTAGTTTAGCTTATATTAAATATGGAATGAAGAAAATTTAATAATTTTTATACATTTTCACAAAAAACAAATATTTTTTTTTTCTCAAGAATCAAGAATCTTGGCGGACAAAGAGACAACAATTTTATGTTATAAAATGTATCTTGTTATTCTGCCGTCGTTGATTTTTTGCACATTTATTGTTAAATTTAACTAAATAACCGAAAAATTGTTCAAAATTTAAAGAATTTCCATGTTTAAATGTAAAAAACAAGAATTTAATCGTCATACGCGCTAAAGTTGGCGAGGAACAAACGTGATGAAAATGCGCATCAAAAGCGTATTATAGAATGTATAGTTAGTTGATCACCAAAATAGCTACGTCGCATATTTGGGATGAGAGCGAAAATAGGAAAAGCCACAAATATAATGAAATTTTTAGTATTTGTGAAATTCAGTTGAATTATTGTCAATAGTTTACTAAAAGTTAGCACAAAATTTGTCAATATTTTACCATGCCTACTTCGCCCACTTTTTGGAAAAATTTCAAAAGCTGTTCCATTTGTTATTAGTATCATATAGGAGAAAAAACACTGGTAATTTGACATTGCTGCGATATAGTTTTAGCTGGACAGTTATCTTGTTAAGCAACATATATAAATTTAATGTTATATGACTCACCCTGTAGTAAATATTGTAAAGTTGCATATTTTGACAACTTTTCATATAGTTACATAACTATATTTTAATATATTTGCATAAATGTTATAATAATGTTGTCACAGGGTGTTTCGAAATATGTTTTCTTTTCATAATATTCAAATAATAACCTAACTTTAATGGTTTTAAATTGTTTTCCTACATATTCAATTCTACTAACAATATTTTGTAAAGATGTTGTGTTTTTGTTGTTGTTTATACCAAAAACTTGTTTATTGTGTTTTTACTAACTTTAAAATTGTCTTGCAAAATTTGTTATATTTTTTTTTTTAAAGAAAGATTCCAATTGAGTTTTTGTTTCAAAACACTAATCGAATGACATATAAAAACAATTAATTAGCTAAAAATTCTAACAAACAAATTGGCATGCAAAAGTTTTGCAAACCATAAATAAGTGTTCTTTTTCCAAAAACAAAATTATAAAAAGTCAAATAAATTTGTTACAAAAAACAAAAATCCTATAAAACCAACAGAAATTTAAACAAAAATTTTCTTTTTTATTTTTTCTATTAAAAAAAAAAACAAACAAAAATTTGTTTACTTGAATTACCTTGTTCCATTTGTTATCCTGCGTCCATGTGATAAACACCAACCAAAAAAAAAAAATATTTTCTAAAAAATCAAAATAAAAAACACCATGTGCTACAAATATTACACCAACTACTACAACTACAAAAAAACACTGCTGTTGCCGCTAAAAAAATATGCTACAATACAAAATAATATAAAAAAAACAACGCTGTGCAATATGAAAAATCCTTTAACCATAAAAATACAATTGAAAAAAAAATATGCCAAAAAAAAAAAAAAAACTTTTAATAGGTTTGTCGTGAATTTTTACGCGGTGCTTGCAAACGTGCCGAATCTGAATGCCGTTTTGCACATCCGCAGGAGAGTGTAGTTCGACACGATGATGGTTCTATAACGGTGTGCATGGATGCCGTTAAAGGTAGATGCACACGTGATCCCTGCCGCTATTTTCATCCTCCCTTGCACCTACAGGCACAATTAAAAGCGGCGCAATCACGCGCCACCGCTGTTGCTGCAGCCGCTGCGGTATGCCAAATTTCAAAAAAAAAAATACAAACATATTTTTATTACATTTTTCTTTATACTTTTTTTCAATTCTATGATAACCAAAATGCTTAATAACAATTTTTTTTTTATTTACCATTTTAAGTTTTTTTCTAAGCCAATTTTTTTATCGTTTTTTATAAATCTAACCGTTAATAGCACTCTTTTTTCTGTTAACATCATAACACTACAAATATACATATAAAATCACAAAAAATATATAAATATTTTTTATAAAAGCATTTAACTTAGCCATAGTCATGTATATTTTGCAATTTTTTGTTTTTATCATATTTTAAAGATGAGTAGTTTGTTTAAGAAAATTTTTACATTATTAACAGATTAATGTTTCTTAGAGACAGCCTGTATATGTACTAAGGGATACATTACGTACTTAATTATAAAATATCCAGTGTAAAAAGTGTATAAATAGTTATATATATTCATATATAATTTTATATAATTATATATAATAATATATAATTATATATAATTTTATATAATTACATATAATTATATATATATATGTATATAATTATATATAATTATATATGATCAAATATGACACCATATACAATGAGATATAATTGTATCTGATATTGATAATTAAAAAAATTGGTTTATATGGTGTCATATAAAATTATATATAACTAAACATGTCTCAGTATATAATTATATCTGCCTTCAAATCAGATATAATTTTATATAGTTATTAGTGTTCGTTAGAAAAGTATAAAATTTAATTGTCACTACATTTTAAAATGTTTTTGCATCAATAAAAACCCCCCTGTTTTAGGGTCCCTTTTCCTACATAATTTGTATTCACATTTTTCAATTTTGTAAGTGTACCATTTAGGAAATAGTGAGGTCGCAAAAACACCAATATCTCCAAAAAAAAAAAAAAAACTTATAATATTATTTTTTGTGACACACAATCAAAAAGCATTTATTGCTGAAAAAAAATGGTGCAAAAATATTCGCTTTATGGTAGCCTAGTAAAAAGTTATTAACCCACAGTTCCCATATAAGGACACCTCGATTTTGAGATTTCCTCTGGAACTATTTGTCCAATAATTAAAGTAAAATTATTTTCTAAAAGCCAACTAAATTTAGAAATCAAGAAACAAAAGTTTTTCTAATCACATAATTTCTTCATTCTTTAAATTCACATCATTTGACAGCAAAATAAAAGAATTTAAATTTTGGTAAAATCTTTGGCAAAGGAAAAATTTTAATATTAAAATTTTTTGATAATAGTGATATGTATTATTATTAATATTCAGGCACTAATTAAACCTCATGAATCAAGTTTAACAATACCGAATTTCGAAACGGTTCGATTTAGACTTTTCACTTTTAGCCTTTTTTAAGAATATCTTTCAACTTTTCTCATTTTGATTTCATCTTGTCCTATTTGACGCCTTTGCCTATCATATAAATACATTTTTACTGAATTCTCTTCAGCAGATTTCATTTGGACGTTAATGGGCTATGTTTTCAAAATGCTGTCTTTACAATATTTATATGTTTTATTGAATTAAAACTTTTTAACGGGCCGCGATATGTCGAAAATGTTTGCAGCATTTTTCGTAGCTAAAGACTTTTTCATTGTGTGTGTTAAGAAACAATATTTGTTTTAACGTTTGAAAATTAAAAATCGATATTTGACCTTTTTTGTAGTCTAGTGTAAAAAAACTAATAATTAACAGGGAACGATAGCCACGTCAATTTTGCGTCGATTAGCCATATATCATCAAAATCGGTTCAGCAGAACCTTAGAAACCCTGCATACCAATTCGAAAACCGTGGTTTGGAGAAAAACGCGTTTAAGTTTTAAGTTCATTCTACTGGCGCACAATGAATGAATGCCTCATTTAGGCAAAAACACTGCTTCACAAAATGGCTGTACCTTAAAAACTATTTAGAATTTCGGAAAATCCTTTTAGGATAATATTTTTGAATACATAAGCTAAAAAAAATATGAAAAAAAATCGAAAACACATTTTTTCAAACCACAAGAACCCTTTAATAACTTTTTAGCGGTTCGTGATATATAGAAAATTTGTGTACCATTATTGTCAGCTGGTAATATATTTTTATTGTGTGTGGTTAAAAATGTTTTTTAAAAGTTTTTTGCAAAAAAGGGTTTTCAGTCCACCCTATTGCCTAAACGGTGCACTTTAAAATTTCATATACATTCATCCCTTTTTGCTCTGTAGTAAGAGGGACCCTAAATCAGCGTTTTTGCCCACCGCGCGCATATGAAAGGAGTTGAAATTAAAAAAAAAAATATTACTCCATTTTTTTATTGATGCAAAAACCGTAAAAAAGTGCTGATATACCAGAATAAAATGTTCGTGACGATATACTTTTTTAGTCTACAAATATTTAGCAAAAGTTTTTGCAAATTGTAGCAGAGTGAATTGGTATTTTCAATTAACTAAAATTCAACTCGAATATAACTAAAATTTTGTAAAGTTATCAGGTTTTTTTTGTTGTACTTATATTGTTAATATTTAGCAATACAAAAATCTGCTAATTTTCAGTTTTTGCTGCAACGTCATTTTTAACTAATTTTTAGTAGGTTTTTCTGCTATTTTTACAGTCTTGTTTCTATAATGTAAACAGTTAAGCCCGATTGTTTAGGTGTTGTATACTTCTGAAAAGGTCTTCCGAACACATTTCATTAAATACCCAATTTGCATTAATTTCTTAATAAAAAAATGCAAAAATTTCAAAAAAAAAACTTTTTACTTCGATATTTTTATCGAGCTACCTAAAAATGTTCGAGTTACTCATTTTTGAAATGAGGTAAATTTTTCAGCTTGAATTTTATTCTGATTTGTATCCAGGTAATGGGTATCGATCAGAGTTGGGACACTCAACATAAGGAACTAAACGAAATTGATATTTTGGAATGATGAACCATAGATTCAAAACCTGGGGCCGAATTACGGCATTCGTGATCGAGTGAAAAAGTTCGAAAACAGTTTTTTCAATGAGGAATTACAAAAATACTATTAATGAAAACACAAAGTTTTACATTTATTTCTAATCCAGGGTTAAACTACAACATCCCTTATCAAAAAAATTTCCTTAAAATGTTTAATTTTCGGAAATAGAAATTTAATTTCGATCGAAAAATTAGGATCACGGATGCAGTAATTCGGCCCCTGATTTGAATCCAAATCGAAACGGCACTAAATGGAAGAGGAAGCGAGTGTAATTGACAGGCAAAAGTTACATTTGATTTTGTTCCTGTGCTGTGTACCAAGTCCACTCATTATCGGGACCTATCTATTTAATGATAAAGAATGTTCTTTTCTCTTAAAGTTTTAAATGAAATAATCTTATTTCAGCTTCCCGTGTTTAGTGTTTAATTTCACTTCAAAGAAGGGTGAAATTTCAGTATGCATTACAGTACAGTCAAGTTTGTAACATGAATTTTTCTTTTGACGAACTTATTTAAAACAATCAAGGATATTAAAGGATATAATGTTTAAAATTACATTTTTTAAATGTTTGGTACTGAAATATTACGATAAATAATTTTGTGGAATAAAAGTGATTATTATATTTCATCTGATATCCGTATTGGCATCATTTAATTAGTATAAATATTTAAATAATTTGTATAACAGTTTTACTTTAAATGTCCTTTTATAAGGACATAGGTGGTGATAATAAAAATCTGATTACGCAGTTTAACTGCATAACGATGTTCCCATGCGTGGCAAAAAGTATTGAAATTTGTCTTAGGACACTATATGATATAAAATTTTATATTATATCTCAAATATACTTTGGGAAAAATTCCGTTTATTTATGAACCACTCTGATACCCAACTTGAAATTTTAATATGTTGTAAGTGACACTTTGAGTTAAGTGCAGAAAAAAAAATTTTAAAATGAATTATAGGTTTATTTAGATATTCGCATGTTTTAAATTTTTTTCTCGAAAAAAATAAATTTTTGTGCAACACTGTTTAAAGCAGAGGAACTGATCTTTAAAATGACGCCGAATTTTTTTTTTTTTTTTTATTGACGCTTTCAACGGTTATGATAATTCAAACATTATACATTTGTTACACATTTGTTAAAAACCTTTAACTTCGAGCAGCGACTATAACGAATTTTGAAAAAGGATAAAATAAGTAAAATCCAGATTTACTAGGAGAATATAAATACCAAGTTTATTGAAATTTGAAAGACCATTATCTGAAAGGTGTGTCGAAAGTTTTTAAAAGCTCTCTAAAACAAAACTAGCTTAATTTTGTTGAATTGAAAGTTTTACTTTTAAATTTTAAAAAATTAAAACCAAAAGTTTATTTTTCGATATATTTCGAACCGTGCAATGTTTAACTATTACTCAAAAACGTTTTTTGTCCGCTAACTTAAAGCAGACTTTATCTAATGACAGGTCCTTATATGTTTCATCTCGCGTCACTGAAAATTGAGTTTATACCAAATTTTAGACCGCTATTTTTACATGTAGAAAATGTTCTAACAAAAAATTACTCCATGCACTAAATTTTAGTGTCTACCACACATTTCGATCAAAATTAACGAATATTTAGGGAATATTTAGCGGCCCAATCTAGCCGTTTCAGAAACTTATCTAATATCGTATAATATAATCGGAAAATGTTGAAATAAAAAATTTTTTTAATCCCATAAAAATGTGTGCACAGATTTAAGTTCCCTTCTAACACTTATCAAAATTGTATCAAAATCGTTGGGTGTCCCAGGAAAGGATACCTTCATTGTTAGTGAATTTTAATACCCAAATAGTAGATTCAAAATCAACTTATTTCAATAGCTAATCTAGGAAACATATGTTTTCTTTTTCCTATTGTTGTTAATATAATTTAATTATAATTTAATACATGTTGCTTTAGTTTTATATACACGAAAATACAACACTTAAATATTATTAAAATCATATTCACTGCAATTTCCCCAATATCCGTTATTGAGATATATTATACAACTTAATTAACTGAATATGCCAAAAGTAGACATTATTATTTACACATTAAATACATATTTTGTATACTCGACACAAAAAAAAAAAATAAACATAAAAAAAACAAATTTATGAAAATGCAAATAATATGACTTGTTAATAAGTATTAAAAACCCCTAAAAATATGCAACGATTTTACAAAAAAAAAAAAATTTTTATTTTGTTTGTGGTAAATGAATATTATAAATAAAAACAACAAAAAATAATTTTTATTAAAACAATTTGTTGATTATTTAATATATACAATAAACATAAGTTGGCAACTCGTAAGGGACAGTGAAATTAACACTTTAGTTACACTCAAATAAAAAAGTTAGTAAAGTCAGCAAAAAATGTTGCTGAGTCAGCAAAATTTTAGTCAGGAGGGTGCTTGCAAAAAAATTGCTAATGTCAGCAAAATCTTTTGCTGAAAATCAGCGAGCTTATTTTTAGCAACAAACTTAGTAGATTCAGCAAAAGTTCTGCTAACACTTAGTAGATTAGAAAATAAAAAACCCTTGCTAAACATTAATAAAATGTTTGCTGAATATTAGTAGACTGAAGAAAACTCAAAAAATGTGTAGAAAATTTTTACTTTAGTTAATTTATTTTGCTGAAAATCATAAAACATATTTTTGTGATTCTTTTTAAAATAATTTATCTTTCAACTACTTACATCATTAGTTGTCTAAATGCTGCTATCTTTTTAAGGAACGCTAATACAGCAGAGAATTATAGAAACGAAAAAATAACTAAACGTAACATATACAACCCTTTTTTTTTGCAATAAGAAAAATGAAACATAAAAATTTACCTAAGATGTATGTCTTTCGCTTTAGTCTCACTCAATTTGTCTACAATTTGGCTACAAATGCACGTTTATTCTTTTTTAAATTTATGTATTTTATTTTATTTTGTCTTTTATTTAATTAATAGACACTTACTTTCACAAGCTGGTGAAAACGCAAAATTTAAGTTGTTTCAATCCACAATTTTGTTTTATGTATGAAAAACAGATACAAAAACTTCCATGTTTGATTTTTTTTAAGTGTCTTACTAGAGTTGTACTTTTTAGTATATTTTTCCTCGTCACTACTACATATTGACATCTGATTCATTCTGTGTATAACTTTTAATCTGGTTGCCGATCACACTAGTGATGTGCTAATCAGCACAATTTTTTTTAGCAAAATAAATTAGTAAAACATTAGTAAAATATTAGTAAAACATTAGTTCAAAACAGTTAAGTGCTGACTAAGTATAACTAAAATTTTAGTTTAAAACATAATTTTAGCAAAAAATTTGCTGAAAAATAGTATACCTGATTTACAAGATGTTTTACTGACTTTTCTACTAACTTATTTTTTTGAGTGTAAGAATACCAAATGAATTCACAATGATAGAGTAGACTTTTGGTATGCTTAACTTAGAATGAAATTCAAATAACAGTTATGAGCTGTCAATTTGTAACTATCGATATGCATATTTTGTATATACAAATATTGTATTCATATAAATTAAAAAATAACACATGCATACTTATTACATATGAGGTATTTCATACAAAAGAAGCATGAAATGTTGAAGCGTTTTTATTTTTTTTTTTTTCGTTCAAAAACTATTCAAATTTTACTGGACTCGTTCTGATAGAGACATTCGAAAACAAAATGGTCTATATTTTTAACATACCAATTTACATTATACATGCTTTTTACAATTTTTGAGGTTATGTTACATTTTTGCTTATAACTTTTAAGCCGCTCAAGGGATTTTTCTGATTTTCAATGCCTTACTGCTTATAACTATCTCACACTTGTTAACCAAAAACTAGCAGCCCCTCTACATTATTGGGGGAGCGTAAACACAATTTAAACGGGCAACTATTAACTCGTCAACAATCACAGTTTTGATTTAAAGAACTTTTAGTGTCACAATGTTGGTTTATATTTATTTATTGTGAAATATCTCATAGGATATGAAACATTGTTATTATTGAATATCGATTGAAAAAAGATTAAAATATAATATATAAACGTATGTGTGTGTAATAGTACATATAATTAAATTTCATATGTATGGAAATATAAAATTGACTAAAAAACGATTTTAAATTGTAAAATATGCGGAATAATTGTAATAATAAATAATTATAATTGAAACAAACTGAATAATTAAAAAAAAAAACAAAAACGATAATAAATTTAAATATTAATATCTATACAAAATTTCGTAAACAAAATTTAAACTGCAACAAAAAAAAAAAAATAAACAAAAAATCGTTGCATATCTTTAAAGTTTTGTTAAACATTTTATGAAAACTCAATTTAAAAAACGCACAAAATTTTTTAAAACACCTTTTAACCGCTTTAAATTTTCTATTAATTACTTTTGTTTTTTGGCTTTCCTTAGCTTTTTTCAAGTTTTCTTTTTTGCTTATAAAGCATATTTTAATGCTTTTCCTAGCTAAAGCTTTTTAATAAGTTTTTAATTTATCTAGTTTTTTCTGTTTCTTTAAAGCATTAAATATTGTTTATATTCTTTGTTGAAAAATTTATAGTGATTAACAAAAGAAACGTTTATGAACAGTAATGCAACAAAATCCCCTTAGTTAATGTAAATTTCTTGCGTTTATTTTAATTTTTATTTTGTTTTGTATTTTATATTATATTATTACAAAAGCTCTACATATAGCATAAAGCTTAAAAACTTGAACACTTTACCGAGAATTTTATAGAAACGGTATTAATGCATTGTGCTGATATTTTTTGGATTCACAAGGAAAGTTATCTAAGCTAAGCCGTACGTTTTTTTTTTTTTTGAAATTTTAAATGTGTTAGAAAAAATTTAAGATGGGCCAGTTTCGGGGATAGAAGGAGTTTAATTGGAAAACCAAGTTTGAAACTTTCTTTGTTTTAAAATTTTTTTTTTTGTTGGCATTTTATCTAAAGAAAGCCATTCTGTTGAAAGCTCTCTCTTGTTAAAAACAATAATGTAATGTAGATTATGTACTAAACTTATTAGGAAGCTACATAGTGTTGTACCCCACCATTATTAATAAAACTTGGATAGGGAGATAGAGGGCGGGCACATAATTAAAAAACATTTACATTGAAAAATTGTAAAATATCATCTAACCGAATTGATTTGATTGCTGCAACCTCGTAAATACGGTTGTCCTAACCGAATTCAGTTGACACAACCGAATTTGGTTGCCACAAACCCCAATTCGTTTACAACAACCGAATTTACGAGGTTGCAGCAACCAAATCAGTTCGGTTGGATGAAATTCTGTTGAGCTAACCGAATTTGTCATGTAAGTGAATTTTGTTTAAGAAGTTTTTGATATATTTTTTTTTGTTCCATACACTCCTAATAATCCATGCTAAAAATACGAAAAAAATGTAAAAATAACGAAATCTTTTGTAAAATGAATGAAATGGATTATTATCAGTGTAGAATAGATCTTAGAAATTTCTTTTGTTTGATAGCAAATTTCTATATACAGTGCACTCGCGAAACTGGGAACACCCCAACATATGAACATTTTCTTTCTTCCACTGACTACTCTAAAATATGAACTTATTGCCAAAGCTTTAAAATATGAACAGCTTATTTTTGTATTTTTAACGTATTTTTCGCAAAATAACTTTTAAATTTTGTTTCTTTTCAAAAGTTAATTGTTTTTTTAATCCAATAAACAATAAATAAAAAATTTAACATAAGAAACTTTTGTTTTTATTGGAAACACGTTTTTAAAGGTAAATTAGATGCCATTTGCAAATATGAACAATCTTGCAAAAGTAAACTGGCTTGGTTTTAATTAGTTCATATTATCGCGAGTGCACTGTATTTACTATAAAATCGAAAAAAACAAAATATGGTGTCAGATTTTAACCCAAATTGTATACCCCAAAACATGAGAATGCGCACTTAAAAAATAATTTGTACCATAGTAGTTTGTCCTCTATAACGTATCAAAGTTTTATTAAGTTCTGCGGGTTGCACAACTGTGTAGTTTCCTTGTTAGTAAATTTACAAAATTCAAAAATCAAAAAATTTGGAGACTGATCTTTGATTTAAGTTTATTTATTTAGTACACACAGAAAAACAATTTGTAATTTGCCAACTGAAATTCGGTTATTACGAATTTTAGTGGGTTGCTACAACTGGACATTAGTTTTCACAAAAAAGTTCGGTTAATTTCGATGAGTTTTAGTTGCAATCTAATGTAATTGTGCTAACTGAAATTATAGGTAGTTACCATTAAAATACACTTTTCAAATCGATTGGCGCTGTGCGTATAATTTCTGTATGAAAAACAAAAATCTTCTCCACAAAAGTATATATATTTTTTAAAATTTGTGCTAAATGTTCCTTTCGCTACTTACATTTGAAAAATATTTATGTAAGCGTTACAAAGTGCAACTGTAAAAATGTTATTATTTTAACATAAATTTGAGAGTATGTAATATTTTTTGCAATTTTGAAAATGTTTTTTTTTCTTTCAAAGTATCGTACATAAATCATTAGTTTGTTTAATTTAAATGTTATAGTGTTTTTTACTATTAAACGTAGCAAGTTACTTTCAATTTCGTAACCCTCAGTTAATTAGCATAAATAATACGATTTGATTTTTTTTTTTCTTCGATATGTATTTGTTTAAAACATATCAACATACTGGCTAGATACTCCCTTTCCAAGCTAACTGCTTGCGCTACTGGAAAAATTTTATCGTACACAACAAAAAAAAAAAATAGTAAACATTTTTGATAAAACTACTGAAAATTAGTTAGTAAATAGTTAGTAAGATAAGAATAGCAAAAATAAATCTCTGTTAATCTGTTAAAATCTACAAATACTTAGTTTTATATAATTAAAAGTAACAAAGGAATCTTCTAAATACAGCAAAAAAAAAAATTTTCAAATATTAGTGGACAAAAAAATCACAAAAAGTTTGAAATTTTAGTTTTTTTTTAGATTTTGTTTAATGAGAATAAAAATCTGCTGTTATGAAATCAGCAATCTACAAATTTTTTGCAATTTTTTTTCGATTTTAGCAAAGTATACTGTTATTTTCATTAAACTAAATTTAAGGTAAATATAGCAAATTTTTTTTATTGATATTACAGTTTTTGTTTGCTGTTTTTAGTCTACAAATATTTAGTAAGCGTTTTTGCTAACTTTAGCAGAGTAAATTGCTATTTTCAATTAACTAAAATTCCACTCGAATATAACTAAAACTTTGTTAAATTAACAATTCTATTTTTACTGTTCTTATCTTATTATTATTTATGAAAAGTGGTACTGGATGGGAAAATGGCAACCCATTATATAGCACTACTTAAATTCTACACTATGGTAAAAGTTTCATGTTAATATCTCTACTAGTTAAGAAATTATAGCGATTAAACAAATATCGTTTCAGAAAATGTTTTTACATTTCAGGGTTGCCCTATTTCAAAAACTGTTGAAAAATTCGGGGACGCTCAAAATCAAATTTGGGTGAAAAGATTCTGAAAGAGCGTCGAAAATCCAGAACAATAGGGTTTCCAGCCAGATTGGACCAGAATTGACCGAGTTATTCAAAAAACGGGGAAGTCACATGATTTTTTGAATCAATCTGAGTTTTTCGCCTTATTTTCCATAGCTATTTTTGAACATCTAAACTAATGATAAATATACAAGATATTTTTATGAAACTTGGTGTGGTGGCAGAGAAAAACGTGAGCTTTAATTTAGTACCGGTTCTGATGGCCCAGGTGCCCTGGGTTTTGAATTATTTCAAAAACAAAATTATATTTTAAATCTAAAAAAATGGGATTGAAAAGTGGTACTGGATGGGAAAATGGCAACCCATTACATAGCACTACTTCCATTCTACACTATGGTAAAAGTTTCAGATTAATATCTCTACTAGTTAAGAAATTATAGCGATTAAAACAAATATCGTTTCAGAAAATGTTTTTACATTTCAGGGTTGCCATATTTCAAAAATGTTGAAAAATTCGGGTACGCTCAAAATCAAATTTGGGTGAAAGATTCTGAAAGAGCGTCGAAAATCTAAAACAGTAGGTTTTCCAGCCAGATTGGACCAGAATTGACCGAGTTATTCAAAAAACGGGGAAGTCCCATGATTTTTTGAATCAAACTGAATTTTTCGCCTTATTTACCATCGCTATTTTTGAAAATCTAAAATAATGGGAAATATACAAGATATTTTTATGAAACTTGGTGTGGTGGCAGGGAAAAAAAGTGAGCTTTAATTTGGTACCGGTTCTGATGGCCCAGGTCCCGTAGATTTTGAATTATTTCAAAAACAAAATTATATTTTAAATCTACAAAAATGGGATTGAAAAGTGGTACTGGATGGGAAAATGGCAACCCATTATGTAGCACTACTTAAATTCTACACTATGGTAAAAGTTTCATGTTAATATCTCTACAAGTTAAGAAACTATAGCGATTAAAACAAATATCGTTTCAGAAAATGTTTTTACATTTCAGGGTTGCCATATTTCAAAAATGTTGAAAAATTCGGGGACGCTCAAAATCAAATTTGGGTGAAAGATTCTGAAAGAGCGTCGAAAATCCAGAACAATAGGTTTTCCAGCCAGATTGGACCAGAATTGACCGAGTTAATCAAAAAACGGGGAAGTCCTATGATTTTTTGAATCAAACAGAATTTTTCGCCTTATTTACCATCGCTATTTTTGAAAATCTAAAATAATGGGAAATATACAAGATATTTTTATGAAACTTGGTGTGGTGGCAGGGAAAAAAGTGAGCTTTAATTTGGTACCGGTTCTGATGGCCCAGGTCCCGCAGATTTTGAATTATTTCAAAAACAAAAATATTTTTTAAATCTAAACAAATGGGATTGAAAAGTGGTACTGGATGGGAAAATGGCAACCCATTATATAGCACTACTTCCATTCTACACTATGGTAAAAGTTTCATGTTAATATCTCTACAAGTTAAGAAATTATAGCGATTAAAACAAATATCGTTTCAGAAAATGTTTTTACATTTCAGGGTTGCCATATTTCAAAAATGTTGAAAAATTCGGGTACGCTCAAAATCAAATTTGGGTGAAAGATTCTGAAAGAGCGTCGAAAATCTAAAACAGTAGGTTTTCCAGCCAGATTGGACCAGAATTGACCGAGTTATTCAAAAAACGGGGAAGTCCCATGATTTTTTGAATCAAACTGAATTTTTCGCCTTATTTACCATCGCTATTTTTGAAAATCTAAAATAATGGGAAATATACAAGATATTTTTATGAAACTTGGTGTGGTGGCAGGGAAAAAAGTGAGCTTTAATTTGGTACCGGTTCTGTTGGCCCAGGTCCCCTAGGTTTTGAATTATTTCAAAAACAAAATTATATTTTAAATCTAAAAAAATGGGATTGAAAAGTGGTACTGGATGGGAAAATGGCAACCCAGTATATAGCACTGCTTCCATTCTACACTATGGTAAAAGTTTCATGTTAATATCTCTACTAGTTAAGAAATTATAGCGATTAAAACAAATATCGTTTCAGAAAATGTTTTTACATTTCAGGGTTGCCATACTTCAAAAATGTTGAAAAATTCGGGGACGCTCAAAATCAAATTTGGGTGAAAGATTCTGAAAGAGCGTCGAAAATCCAAAACAATAGGTTTTCCAGCCAGATTGGACCAGAATTGACCGAGTTATTCAAAAAACGGGGAAGTCCTATGATTTTTTGAATCAAACTGAATTTTTCGCCTTATTTACCATCGCAATTTTTGAAAATCTAAAATAATGGGAAATATACAAGATATTTTATGAAACTTGGTGTGGTGGCAGGGAAAAAAGTGAGCTTTAATTTGGTACCGGTTCTGTTGGCCCAGCTCCCCGTAGGGTTTGAATTATTTCAAAAACAAAATTATATTTTAAATCTAAAAAAAATGGGATTGAAAAGTGGTACTGGATGGGAAAATGGCAACCCAGTATATAGCACTGCTTCCATTCTACACTATGGTAAAAGTTTCATGTTAATATCTCTACTAGTTAAGAAATTATAGCGATTAAAACAAATATCGTTTCAGAAAATGTTTTTACATTTCAGGGTTGCCATATTTCAAAAATGTTGAAAAATTCGGGGACGCTCAAAATCAAATTTGGGTGAAAGATTCTGAAAGAGCGTCGAAAATCCAAAACAATAGGTTTTCCAGCCAGATTGGACCAGAATTGACCGAGTTATTCAAAAAACGGGGAAGTCCTATGATTTTTTGAATCAAACTGAATTTTTCGCCTTATTTACCATCGCTAATTTTTGAAAATCTAAAATAATGGGAAATATACAAGATATTTTTATGAAACTTGGTGTGGTGGCAAGGGAAAAAAGTGAGCTTTAATTTGGTACCGGTTCTAATGGCCCAGGTCCCCTAGGTTTTGAATTATTTCAAAAACAAAATTATATTTTAAATCTAAAAAAATGGGATTGAAAAGTGGTACTGGATGGGAAAATGGCAACCCATTATATAGCACTACTTCCATTCTACACTATGGTAAAAGTTTCATGTTAATATCTCTACTAGTTAAGAAACTATAGCGATTAAAACAAATATCGTTTCAGAAAATGTTTTTACATTTCAGGGTTGCCATATTTCAAAAATGTTGAAAAATTCGGGGACGCTCAAAATCAAATTTGGGTGAAAGATTCTGAAAGAGCGTCGAAAATCCAAAACAATAGGTTTTCCAGCCAGATTGGACCAGAATTGACCGAGTTATTCAAAAAACGGGGAAGTCCCATGATTTTTTGAATCAAACTGAATTTTTCGCCTTATTTACCATCGCTATTTTTGAAAATCTAAAATAATGGGAAATATACAAGATATTTTTATGAAACTTGGTGTGGTGGCAGGGAAAAAAGTGAGCTTTAATTTGGTACCGGTTCTGATGGCCCAGGTCCCTAGGTTTTGAATTATTTCAAAAACAAAATTATATTTTAAATCTAAAAAAATGGGATTGAAAAGTGGTACTGGATGGGAAAATGGCAACCCATTATAGTAGCACTACTTCCATTCTACACTATGGTAAAAGTTTCATGTTAATATCTCTACTAGTTAAGAAATTATAGCGATTAAAACAAATATCGTTTCAGAAAATGTTTTTACATTTCAGGGTTGCCATATTTCAAAAATGTTGAAAAATTCGGGGACGCTCAAAATCAAATTTGGGTGAAAGATTCTGAAAGAGCGTCGAAAATCCAAAACAATAGGTTTTCCAGCCAGATTGTACCAGAATTGACCGAGTTATTCAAAAAACGGGGAAGTCCCATGATTTTTTGAATCAAACTGAATTTTTCGCCTTATTTACCATCGCTATTTTTGAAAATCTAAAATAATGGGAAATATACAAGATATTTTTATGAAACTTGGTGTGGTGGCAGGGAAAAAAGTGAGCTTTAATTTGGTACCGGTTCTGATGGCCCAGGTCCCCTAGGTTTTGAATTATTTCAAAAACAAAATTATATTTTAAATCTAAAAAAATGGGATTGAAAAGTGGTACTGGATGGGAAATGGCAACCCATTATATAGCACTACTTCCATTCTACACTATGGTAAAAGTTTCATGTTAATATCTCTACTAGTTAAGAAATTATAGCGATTAAAACAAATATCGTTTCAGAAAATGTTTTTACATTTCAGGGTTGCCATATTTCAAAAATGTTGAAAAATTCGGGGACGCTCAAAATCAAATTTGGGTGAAAGATTCTGAAAGAGCGTCGAAAATCCAAAACAATAGGTTTTCCAGCCAGATTGGACCAGAATTGACCGAGTTATTCAAAAAACGGGGAAGTCCTATGATTTTTTGAATCAAACTGAATTTTTCGCCTTATTTACCATCGCTATTTTGAAAATCTAAAATAATGGGAAATATACAAGATATTTTTATGAAACTTGGTGTGGTGGCAGGGAAAAAAGTGAGCTTTAATTTGGTACCGGTTCTGATGGCCCAGGTCCCCTAGATTTTGAATTATTTCAAAAACAAAATATATTTTAAATCTAAAAAAATGGGATTGAAAAGTGGTACTGGATGGGAAAATGGCAACCCATTATATAGCACTACTTCCATTCTACACTATGGTAAAAGTTTCATGTTAATATCTCTACTAGTTAAGAAACTATAGCGATTAAAACAAATATCGTTTCAGAAAATGTTTTTACATTTCAGGGTTGCCATATTTCAAAAATGTTGAAAAATTCGGGGACGCTCAAAATCAAATTTGGGTGAAAGATTCTGAAAGAGCGTCGAAAATCCAAAACAGTAGGTTTTCCAGCCAGATTGGACCAGAATTGACCGAGTTATTCAAAAAACGGGGAAGTCCCATGATTTTTTGAATCAAACTGAATTTTTCGCCTTATTTACCATCGCTATTTTTGAAAATCTAAAATAATGGGAATATACAAGATATTTTTATGAAACTTGGTGTGGTGGCAGGGAAAAAAGTGAGCTTTAATTTGGTACCGGTTCTGATGGCCCAGGTCCCCTAGGTTTTGAATTATTTCAAAAACAAAATTATATTTTAAATCTAAAAAAATGGGATTGAAAAGTGGTACTGGATGGGAAAATGGCAACCCATTATATAGCACTACTTCCATTCTACACTATGGTAAAAGTTTCATGTTAATATCTCTACAAGTTAAGAAACTATAGCGATTAAAACAAATATCGTTTCAGAAAATGTTTTTACATTTCAGGGTTGCCATATTTCAAAAATGTTGAAAAATTCGGGGACGCTCAAAATCAAATTTGGGTGAAAGATTCTGAAAGAGCGTCGAAAATCCAGAACAATAGGGTTTTCCAGCCAGATTGGACCAGAATTGACCGAGTTATTCAAAAAACGGGGAAGTCCTATGATTTTGGAATCAAACTGAATTTTTCGCCTTATTTACCATCGCTATTTTTGAAAATCTAAAATAATGGGAAATATACAAGATATTTTTATGAAACTTGGTGTGGTGGCAGGGAAAAAAGTGAGCTTTAATTTGGTACCGGTTCTGATGGCCCAGGTCCCCTAGGTTTTGAATTATTTCAAAAACAAAATTATATTTTAAATCTAAAAAAATGGGATTGAAAAGTGGTACTGGATGGGGAAAATGGCAACCCATTATGTAGCACTACTTCCATTCTACACTATGGTAAAAGTTTCATGTTAATATCTCTACAGTTAAGAAACTATAGCGATTAAAACAAATATCGTTTCAGAAAATGTTTTTACATTTCAGGGTTGCCATATTTCAAAAATGTTGAAAAATTCGGGGACGCTCAAAATCAAATTTGGGTGAAAGATTCTGAAAGAGCGTCGAAAATCCAGAACAATAGGGTTTTCCAGCCAGATTGGACCAGAATTGACAGAGTATTCAAAAAACGGGGAAGTCCTATGATTTTGGAATCAAACTGAATTTTTTCGCCTTATTTACCATCGCTATTTTTGAAAATCTAAAATAATGGGAAATATACAAGATATTTTTATGAAACTTGGTGTGGTGGCAGGGAAAAAAGTGAGCTTTAATTTGGTACCGGTTCTGATGGCCCAGGTCCCCTAGGTTTTGAATTATTTCAAAAACAAAATTATATTTTAAATCTAAAAAATGGGATTGAAAAGTGGTACTGGATGGGAAAATGGCAACCCATTATGTAGCACTACTTCCATTCTACACTATGGTAAAAGTTTCATGTTAATATCTCTACTAGTTAAGAAACTATAGCGATTAAAACAAATATCGTTTCAGAAAATGTTTTTACATTTCAGGGTTGCCATATTTCAAAAATGTTGAAAAATTCGGGGACGCTCAAAATCAAATTTGGGTGAAAGATTCTGAAAGAGCGTCGAAAATCCCAAAACAGTAGGTTTTTCCAGCCAGATTGGACCAGAATTGACCGAGTTATTCAAAAAACGGGGAAGTCCCATGATTTTTGGAATCAAACTGAATTTTTCGCCTTATTTACTACCATCGCTATTTTTGAAGATCTAAATAATTTGAAATATACAAGATATTTTTATGAAACTTGGTGTGGTGGCAGAGAAAAAAGTGTGCTTTAATTTGGTACCGGTTCTGATGGCCAAGGTCCCGTAGATTTTGAATTATTTCAAAAACAAAAATATTTTTATATCTAAACAAATGGGATTGAAAAGTGGTACTGGATGGGAAAATGGCAACCCATTATATAGCACTACTTCCATTCTACACTATGGTAAAAGTTTCATGTTAATATCTCTACTAGTTAAGAAATTATAGCGATTAAAACAAATATCGTTTCAGAAAATGTTTTTACATTTCAGGGTTGCCATATTTCAAAAATGTTGAAAAATTCGGGGACGCTCAAAATCAAATTTGGGTGAAAGATTCTGAAAGAGCGTCGAAAATCCAAAACAGTAGGTTTTCCAGCCAGATTGGACCAGAATTGACCGAGTTATTCAAAAAACGGGGAAGTCCCATGATTTTTTTAATCAAACTGAATTTTCGCCTTATTTACCATCGCTATTTTTGAAAATCTAAATAATGGGAAATATACAAGATATTTTTATGAAACTTGGTGTGGTGGCAGGGAAAAAAGTGAGCTTTAATTTGGTACCGGTTCTGATGGCCCAGGTCCCCTAGGTTTTGAATTATTTCAAAAACAAAATTATATTTTAAATCTAAAAAAATGGGATTGAAAAGTGGTACTGGATGGGAAAATGGCAACCCATTATATAGCACTACTTCCATTCTACACTATGGTAAAAGTTTCATGTTAACATCTCTACTAGTTAAGAAATTATAGCGATTACAACAAATATCGTTTCAGAAAATGTTTTTACATTTCAGGGTTGCCATATTTCAAAAATGTTGAAAAATTCGGGGACGCTCAAAATCAAATTTGGGTGAAAGATTCTGAAAGAGCGTCGAAAATCCAAAACAATAGGTTTTCCAGCCAGATTGGACCAGAATTGACCGAGTTATTCAAAAAACGGGGAAGTCCTCATGATTTTTTGAATCAAACTGAATTTTTCGCCTTATTTACCATCGCTATTTTTGAAAATCTAAATAATGGGAAATATACAAGATATTTTTATGAAACTTGGTGTGGTGGCAGAGAAAAAAGTGTGCTTTAAATTGGTACCGGTTCTGATGGCCCAGGTACCCTAGGCTTTGAATTATTTCAAAAACAAAATTATATTTTAAATCTAAAAAAATGGATTGAAAAGTGGTACTGGATGGGGAAAATGGCAACCCGTTATATAGCACTACTTCCATTTTACACTATGGCAAAAGTTTCATGTTAATATCTCTACTAGTTAAGAAATTATAGCGATTAAAACAAATATAGTTTTAGAAAATGTTTTTACATTTCAGGGTTGCCATATTTCAAAAATGTTGAAAAATTCGGGGACGCTTAAAATCAAATTTTGGGTGAAAGATTCTGAAGAGCGTCGAAAATCCAAAACAATAGGTTTTCCAGCCAGATTGGACCAGAATTGACCGAGTTATTCAAAAAACGGGGAAGTCCATGATTTTTTGAATCA
>CM037855.1:22687183-22961930 GCA_021234595.1 Delia radicum | reverse complement strand
AAGTTTCATAAAAATCTTGTATATTTATCATTATTTTAGATGTTCAAAATAGCTATGGAAAATAAGCGAAAACACGCAGATTGATTCAAAAAATCATGTGACTTCCCCGTTTTTTGAATAACTCGGTCAATTCTGGTCCAATCTGGCTGAAACCCTATTGTTCTGGATTTCGCGAACGCTCTTTCAGAATCTTTCACCCCAATTTGATTTTAGCGTCCCCGAATTTTTTCACAACGTTTTTGAAATAGGGCAAACCCGAAATGTAAAAACATTTTCTGAAACGATATTTGTTTTTAAATCGCTATAATTTCTTAACTAGTAGAGATATTACCTGAAACTTTTAACCATAGTGTAGAATGGAAGTAGTGCTATAGTAATGGGTTGCCATTTTCCCATCCAGTACCACTGTTCAAATCCCATTTTTTTAGATTTAAAATATAATTTTGTTTTTGAAATAATTCAAACCCAGGGCACCTGGGCCATCAGAACCGGTACCAAATTAAAGCTCACTTTTTTCTCTGCCACCACACCAAGTTTCATAAAAATATCTTGTATATTATCATTATTTTAGATGTTCAAAAATAGCTATGGAAAATAAGGCGAAAAACGCAGATTGATTCAAAAAATCATGTGACTTCCCCGTTTTTTTGAATAACTCGGTCAATTCTGGTCCAATCTGGCTGGAAACCCTATTGTTCTGGATTTTCGACGCTCTTTCAGAATCTTTCACCCAATTTGATTTTGAGCGTCCCCGAATTTTTCAACGTTTTTGAAATAGGGCAACCCTGAAATGTAAAAACATTTTCTGAAACGATATTTGTTTTAATCGCTATAATTTCTTAACTAGTAGAGATATTAACCTGAAACTTTTACCATAGTGTAGAATGGAAGTAGTGCTATGTAATGGGTTGCCATTTTCCCATCCAGTACCACTTTTCAATCCCATTTTTTTAGATTTAAAATATAATTTTGTTTTTGAAATAATTCAAAACCCAGGGCACCTGGGCCATCAGAACCGGTACCAAATTAAAGCTCACTTTTTTCTCTGCCACCACACCAAGTTTCATAAAAATATCTTGTATATTTATCATTATTTTAGATGTTCAAAAATAGCTATGGAAAATAAGGCGAAAAACGCAGATTGATTCAAAAAATCATGTGACTTCCCCGTTTTTTGAATAACTCGGTCAATTCTGGTCCAATCTGGCTGGAAACCCTATTGTTCTGGATTTTCGACGCTCTTTCAGAATCTTTCACCCAAATTTGATTTTGAGCGTCCCCGAATTTTTCAACGTTTTTGAAATAGGGCAACCCTGAAATGTAAAAACATTTTCTGAAACGATATTTGTTTAATCGCTATAATTTCTTAACTAGTAGAGATATTAACCTGAAACTTTTACCATAGTGTAGAATGGAAGTAGTGCTATGTAATGGGTTGCCATTTTCCCATCCAGTACCACTTTTCAATCCCATTTTTTTAGATTTAAAATATAATTTTGTTTTTGAAATAATTCAAAACCCAGGGCACCTGGGCCATCAGAACCGGTACCAAATTAAAGCTCACTTTTTCTCTGCCACCACACCAAGTTTCATAAAAATATCTTGTATATTTATCATTATTTTAGATGTTCAAAAATAGCTATGGAAAATAAGGCGAAAAACGCAGATTGATTCAAAAAATCATGTGACTTCCCCGTTTTTTGAATAACTCGGTCAATTCTGGTCCAATCTGGCTGGAAACCCTATTGTTCTGGATTTTCGACGCTCTTTCAGAATCTTTCACCCAAATTTGATTTTGAGCGTCCCCGAATTTTTCAACGTTTTTGAAATAGGGCAACCCTGAAATGTAAAAACATTTTCTGAAACGATATTTGTTTTAATCGCTATAATTTCTTAACTAGTAGAGATATTAACCTGAAACTTTACCATAGTGTAGAATGGAAGTAGTGCTATGTAATGGGTTGCCATTTTCCCATCCAGTACCACTTTTCAATCCCATTTTTTTAGATTTAAAATATAATTTTGTTTTTGAAATAATTCAAAACCCAGGGCACCTGGGCCATCAGAACCGGTACCAAATTAAAGCTCACTTTTTTCTCTGCCACCACACCAAGTTTCATAAAAATATCTTGTATATTTATCATTATTTTAGATGTTCAAAAATAGCTATGGAAAATAAGGCGAAAAACGCAGATTGATTCAAAAAATCATGTGACTTCCCCGTTTTTTGAATAACTCGGTCAATTCTGGTCCAATCTGGCTGGAAACCCTATTGTTCTGGATTTTCGACGCTCTTTCAGAATCTTTCACCCAAATTTGATTTTGAGCGTCCCCGAATTTTTCAACGTTTTTGAAATAGGGCAACCCTGAAATGTAAAAACATTTTCTGAAACGATATTTGTTTTAATCGCTATAATTTCTTAACTAGTAGAGATATTAACCTGAAACTTTTACCATAGTGTAGAATGGAAGTAGTGCTATGTAATGGGTTGCCATTTTCCCATCCAGTACCACTTTTCAATCCCATTTTTTTAGATTTAAAATATAATTTTGTTTTTGAAATAATTCAAAACCCAGGGCACCTGGGCCATCAGAACCGGTACCAAATTAAAGCTCACTTTTTTCTCTGCCACCACACCAAGTTTCATAAAAATATCTTGTATATTTATCATTATTTTAGATGTTCAAAAATAGCTATGGAAAATAAGGCGAAAAACGCAGATTGATTCAAAAAATCATGTGACTTCCCCGTTTTTTGAATAACTCGGTCAATTCTGGTCCAATCTGGCTGGAAACCCTATTGTTCTGGATTTTCGACGCTCTTTCAGAATCTTTCACCCAAATTTGATTTTGAGCGTCCCCGAATTTTTCAACGTTTTTGAAATAGGGCAACCCTGAAATGTAAAAACATTTTCTGAAACGATATTTGTTTTAATCGCTATAATTTCTTAACTAGTAGAGATATTAACCTGAAACTTTTACCATAGTGTAGAATGGAAGTAGTGCTATGTAATGGGTTGCCATTTTCCCATCCAGTACCACTTTTCAATCCCATTTTTTTAGATTTAAAATATAATTTTGTTTTTGAAATAATTCAAAACCCAGGGCACCTGGGCCATCAGAACCGGTACCAAATTAAAGCTCACTTTTTTCTCTGCCACCACACCAAGTTTCATAAAAATATCTTGTATATTTATCATTATTTTAGATGTTCAAAAATAGCTATGGAAAATAAGGCGAAAAACGCAGATTGATTCAAAAAATCATGTGACTTCCCCGTTTTTTGAATAACTCGGTCAATTCTGGTCCAATCTGGCTGGAAACCCTATTGTTCTGGATTTTCGACGCTCTTTCAGAATCTTTCACCCAAATTTGATTTTGAGCGTCCCCGAATTTTTCAAACGTTTTTGAAATAGGGCAACCCTGAAATGTAAAAACATTTTCTGAAACGATATTTGTTTTAATCGCTATAATTTCTTAACTAGTAGAGATATTAACCTGAAACTTTTACCATAGTGTAGAATGGAAGTAGTGCTATGTAATGGGTTGCCATTTTCCCATCCAGTACCACTTTTCAATCCCATTTTTTTAGATTTAAAATATAATTTTGTTTTTGAAATAATTCAAAACCCAGGGCACCTGGGCCATCAGAACCGGTACCAAATTAAAGCTCACTTTTTTCTCTGCCACCACACCAAGTTTCATAAAAATATCTTGTATATTTATCATTATTTTAGATGTTCAAAAATAGCTATGGAAAATAAGGCGAAAAACGCAGATTGATTCAAAAAATCATGTGACTTCCCCGTTTTTTGAATAACTCGGTCAATTCTGGTCCAATCTGGCTGGAAACCCTATTGTTCTGGATTTTCGACGCTCTTTCAGAATCTTTCACCCAAATTTGATTTTGAGCGTCCCCGAATTTTTCAACGTTTTTGAAATAGGGCAACCCTGAAATGTAAAAACATTTTCTGAAACGATATTTGTTTTAATCGCTATAATTTCTTAACTAGTAGAGATATTAACCTGAAACTTTTACCATAGTGTAGAATGGAAGTAGTGCTATGTAATGGGTTGCCATTTTCCCATCCAGTACCACTTTTCAATCCCATTTTTTTAGATTTAAAATATAATTTTGTTTTTGAAATAATTCAAAACCCAGGGCACCTGGGCCATCAGAACCGGTACCAAATTAAAGCTCACTTTTTTCTCTGCCACCACACCAAGTTTCATAAAAATATCTTGTATATTTATCATTATTTTAGATGTTCAAAAATAGCTATGGAAAATAAGGCGAAAAACGCAGATTGATTCAAAAAATCATGTGACTTCCCCGTTTTTTGAATAACTCGGTCAATTCTGGTCCAATCTGGCTGGAAACCCTATTGTTCTGGATTTTCGACGCTCTTTCAGAATCTTTCACCCAAATTTGATTTTGAGCGTCCCCGAATTTTTCAACGTTTTTGAAATAGGGCAACCCTGAAATGTAAAAACATTTTCTGAAACGATATTTGTTTTAATCGCTATAATTTCTTAACTAGTAGAGATATTAACCTGAAACTTTTACCATAGTGTAGAATGGAAGTAGTGCTATGTAATGGGTTGCCATTTTCCCATCCAGTACCACTTTTCAATCCCATTTTTTTAGATTTAAAATATAATTTTGTTTTTGAAATAATTCAAAACCCAGGGCACCTGGGCCATCAGAACCGGTACCAAATTAAAGCTCACTTTTTTCTCTGCCACCACACCAAGTTTCATAAAAATATCTTGTATATTTATCATTATTTTAGATGTTCAAAAATAGCTATGGAAAATAAGGCGAAAAACGCAGATTGATTCAAAAAATCATGTGACTTCCCCGTTTTTTGAATAACTCGGTCAATTCTGGTCCAATCTGGCTGGAAACCCTATTGTTCTGGATTTTCGACGCTCTTTCAGAATCTTTCACCCAAATTTGATTTTGAGCGTCCCCGAATTTTTCAACGTTTTTGAAATAGGGCAACCCTGAAATGTAAAAACATTTTCTGAAACGATATTTGTTTTAATCGCTATAATTTCTTAACTAGTAGAGATATTAACCTGAAACTTTTACCATAGTGTAGAATGGAAGTAGTGCTATGTAATGGGTTGCCATTTTCCCATCCAGTACCACTTTTCAATCCCATTTTTTTAGATTTAAAATATAATTTTGTTTTTGAAATAATTCAAAACCCAGGGCACCTGGGCCATCAGAACCGGTACCAAATTAAAGCTCACTTTTTTCTCTGCCACCACACCAAGTTTCATAAAAATATCTTGTATATTTATCATTATTTTAGATGTTCAAAAATAGCTATGGAAAATAAGGCGAAAAACGCAGATTGATTCAAAAAATCATGTGACTTCCCCGTTTTTTGAATAACTCGGTCAATTCTGGTCCAATCTGGCTGGAAACCCTATTGTTCTGGATTTTCGACGCTCTTTCAGAATCTTTCACCCAAATTTGATTTTGAGCGTCCCCGAATTTTTCAACGTTTTTGAAATAGGGCAACCCTGAAATGTAAAAACATTTTCTGAAACGATATTTGTTTTAATCGCTATAATTTCTTAACTAGTAGAGATATTAACCTGAAACTTTTACCATAGTGTAGAATGGAAGTAGTGCTATGTAATGGGTTGCCATTTTCCCATCCAGTACCACTTTTCAATCCCATTTTTTTAGATTTAAAATATAATTTTGTTTTTGAAATAATTCAAAACCCAGGGCACCTGGGCCATCAGAACCGGTACCAAATTAAAGCTCACTTTTTTCTCTGCCACCACACCAAGTTTCATAAAAATATCTTGTATATTTATCATTATTTTAGATGTTCAAAAATAGCTATGGAAAATAAGGCGAAAAACGCAGATTGATTCAAAAAATCATGTGACTTCCCCGTTTTTTGAATAACTCGGTCAATTCTGGTCCAATCTGGCTGGAAACCCTATTGTTCTGGATTTTCGACGCTCTTTCAGAATCTTTCACCCAAATTTGATTTTGAGCGTCCCCGAATTTTTCAACGTTTTTGAAATAGGGCAACCCTGAAATGTAAAAACATTTTCTGAAACGATATTTGTTTTAATCGCTATAATTTCTTAACTAGTAGAGATATTAACCTGAAACTTTTACCATAGTGTAGAATGGAAGTAGTGCTATGTAATGGGTTGCCATTTTCCCATCCAGTACCACTTTTCAATCCCATTTTTTTAGATTTAAAATATAATTTTGTTTTTGAAATAATTCAAAACCCAGGGCACCTGGGCCATCAGAACCGGTACCAAATTAAAGCTCACTTTTTTCTCTGCCACCACACCAAGTTTCATAAAAATATCTTGTATATTTATCATTATTTTAGATGTTCAAAAATAGCTATGGAAAATAAGGCGAAAAACGCAGATTGATTCAAAAAATCATGTGACTTCCCCGTTTTTTGAATAACTCGGTCAATTCTGGTCCAATCTGGCTGGAAACCCTATTGTTCTGGATTTTCGACGCTCTTTCAGAATCTTTCACCCAAATTTGATTTTGAGCGTCCCCGAATTTTTCAACGTTTTTGAAATAGGGCAACCCTGAAATGTAAAAACATTTTCTGAAACGATATTTGTTTTAATCGCTATAATTTCTTAACTAGTAGAGATATTAACCTGAAACTTTTACCATAGTGTAGAATGGAAGTAGTGCTATGTAATGGGTTGCCATTTTCCCATCCAGTACCACTTTTCAATCCCATTTTTTTAGATTTAAAATATAATTTTGTTTTTGAAATAATTCAAAACCCAGGGCACCTGGGCCATCAGAACCGGTACCAAATTAAAGCTCACTTTTTTCTCTGCCACCACACCAAGTTTCATAAAAATATCTTGTATATTTATCATTATTTTAGATGTTCAAAAATAGCTATGGAAAATAAGGCGAAAAACGCAGATTGATTCAAAAAATCATGTGACTTCCCCGTTTTTTGAATAACTCGGTCAATTCTGGTCCAATCTGGCTGGAAACCCTATTGTTCTGGATTTTCGACGCTCTTTCAGAATCTTTCACCCAAATTTGATTTTGAGCGTCCCCGAATTTTTCAACGTTTTTGAAATAGGGCAACCCTGAAATGTAAAAACATTTTCTGAAACGATATTTGTTTTAATCGCTATAATTTCTTAACTAGTAGAGATATTAACCTGAAACTTTTACCATAGTGTAGAATGGAAGTAGTGCTATGTAATGGGTTGCCATTTTCCCATCCAGTACCACTTTTCAATCCCATTTTTTTAGATTTAAAATATAATTTTGTTTTTGAAATAATTCAAAACCCAGGGCACCTGGGCCATCAGAACCGGTACCAAATTAAAGCTCACTTTTTTCTCTGCCACCACACCAAGTTTCATAAAAATATCTTGTATATTTATCATTATTTTAGATGTTCAAAAATAGCTATGGAAAATAAGGCGAAAAACGCAGATTGATTCAAAAAATCATGTGACTTCCCCGTTTTTTGAATAACTCGGTCAATTCTGGTCCAATCTGGCTGGAAACCCTATTGTTCTGGATTTTCGACGCTCTTTCAGAATCTTTCACCCAAATTTGATTTTGAGCGTCCCCGAATTTTTCAACGTTTTTGAAATAGGGCAACCCTGAAATGTAAAAACATTTTCTGAAACGATATTTGTTTTAATCGCTATAATTTCTTAACTAGTAGAGATATTAACCTGAAACTTTTACCATAGTGTAGAATGGAAGTAGTGCTATGTAATGGGTTGCCATTTTCCCATCCAGTACCACTTTTCAATCCCATTTTTTTAGATTTAAAATATAATTTTGTTTTTGAAATAATTCAAAACCCAGGGCACCTGGGCCATCAGAACCGGTACCAAATTAAAGCTCACTTTTTTCTCTGCCACCACACCAAGTTTCATAAAAATATCTTGTATATTTATCATTATTTTAGATGTTCAAAAATAGCTATGGAAAATAAGGCGAAAAACGCAGATTGATTCAAAAAATCATGTGACTTCCCCGTTTTTTGAATAACTCGGTCAATTCTGGTCCAATCTGGCTGGAAACCCTATTGTTCTGGATTTTCGACGCTCTTTCAGAATCTTTCACCCAAATTTGATTTTGAGCGTCCCCGAATTTTTCAACGTTTTTGAAATAGGGCAACCCTGAAATGTAAAAACATTTTCTGAAACGATATTTGTTTTAATCGCTATAATTTCTTAACTAGTAGAGATATTAACCTGAAACTTTTACCATAGTGTAGAATGGAAGTAGTGCTATGTAATGGGTTGCCATTTTCCCATCCAGTACCACTTTTCAATCCCATTTTTTTAGATTTAAAATATAATTTTGTTTTTGAAATAATTCAAAACCCAGGGCACCTGGGCCATCAGAACCGGTACCAAATTAAAGCTCACTTTTTCTCTGCCACCACACCAAGTTTCATAAAAATATCTTGTATATTTATCATTATTTTAGATGTTCAAAAATAGCTATGGAAAATAAGGCGAAAAACGCAGATTGATTCAAAAAATCATGTGACTTCCCCGTTTTTTGAATAACTCGGTCAATTCTGGTCCAATCTGGCTGGAAACCCTATTGTTCTGGATTTTCGACGCTCTTTCAGAATCTTTCACCCAAATTTGATTTTGAGCGTCCCCGAATTTTTCAACGTTTTTGAAATAGGGCAACCCTGAAATGTAAAAACATTTTCTGAAACGATATTTGTTTTAATCGCTATAATTTCTTAACTAGTAGAGATATTAACCTGAAACTTTTACCATAGTGTAGAATGGAAGTAGTGCTATGTAATGGGTTGCCATTTTCCCATCCAGTACCACTTTTCAATCCCATTTTTTTAGATTTAAAATATAATTTTGTTTTTGAAATAATTCAAAACCCAGGGCACCTGGGCCATCAGAACCGGTACCAAATTAAAGCTCACTTTTTTCTCTGCCACCACACCAAGTTTCATAAAAATATCTTGTATATTTATCATTATTTTAGATGTTCAAAAATAGCTATGGAAAATAAGGCGAAAAACGCAGATTGATTCAAAAAATCATGTGACTTCCCCGTTTTTTGAATAACTCGGTCAATTCTGGTCCAATCTGGCTGGAAACCCTATTGTTCTGGATTTTCGACGCTCTTTCAGAATCTTTCACCCAAATTTGATTTTGAGCGTCCCCGAATTTTTCAACGTTTTTGAAATAGGGCAACCCTGAAATGTAAAAACATTTTCTGAAACGATATTTGTTTTAATCGCTATAATTTCTTAACTAGTAGAGATATTAACCTGAAACTTTTACCATAGTGTAGAATGGAAGTAGTGCTATGTAATGGGTTGCCATTTTCCCATCCAGTACCACTTTTCAATCCCATTTTTTTAGATTTAAAATATAATTTTGTTTTTGAAATAATTCAAAACCCAGGGCACCTGGGCCATCAGAACCGGTACCAAATTAAAGCTCACTTTTTTCTCTGCCACCACACCAAGTTTCATAAAAATATCTTGTATATTTATCATTATTTTAGATGTTCAAAAATAGCTATGGAAAATAAGGCGAAAAACGCAGATTGATTCAAAAAATCATGTGACTTCCCCGTTTTTTGAATAACTCGGTCAATTCTGGTCCAATCTGGCTGGAAACCCTATTGTTCTGGATTTTCGACGCTCTTTCAGAATCTTTCACCCAAATTTGATTTTGAGCGTCCCCGAATTTTTCAACGTTTTTGAAATAGGGCAACCCTGAAATGTAAAAACATTTTCTGAAACGATATTTGTTTTAATCGCTATAATTTCTTAACTAGTAGAGATATTAACCTGAAACTTTTACCATAGTGTAGAATGGAAGTAGTGCTATGTAATGGGTTGCCATTTTCCCATCCAGTACCACTTTTCAATCCCATTTTTTTTAGATTTAAAATATAATTTTGTTTTGAAATAATTCAAAACCCAGGGCACCTGGGCCATCAGAACCGGTACCAAATTAAAGCTCACTTTTTTCTCTGCCACCACACCAAGTTTCATAAAAATATCTTGTATATTTATCATTATTTTAGATGTTCAAAAATAGCTATGGAAAATAAGGCGAAAAACGCAGATTGATTCAAAAAATCATGTGACTTCCCCGTTTTTTGAATAACTCGGTCAATTCTGGTCCAATCTGGCTGGAAACCCTATTGTTCTGGATTTTCGACGCTCTTTCAGAATCTTTCACCCAAATTTGATTTTGAGCGTCCCCGAATTTTTCAACGTTTTTGAAATAGGGCAACCCTGAAATGTAAAAACATTTTCTGAAACGATATTTGTTTTAATCGCTATAATTTCTTAACTAGTAGAGATATTAACCTGAAACTTTTACCATAGTGTAGAATGGAAGTAGTGCTATGTAATGGGTTGCCATTTTCCCATCCAGTACCACTTTTCAATCCCATTTTTTTAGATTTAAAATATAATTTTGTTTTTGAAATAATTCAAAACCCAGGGCACCTGGGCCATCAGAACCGGTACCAAATTAAAGCTCACTTTTTTCTCTGCCACCACACCAAGTTTCATAAAAATATCTTGTATATTTATCATTATTTTAGATGTTCAAAAATAGCTATGGAAAATAAGGCGAAAAACGCAGATTGATTCAAAAAATCATGTGACTTCCCCGTTTTTTGAATAACTCGGTCAATTCTGGTCCAATCTGGCTGGAAACCCTATTGTTCTGGATTTTCGACGCTCTTTCAGAATCTTTCACCCAAATTTGATTTTGAGCGTCCCCGAATTTTTCAACGTTTTTGAAATAGGGCAACCCTGAAATGTAAAAACATTTTCTGAAACGATATTTGTTTTAATCGCTATAATTTCTTAACTAGTAGAGATATTAACCTGAAACTTTTACCATAGTGTAGAATGGAAGTAGTGCTATGTAATGGGTTGCCATTTTCCCATCCAGTACCACTTTTCAATCCCATTTTTTTAGATTTAAAATATAATTTTGTTTTTGAAATAATTCAAAACCCAGGGCACCTGGGCCATCAGAACCGGTACCAAATTAAAGCTCACTTTTTTCTCTGCCACCACACCAAGTTTCATAAAAATATCTTGTATATTTATCATTATTTTAGATGTTCAAAAATAGCTATGGAAAATAAGGCGAAAAACGCAGATTGATTCAAAAAATCATGTGACTTCCCCGTTTTTTGAATAACTCGGTCAATTCTGGTCCAATCTGGCTGGAAACCCTATTGTTCTGGATTTTCGACGCTCTTTCAGAATCTTTCACCCAAATTTGATTTTGAGCGTCCCCGAATTTTTCAACGTTTTTGAAATAGGGCAACCCTGAAATGTAAAAACATTTTCTGAAACGATATTTGTTTTAATCGCTATAATTTCTTAACTAGTAGAGATATTAACCTGAAACTTTTACCATAGTGTAGAATGGAAGTAGTGCTATGTAATGGGTTGCCATTTTCCCATCCAGTACTACTTTTCAATCCCATTTTTTTAGATTTAAAATATAATTTTGTTTTTGAAATAATTCAAAACCCAGGGCACCTGGGCCATCAGAACCGGTACCAAATTAAAGCTCACTTTTTTCTCTGCCACCACACCAAGTTTCATAAAAATATCTTGTATATTTATCATTATTTTAGATGTTCAAAAATAGCTATGGAAAATAAGGCGAAAAACGCAGATTGATTCAAAAAATCATGTGACTTCCCCGTTTTTTGAATAACTCGGTCAATTCTGGTCCAATCTGGCTGGAAACCCTATTGTTCTGGATTTTCGACGCTCTTTCAGAATCTTTCACCCAAATTTGATTTTGAGCGTCCCCGAATTTTTCAACGTTTTTGAAATAGGGCAACCCTGAAATGTAAAAACATTTTCTGAAACGATATTTGTTTTAATCGCTATAATTTCTTAACTAGTAGAGATATTAACCTGAAACTTTTACCATAGTGTAGAATGGAAGTAGTGCTATGTAATGGGTTGCCATTTTCCCATCCAGTACCTACTTTTCAATCCCATTTTTTTAGATTTAAAATATAATTTTGTTTTTGAAATAATTCAAAACCCAGGGCACCTGGGCCATCAGAACCGGTACCAAATTAAAGCTCACTTTTTTCTCTGCCACCACACCAAGTTTCATAAAAATATCTTGTATATTTATCATTATTTTAGATGTTCAAAAATAGCTATGGAAAATAAGGCGAAAAACGCAGATTGATTCAAAAAATCATGTGACTTCCCCGTTTTTTGAATAACTCGGTCAATTCTGGTCCAATCTGGCTGGAAACCCTATTGTTCTGGATTTTCGACGCTCTTTCAGAATCTTTCACCCAAATTTGATTTTGAGCGTCCCCGAATTTTTCAACGTTTTTGAAATAGGGCAACCCTGAAATGTAAAAACATTTTCTGAAACGATATTTGTTTTAATCGCTATAATTTCTTAACTAGTAGAGATATTAACCTGAAACTTTTACCATAGTGTAGAATGGAAGTAGTGCTATGTAATGGGTTGCCATTTTCCCATCCAGTACCACTTTTCAATCCCATTTTTTTAGATTTAAAATATAATTTTGTTTTTGAAATAATTCAAAACCCAGGGCACCTGGGCCATCAGAACCGGTACCAAATTAAAGCTCACTTTTTTCTCTGCCACCACACCAAGTTTCATAAAAATATCTTGTATATTTATCATTATTTTAGATGTTCAAAAATAGCTATGGAAAATAAGGCGAAAAACGCAGATTGATTCAAAAAATCATGTGACTTCCCCGTTTTTTGAATAACTCGGTCAATTCTGGTCCAATCTGGCTGGAAACCCTATTGTTCTGGATTTTCGACGCTCTTTCAGAATCTTTCACCCAAATTTGATTTTGAGCGTCCCCGAATTTTTCAACGTTTTTGAAATAGGGCAACCCTGAAATGTAAAAACATTTTCTGAAACGATATTTGTTTTAATCGCTATAATTTCTTAACTAGTAGAGATATTAACCTGAAACTTTTACCATAGTGTAGAATGGAAGTAGTGCTATGTAATGGGTTGCCATTTTCCCATCCAGTACCACTTTTCAATCCCATTTTTTTAGATTTAAAATATAATTTTGTTTTTGAAATAATTCAAAACCCAGGGCACCTGGGCCATCAGAACCGGTACCAAATTAAAGCTCACTTTTTTCTCTGCCACCACACCAAGTTTCATAAAAATATCTTGTATATTTATCATTATTTTAGATGTTCAAAAATAGCTATGGAAAATAAGGCGAAAAACGCAGATTGATTCAAAAAATCATGTGACTTCCCCGTTTTTTTGAATAACTCGGTCAATTCTGGTCCAATCTGGCTGGAAACCCTATTGTTCTGGATTTTCGACGCTCTTTCAGAATCTTTCACCCAAATTTGATTTTGAGCGTCCCCGAATTTTTCAACGTTTTTGAAATAGGGCAACCCTGAAATGTAAAAACATTTTCTGAAACGATATTTGTTTTAATCGCTATAATTTCTTAACTAGTAGAGATATTAACCTGAAACTTTTACCATAGTGTAGAATGGAAGTAGTGCTATGTAATGGGTTGCCATTTTCCCATCCAGTACCACTTTTCAATCCCATTTTTTTAGATTTAAAATATAATTTTGTTTTTGAAATAATTCAAAACCCAGGGCACCTGGGCCATCAGAACCGGTACCAAATTAAAGCTCACTTTTTTCTCTGCCACCACACCAAGTTTCATAAAAATATCTTGTATATTTATCATTATTTTAGATGTTCAAAAATAGCTATGGAAAATAAGGCGAAAAAACGCAGATTGATTCAAAAAATCATGTGACTTCCCCGTTTTTTGAATAACTCGGTCAATTCTGGTCCAATCTGGCTGGAAACCCTATTGTTCTGGATTTTCGACGCTCTTTCAGAATCTTTCACCCAAATTTGATTTTGAGCGTCCCCGAATTTTTCAACGTTTTTGAAATAGGGCAACCCTGAAATGTAAAAACATTTTCTGAAACGATATTTGTTTTAATCGCTATAATTTCTTAACTAGTAGAGATATTAACCTGAAACTTTTACCATAGTGTAGAATGGAAGTAGTGCTATGTAATGGGTTGCCATTTTCCCATCCAGTACCACTTTTCAATCCCATTTTTTTAGACTTAAAATATAATTTGGTTTTTGAAATAATTCAAAACCCAGGGCACCTGGGCCATCAGAACCGGTACCAAATTAAAGCTCACTTTTTTCTCTGCCACCACACCAAGTTTCATAAAAATATCTTGTATATTTATCATTATTTTAGATGTTCAAAAATAGCTATGGAAAATAAGGCGAAAAAACGCAGATTGATTCAAAAAATCATGTGACTTCCCCGTTTTTTTGAATAACTCGGTCAATTCTGGTCCAATCTGGCTGGAAACCCTATTGTTCTGGATTTTCGACGCTCTTTCAGAATCTTTCACCCAAATTTGATTTTGAGCGTCCCCGAATTTTTCAACGTTTTTGAAATAGGGCAACCCTGAAATGTAAAAACATTTTCTGAAACGATATTTGTTTTAATCGCTATAATTTCTTAACTAGTAGAGATATTAACCTGAAACTTTTACCATAGTGTAGAATGGAAGTAGTGCTATGTAATGGGTTGCCATTTTCCCATCCAGTACCACTTTTCAATCCCATTTTTTTAGACTTAAAATATAATTTGGTTTTTGAAATAATTCAAAACCCAGGGCACCTGGGCCATCAGAACCGGTACCAAATTAAAGCTCACTTTTTTCTCTGCCACCACACCAAGTTTCATAAAATATCTTGTATATTTATCATTATTTTAGATGTTCAAAAATAGCTATGGAAAATAAGGCGAAAAACACAGATTGATTCAAAAAATCATGTGACTTCCCCGTTTTTTGAATAACTCGGTCAATTCTGGTCCAATCTGGCTGGAAACCCTATTGTTCTGGATTTTCGACGCTCTTTCAGAATCTTTCACCCAAATTTGATTTTGAGCGTCCCCGAATTTTTCAACGTTTTTGAAATAGGGCAACCCTGAAATGTAAAAACATTTTCTGAAACGATATTTGTTTTAATCGCTATAATTTCTTAACTAGTAGAGATATTAACCTGAAACTTTTACCATAGTGTAGAATGGAAGTAGTGCTATGTAATGGGTTGCCATTTTTCCCATCCAGTACCACTTTTCAATCCCATTTTTTTAGATTTAAAATATAATTTTGTTTTTGAAATAATTCAAAACCTAGGGACCTGGGCCATCAGAACCGGTACCAAATTAAAGCTCACTTTTTTCCCTGCCACCACACCAAGTTTCATAAAAATATCTTGTATATTTCCCATTATTTTAGATTTTCAAAAATAGCGATGGTAAATAAGGCGAAAAATTCAGTTTGATTCAAAAAATCATAGGACTTCCCCGTTTTTTGAATAACTCGGTCAATTCTGGTCCAATCTGGCTGGAAAACCTATTGTTTTGGATTTTCGACGCTCTTTCAGAATCTTTCACCCAAATTTGATTTTGAGCGTCCCCGAATTTTTCAACATTTTTGAAATATGGCAACCCTGAAATGTAAAAACATTTTCTGAAACGATATTTGTTTTAATCGCTATAATTTCTTAACTAGTAGAGATATTAACATGAAACTTTTACCATAGTGTAGAATGGAAGTAGTGCTACATAATGGGTTGCCATTTTCCCATCCAGTACCACTTTTCAATCCCATTTTTGTAGATTCAAAATATAATTTTGTTTTTGAAATAATTCAAAACCTAGGGGACCTGGGCCATCAGAACCGGGTACCAAATTAAAGCTCACTTTTTTCCCTGCCACCACACCAAGTTTCATAAAAATATCTTGTATATTTCCCATTATTTTAGATTTTCAAAAATAGCGATGGTAAATAAGGCGAAAAATTCAGTTTGATTCAAAAAATCATAGGACTTCCCCGTTTTTTTGAATAACTCGGTCAATTCTGGTCCAATCTGGCTGGAAAACCTATTGTTTTGGATTTTCGACGCTCTTTCAGAATCTTTCACCCAAATTTGATTTTGAGCGTCCCCGAATTTTTCAACATTTTTGAAATATGGCAACCCTGAAATGTAAAAACATTTTCTGAAACGATATTTGTTTTAATCGCTATAATTTCTTAACTAGTAGAGATATTAACATGAAACTTTTACCATAGTGTAGAATGGAAGTAGTGCTATATAATGGGTTGCCATTTTCCCATCCAGTACCACTTTTCAATCCCATTTTTTAGATTTAAAATATAATTTTGTTTTTGAAATAATTCAAAACCTAGGGGACCTGGGCCATCGGAACCGGTATCAAATTAAAGCTCTTTATGTTTCGATGTATGGTACTGTTTTTTTCTCGCCAAATCACTTTAAAGTTTGGCACATCTTCAAGCGGTTTTTAACATACAAAACTGTTTTTATTACAAGCAATCTGATTTCTTTTTGTTGAAATCTGAGCACAAGATTTCAGAGGAGAGTATATTTAATTTTTTTAGAGGAGAATATATTTTATTTTTTCTGGAAAGTGTGTGCAAAGAGTGTTTACTTTATAGAGAAACTGTGCTACTCACGGTTCTCTCGATAATTAGAAAATACGCACAAACTCTTACTAAGAAAAATATGTACTAAAAACCTATGTATAAAAAAGGTGACCAAATAAATAGAGAAGTGGTCGAGAGAGGCAGATATAGATTGAAAACTTTAAAAGCGTTTTCTGCAAAATCGTGTTTTTTGAGTTGTCAGTCTTTTAGTAAATGAGCGTTAAAGTTTTCCTAACAAAAACCTTCGTTTTGGTAGTACATATTTGTCACAAAAGTAGGTTTTTTTGTTAGAAAAGTGTTTGCAAAAATATAAATATTTTTGGCCGAGTTTTTGCACATATACCTTACAAAGGTATTCACTTATAATACTAAAAGTTGGACTTTGGGTACATCTCGGTAAGCTATGCTGCCATACAAAGTTGTGCACAATTCGCGCAATTTGTATATGAGACACTTAATTGGATCTTTCTATTGGTTAACCGTTTGTTAAGCGTAATTGCTAGTTTAGCGATAAAATTCGCTAAAATCGTAAAAATTTGGGAAAATAAGAAAAACCGCTAAACAACGAGTTTAAACTCAAGTTTTGTGAATCAAATATGTAACTGGAGCAAGACTGTAGGGGTTGGACTGATATATCAATTAAAAAAAACATATTTATTGCATTTTTAAAACGTATTTAAAAACTGGATTTGCATGTACCAAATTTTAAAGAAATTTTCTGGAAATCTCTACCATACACCAAAAAACAAAGTACGTCATGGAAATTAGCGTGCCCGAAATACATGGAATTGATGGTGTTAAACGTGCATAATCATATTAATTTTTAAAAGTTAGGATTTTGTCTTCCAATTCAAGTACAATTAATGCATAACTTAAGTTTTCGACTTGAAATTTTTTAACCAACATTTCTTTAAATTTACTCTTAAATTCCATAAATGTTTTTTTGTTATCTATAATTCTTAAAACTAAAATATTTGAAAGCTTATTGTTTTTTTTTTTTTTTTTGTTCATATTTTTCTTTTTATAAAAACAAAGTTTAATATTACACATAGTTTTTCTTTAGGTGTATTTATATATTTTTGTTTTATAGAAATGACAATACTATCAGTCCTTGTTTGTTTGTTGCGTTTTGTTTAACAAACATTTTTTCAGTTTGTTTAAAGAAATGCATTTCATAATTGAGTTTTTTGTTTTGCTTGTTCGAAGAGTGGGGAAGAATTTTGTTAAAAAAAATGTACAAGATGTTTAATGGAGTTGGTTTTTTTTTGTTTGTTTGTTAAATATAACTTAAATATGACTATAATTAAATGGCATAAATTCTTCTTTTCAATATTTTTGTTTTCTTAAACTAGACTTTAACAAATTTCATTCGATGTTAATCATCAGAGAATATCTGGTGTATTGTTGTCATCGTGAGAATGTTGCAGTAGACCGTTTCTTTCGTCGGGTGCGGTACTTAAATTATTGTCAGGTACCACCACTGGTTCAACAATGGCATCTGCATACATTGATTCATATACAGGATTTGCAAAATTGACCTGGAAAATAAAACAAATTTCAATTTTAAATATGTACTTCGATAACTTTGAAATTTTATGTTTTTTTTATAATATCCTCATGTACAAAGGCTGGAGTTTCATCAGCATCACCTCTGTACATGGGATTTGTGAGCATAATTTCTACATTTTCCGTTAAACGTGCATGTGAAAATCAAGGACTATGAAGAACTAGGATGCACAGACCGGTGCGCGACGCGCCAACGTGCCAACACCCCAACATGCCAACGCGCACAAAGGTAGTTATAAAGGAGGTCACAGTGGTTTTTGTTACCCATTATTGATATAATTAATTTATTTATTTATTTTTTAGTAATTTTTAAGCTATTTCAATTGATAATAGTTTTTAAAATAGTTGAAAAATAATTTTTTTCTATTTTATTTCTATTATAAATTGAAATAGCTTAAAAATTACTAAAAAAACAAATAAATAAATTAATTATATCAATAATGGGTAACAAAAACCACTGTGACCTCCTTTATAACTACCTTTGTGCGCGTTGGCATGTTGGGGTGTTGGCACGTTGGCACGATGAGGTGCGCGTCGCGCACCGGTCTGTGCATCCTAGTTCTTCATAGTCCTTGGTGAAAATGGTTGCGATATGCGATGTTTCCTAAAATAATACAAAGAAAATTGTGTAATTTATAGATGTAGCTGTGTTCTCTCATAAGTTACTGCATATAAGCAAAATGCTTATGCATTTGGGATTTACCTAACTGACGTAAATGAGAGTGGTACCGAGAGAGAGAGTAATATTATTTTTTGCGCTTTTCATGTAAGATTGGAACAATTTACTTTATCAGCTGTATTACCAGCTGTTGTTTATTCACAATTTTTTTTTTTTTTTTGTTAAGAAGAGAAGCAACACTCAGGAAATTTTACCGGTTAATTAATGTGTTGCTTTCTTTGGAAATGGGATAGTAGAGGTGAAAGGTGGGGAAAGATGAAGGATTTCAAACATGGCAACACTGTAATTGCGCGAGAAGATAAGTCTTAGAACAGTTCTTGCACGCCACCTAATGGAGAGTTGGCGAACTTATTTAAGTTGGTAAACTGTGCACTCTCGACAACTTTATTGGCCCATCAACCAAACAATTTGTCATGAAAATCAGCAAAAAGAAAGAATTTTGCCGAAAAAGAGCCTAGTTGACAATGATTTATTTTGAGACGGAGGAGATTAGAAAAATAAACAAAAAAATCTAAAAATAGAATATTTGTGTTGTTAGTGTTGTCACTTCTGAGTATAATATACAATAACAGAAAAAGCTAATAGGAGAGAAAACTGCAATTTAGCTGCATTAGATTCGAGGCCATACTTGGGTGTAATCGCTAAACGGTCATGACTTGGTATTGTTACGTTTGTAATGTAAGATGAGCGCAGGTTTGATTCTTTCAGCCGCAGGTTGTTGAAAAATGTATCATATAGAGACAATCCGACAATTATAAGACACAAATAATAATACAATTTAAATGGAAAATCACTGATGAGCCTGTCCATAAAAAGGCAGAAACTAGTCTAGTCTGATTTAAAATTAATAGTGTTTATAATTTTTAGAGAAAAACGTTTATTCTTCTTCTTAACCTCAAAATTTCTAAAAGAAAAAAGGTAAATTGGTCACATTCCGTCCACTTTGTGAAAAAAATAAAAAAGTTGTTCCATTTTTTATTTGTAGCATTTAGGGCGTTAAATATATACTGTAAGTTTGACATTCAAATTATACAATTCTGTATCTGTAGTGCGATTCAGTTATTTTTAAAGAACCGACAATCGCAATATATATATCGACAACTTTTGTTGTTTGTACTAACGATTAAGTGAGTTAAGGTGTACGCAGGGTGTACACTAGGGTGATAACTTTTTTTGGACAACATTCTCCCCAGGGGTTTTCTAATGGCAAATATTGTATTAATGATAAAAAAAACTATTTCAGTTCAATTTGGTAAAAAAACCTTGCGCACCGACAGCGATTTCTAAAATGCCTTTAATATATTTATTTTAAATTTTTTTTAATAACAATTTTTTTTAAATATGGTTTATACATATGTAAATAAGCAAATTTGGAAGAAAACTATTCCATTGACTCGAAAACGGACTTTACTATTGATATCAGCATGCCTTAATTATATAGATGTGATGGTCAGACGTTGAGGCATCAAAAAAAGTTTTTTTTTTTAACTTTGTTTGATTCAAAACTTTAACGCGTTTGGTGCGGAACCTTTTTTAACGATAGCGAAAAACTAAAAACGCAGTTCTTAATATTTGTCCATGCCCTACACGATTTTGTCTGGGGAGATTTGATATTTGCAAAAAATGCAAAAAGTTATCACCCTAGTGTACACCTTTTAACGATAGTCGACAACTCTATCGAATAAACGACATAAAAATTGTTGTCATAAATGAAAATGAAATCGTTAGTTATGTTGCTTACTTTGTAAAGAAACCCGATTATAGTTAAAACAAGTTACTGAATACCAAAATCGATAATTTTGTTGTTTACTTTTTTAAACGATTCGATTATCGTTAAAACAAGTTACTGAATCGCACTACTGGTCAGCTGGTATGGAAAGCCTCACGTATAGATATAAATTGTTTTCAAATTTAAAAATGTTAGATTTTATATACAACATCTTTTTTTTTTTTGTGTAATTTATTAAAATATAATCAAAAATATCAGCTCAAACATAAAATACCTAAAAATTTCAGCCTGTAAGGAAACCTATAAAAAAAAAGTGATCACAACTTTTACACATAAACTAAATACTATTGTTTAAACATCCTTTAGCAAATATATCAAAAACACCTGCAGGGTATTAAATATATTTAACATATGTTTTCCTAGCTTACCCCAAATATTTATTTCTTTTCATGTTCATTTAGTAATATTTTTTCAAAAAAAAAAAAAAAAAAAAAAAAAAAATAAGAAAAAAATTATATATTCCGAAATTTATTAGAAAGTACATAATACATGTTAAATCTTTGTTAGTAAAACATTTTAATGAGTATAAACTTTATTACATACTTTCATACATAAAAGACAACACATAAATACAGAAAATATTATCTTTTCCTTTTGTTAATTTTTCTTTTTTTTTTTTCCTTTATTTTTATTATAATAAAATTCTATGTAAAGTTTATATGATTTTATGCAAAAAGAAACATTTTTTTTGTTGATATAATTTACAATATTTATTAAATACTTTTTTTTTTATTTGAAATGAATGTAATAAATCTTTTGTAAATTAAAAGCTGCTCTATTGGAAGGTCTTTGAAATTTATATTGTTCTTTATAAATGAAAAAATATGAATGTGTGAAAACAAAGAATAAAGAGATTTTGTTGTATTAAGAAAAAAATAAATAAATAGAAAAGCAAAATAAATATATTATTTTAATTACTAAATTTAAGTTTATATATTTAAATTAAGGGTATTCACAAAATGCCTTACAAATACAGTTTTCCAAAACTAATAAAAACATAAAACTTATTTTAATATTAAGTAATCTGGATTTTCTTTAATTCTTCTTGAATGTGTCTGGGTTTTGCTGTGAATGCCCTTATTAAATAAGGATTTTATATTTTTTAACTTTTTTCCTTTTCTAAGCTTTGTTTGTTAACATATAACTATAAACCAAATTGTTTTTTTTTTTATTTCATTTTTATTTGTTTAATGATTAAAAATATTTATTTATTTTTTTTTTTTTTTTGTTGTTATTTTAACAACTTTTTATAAAGTTTGATTTATTTAAAAGAAAAGCAAATATTATGCCAACATGGTAGATTTTAATGAATTCCAAAAAAAAAATATTTGATTTGAACAGTATTATGCAAATGCACTTGCATTTGGTCCAATTAAAAACAAAATTTAAAAAAAAAAAATAAAATATTAATTAGTATATTTTTTAAAATGAATTAAATCAAAATTAAATTATTTAACATAATTGCAGACTTTTACCTCGATTATCTTAAAAGCTGGCAAAACACTTTAAAAGTGATTTTAATTTAAAATATTATACACACAGAGAAAAATTTAGCACTTTGCCAACTGAAGTTCGGCTACTACGTCTCAAATTTGGTTATTACGAATTTCAGATGGTTGGCGCAACTTAGCATTAGTTTTCGCAACAAAGTTCGGTAAATTCAACTGAATTTCAGTTGCAATACCTAAAATATTCAGAAATATAATGTAAATATCGTTGTAGTAACTGAATTTAAAAGTTGTTACCATTAATGTACACTTTTTAATTCGGTTGGCACTTAATTTCTCTGTGTGTACTATTGTGAATACAGACAATAAGGAAAGGGTTGTAATTTCAGTAGTAATGGAGTTCGAAAAGAGATAAATTTCATAAGACTGGTCTTTAACAAATGTCTCCATATATTTTATATAATACTAATATAGTAAAACTCGCTTAACACGAACTCGGTTAAGACGAAGCCTCGGTTAATACGAACTAATTTAAAAGTCCCGACGTTTTGGCAACAATTTTCATATAAAATACATCTTTTAATACGAACTCGGTTAATACGAACCCTTGGTTATTACGAACTGTTTTAAACAGTCCCAAAAACTCGTTTTCATACAAATTACTATGTTTAGTGCACTCTTTATCCGTTTAATGTGATAGACCTAATATGAATTTCATATCCGTGGATGACTTTCTAGATATAGATGTTAATGTTTTGACGTCACATACTTTATCTGGTGAAGAAATATTGGAAATTGTTAATACTGCCGATGTTGAAAATTTGTCAAGTGATATATTCGAACAAAATCGTGTGCCGAAGAAGCTGACAATCATATTTTGGTAATAGAAAAACTTATAACGTATGAAATCGTTAATTCAGTCATTCAGAAAAAATAACAGATTTTTTTTTTTTTTAAATGAAGAATTTTAATTGAATTTTTAATTGTGAATGCATGAAATGCAAATTTTATTTTTTATTTATGTAAAAATCTTGTTTTTGTTTTAATAAATACATATTTTTTATCGTTAAAAAAAACCCGCTTAATACGAACCTCGCTTAAGACGAATTATTTTTTTTGGTCCCTCGGATTTAGTCTTAACCGGGTTTTACTGTATCTATTCAAAACTTCCCAGCTAAGTGTAAAATTTTGTTTCGATATAACAATATATAAACCTTCAACAACGAGCTTTGACGTAATAGTAATTAGGGCCATATTTTAAAAATGTTAAAGAGCTAAGAAGTTTAATTAAAATTTTCATAAAAACGATGCAATTTTGCGTTCGTAAAAAAAATTTCCATTTATTCTCTTTTATAAATTACTTTTGCCAAAAATTCTCTCTGTGTAGATTAGGTCTCGTACATTTCACAAGAGATCAAAAGAGCTTTTTTAAATATTATTTGTAATCTTGCATATGAGTCATTCCATGTCAGACCGTATGATTTTTGCTAAAAATAGACTTTGATGTCTCCGATGTCTTTTAAAATTTTAGTATGTATTCTTCAATAAAAAATATTTTACATGTGTTTCCAGAAAAAATTGAACATTTTTTTCAAAAAGTTATGTGCATTTGAAAATCGTCAAAATCGTTAAAAATGTTCCGACATGACAACTTTTAAACTAATGTTATTCTAAAACTAGTGCATGGATTTTAAAGTTTAATACCTCCTTTTAAAGATATTTGAACGTTCTTTTTAAAAATTATTTATTTTTTATTTGAATTTACTTTTTTTAAAAAGTATTTTCTTAAAGCCCAATATAACCTTAATATTCCCTGTAAATTTTTAGAATGGAAGTCGAATGGATTCTATTTTTTCCGATTTTTTTCTATTGTAGTACCACGAAAAATTAGATTTTATATGTGAAGATTATATATTCAAGCGTCTTAACGAAAATGCTAAATTCATATTGTTCTTGAGCATTATTTGTTTTGCTATTTCTATGTGCCGTTAGAATTGTTTGTATGTTTTACTTGAAAATGTAATTTTTCGACTTGTTCGAAGATGGTGGAAAACAGAAATTAAGTAAAAAAAAAACAAATTTTAAAAATAAAAAAATAAATTTAAAAAAAAAATAACAATTTTTAAAAAGAAGGTTCAAATACATTTAAAATAAGGTATTAAACTTTAAAATCCATTTACTACTTTTAAAAAAACATCAGTGTAAAAGTTGCCATGTCGGATGACTTTTCACGATTTTGACAATTTTCAAATGCCCATAATCTTTTCAAAAAAAAATTTTAATTTTTTTCTGCAAACACGGGTAAAATATTTTTTAATGTTTAATACGTGTGGCAAATTTAAAGTAAAACGGAAGAGGTGTTGTAAAAAAGGTGTTCGGTCTGACATGGAATGACTTAAATAAGCCGTTTATGCTGTTTTTTTCTGAGTCGATACCTATCGATATCATATTTATATCATATCTGAAGTCTTAAAACAGAGCAAAGTGAGAAATTTATTGTAGAGCGTGACTTTAATATATTTTAAAATTATTTACAACTAAATTTTATGGAGTCTAAAACATTTGTAGACTAAACACGTGTTGAGTTTTTTTTTTTCTTGTTCAGATAATGCTTATCGGAGTTCGGATTGATCTAGATATTGCCAAGGTGTTAGATCCTATGTGGCATAAAGCACTCGTGTTGAAGCTTATTGCTTTTGTAGTCGATGATGACTTCTCTCGATATATATCGAGTATTATTCAAAATCGCACTATTATAGTTGTTAGTTGGATAGGATCACATCCTATTAGTTTCAGTTAAATGCATTGGTACCGCAAGGTTCTTTTCTTTTTTATCTTTCTAAACGGCTTTCTCTGTCTAACTTTCAATCATATCTACTTTTTAGTCGTATTAATCGAGCAATCGTCAAAATTTATTCGAATTATTTGTTATTCGAAAATCATGAATTTTAAATTGTTCGTCTGAATTTCGTTTTTGTTCGTTCGATTAATCGAATACTAATAATTCGAGTGACAACCCTAGGGCATACCCTGAGTGTTAGTCTTTAAAAATATAAATTTTTTTTTTAATTTTTTTCGGTTATCGCGAATTTTATCGCTGCAGAATTAGTGTCGGCCCAGAATGCGAGCAAATGTCGCTATGAGAGAAAATGCGACCAAAATAACGACTTTCGGCAGTTACTGCAAAAGTTGTAATATATATTTTAGTGCAAAGACTGCCATAGGGTTTCATATCTTCTCCAATTTCTCTTTCGCTTACTAACAATATAATATTTTTTAGTTTCGACATATAAATCTTTTAAAAACAATAGCAAAATAATGTCTTTGAATGCAAATTTAGGATACGAACATATTTAGTTGGTTTATATACTTTGTATATTTGCTAGTACATAAAGAGCATAGTTGAGCCTTAGAATATCTTCTAAGCTTCACTCATCACATGTTGTTTGTTTACAAAATAAAGTTAAAATGCGGCAACACTGTTGAGAGAATGAGTAACAAAAAATGAGAGTATAAGAACAAACGTATATAAATAAAATGTATTAAATTTCACAACTTCATCGCTCGACGCTTTTTAAATTTCTATTTGCATGGACATAAACGGCAAGCTCTTATTCTGTTTCTACACTTAATCGACCTTATTAAATGTTAACGCAGTGGAAAGAGTCATTATAGTATATTTATATTAGTAAGAAAACAGTTTTTTAATCAAAGTGTTTTTTATGCAAAATTCGCGATTTGTCAAACATTTTACGTGGTAGCATAGCTTTCCAGGATGACCCCGAGGTCCAGCTTTTATTATGATATAAAAATATCTTTCAAAAGTATGTTTTCAAATTTTCAGCTAAAAATATTTATATTTGCAAAAGTTTTTTTTAACAAAAGCCTCCGGTACAATTTGTCCCAAAAGTAGGGTTTTTGTTAAAAAAAAAAACAAAACTTGCACTCTGCGTTCATTTCGAAAAGCTATGTTGCCTTATAAAATGTTTCACAATTTGCGCATTTGGCATATGAGGCACCATATTAAAATAATTGTTTCCTTGCTGAGACACCCCCTCCTAATAGGCTCTTTCTAATGCATAAACATTTTTTTAGGTCAAATGGTAGTTTAGCGATGAAATTCACTTAAACCGTACAAATTGGAAACATTTTAAAAAACCGCTAAATATCGGGTTCAATATTAAGTTTTGTGAGTCAAATATGTAGCTCAAATACGGACACAGGGGTTGTCATTACATTTCAACAGAAAGAAGTCAGATTGATTGCATCTTAAAAGCGATATATCGTCCGCTTGCCTTTAAAAAGTGGTACGTGTTTTGCAACAGGTTTTTTGAGAGCGAAAAACTGATTTATATAACCATTGTATGATATTTTATTCACATCATGTGCCTTAATGATTAGCGACCTCATTTACTAAAATACTGCATTAAAAGAAATCAGGATTTAATCTCTGTTGCAGAGCGGTGCGTGGCTTTTAAGAAAAACTGCACATGACACCTTTTGAAGGATCCTTTTTTTTCAAAAAATGTTCATACCAGTTTGTACAAAAAGTTTAGTTTTTTTATATATGAGTAAAACACATAGCACTTTTTGCTATCTTCTGAACCCATTAACATATCATAAAACCGCTCGGGAAATATACGTAAGACCAATAGTGCTTCTCAATGGTACAATTAAAAAAAAATTTAAAATAACACATATCACTACTTGCAAGCTAGCCGACGATATGTAAAAAAACTGCATTTACATACTTTAAAGTACTTTAAAGTAATTTTGTGGAAAACTGTTCCATACATCGAAAAATAAAGTACGTGATTTAAATCAGCTTGCCTGAAATATATAGAATTGGTGGCCATAACCATAATTAAATTTTTAAATGATATGATTTTGTTCTCCTGTGTTTTCAAAAACTAAAAATGGGATATATATTAACAATTGGTCCTTAAAGGGTGACCCAGGAAAACTTTGGTAATGGGTGTGATAAAGTACTGCATTACCTTGTAATGCGTACTCCTTACCTGTATAATTACCGTCCAACAAAAAGCAATTAGTTACCGGTAATGGGTTACATAATGCATTACATTATAATGAATACTCATTACATTCACCATTACTTTAACACATAATGTAATGCGTTACCAATGGTTGATTTCATAATGCATTACATTGTAATTTATACTCATTACTTTTAGTATTATTTCGAAACATAATGTAATGAGTTACCTATGGTCGGTTACATAATGCGTGACATTGTAATGAGTACTGATTACCTTAAACGTTATTGTGGAACCTAAAGTAATGAGTTTCCCTTAATTGGTTACATAATACATTACTTTGTAATAAGTACCCCTTCACTTCCATTAATAGGCAACCAATTACTACACTGATAATAATCCATGCGTAAAATTATGAAAAAATGTCAAAATAACCAAATTTTTTTGTAAAATAAACCAATATTTGTTAATTTTATGAAAGTTTTTGTTGTTTTGACATTATTTTCGTATTTTTAGCATGGATTATTATGAGTGTATTTCACGTAACCAATTACATTTAACCATTTTCTAATCATATGAGTAACCCATTACTTTATACTTATCTTCAACTAAGTAACCCATTACTCTTTACTTTTTTGTAAGCATATTGGTAAGAATGAACCCATTACTTTAACGCTCATCGCCTATAAAATTCATCAGTGAAGTAACGTGTAAAGTAATGAATGGAGCCCTATGGCGATACATTACTTTACCAATGATTTGGTAATGTGTGGTTTTGCTGGGTTACTAAACAGAAATATTATAGCACAACGAATATGCCCGGAATTCTCTTAAATAATTATACTGCAGATCTGTCTAGGGTTTAGCAATTTCACAAAAAATGGTTATAACTTTTTAAATTTTTTTAAAAAAATCTTTAAAACTTTTGATTTTGAGAACGCTATAAGATATTTGAAGTAAAAGTTTACAAAATTGTGAAAAATTCAAAAAAAAATTACTTGGAAAACTGAAAGTTTAAGGCATAATTTTTATAACAAAAACCATTGCAGGCTCAGAATAATAAATTTGAAATGTTTGTACCTAAACTATATTCTTTTTTTAAGTTTTTTGCTGCTCAATTGAAAATTCTGTTGACTGAGTTTCCTTACATTACTTATGTACTAACCTCACATGGCTCTTTCTTACATCTTACTTCTCCTACATATTTGCTTTTCTTTATTAAAACAAACTTAAACTAACAGTGTTAATTTTTTACTAATTCCTTGTTTTTCTTTTATCGATAAACATATAAAAAATTATTACAATTATTTTGTATAATTTTGGTCTTCTTTTCTTTTTTCTTTTTTATATTTATTTTCATTTTTCGCCAACTGTTCGTCACTACTCGCCTTTATAAAAAAAAAAAAAAAATAAATTGCTTCGATGGATGGTACTCGAAATTAAAAATTCACAACAAAAAAAATATAACACACACAAACAACAAAACAATTATTTAAATAATTGAAAATAATTAAAATTTTTAAAATATTGAAACCAAAATTTTAAATTTAACTAAATATTTTTGTAACTAAATTAAATTTTGAAACAATTTACAAACTCATTAAATTGTAATAATATATTTTTATTAAATATATCAACTTACTTTTGCCAAAATATACATAAAAATATTAATTTATTTATTATAAAATGGTTTGAAATAAATCAACCATTAAATTACATTAACTTGTGTAAATGATTAAAAAAACAAAAATGGAAAAAAAATTAATCGCAACAAATTTGTGTATAATATTTAAATCATTCAACAAATGTTGACTATATGTATTTGTGTATGTATGTGGGCACCATGTTAATATACATATATATATTAACATAAACATATATGCATACAAATGCACATAATAAATTTGTTTAATGTATATGCACGCATGCATATAAAATGCTACGCACGCATACAAACATTACATACGCACACACACACACACGCGCTCATGATTACTACTAGACTGCACCTGTTTCCGTTTCCGCTGCAACTTTGACACATCATCATCATCATCATCAACAACATCACCAACAACAACAACACCAACAACAACCTACAACCATCCCTACCATGCCCGGCTCTTCACTTCCGGCTACACAGCAAACGAATGTAGCCAATGCTGCAGCAGCTGCTGCCAATGCTGCTGCCGTAGCTGCCTTGACTTTAGGTCAACAGCATCCACTTGAAGTGGGCAAGAAACGTGCTGCCGATACAGACATGTTTCAATTGGTATTTTATGATTTATTTTTATACTTTACTTTCCTTTTTATTTCAATTTTGTATATATTTTGCGTTCTCTTAGTTTTTGTTATTTTGTTTTTGCATTTTCTTTTTGGTTCGTTTTGTTGTATTGTTTGCAATTTGTGTTGTGTGTTTTAAATTTTAAGTTGGTTGTTTTTTTTTTTTTTTGTTCTTTTTCAAGCAAATATTTTCTTAAGTTAAGTTTTTTTGTTAAAAGCTTGAAATGTTACTATTTGTATTTAATGCATGGTAAGAATATGAACAATATTACGCTTAAGCATTAAAAGCTTTTGCTAGAGCAAATAATATAAAAAGGAAATTATTTAATAATACTTATAAAAGCTTTTTCATGTTACATTACTTATACGCTAGAGTGGTCATTACTCATACGCCTAAGAGCATATAAATCTTCAGATGATATTGCTCATACGCAGTGTGGCACATTGTGTGTATTTAAGAAAATGTTAAGAAAGATGGAAGCAATTTTAAATGAAAAGTTTTATTTAAAAACATGTTTTACGAAAGACTTATAATTTTTAAAAGTTTTTTTTTTTTTGAGAGGAATGTCTTTCTTTGTCGATTTTTAAAGTAACTTGTTTAAAAAAGTATTTTTTTTAATAAAAAAGTTTAATTGTAATAAAAAAATTCCTTTTTAATAAAAAAAATCTTTCCTCCTTAATCAAAAGATCCTTGCACTCAGGGAACTTCTGCTTTAAAACAATGTAGTTGTTTGGGTTGTAATACAGTTTCTTTATTTTTATTGTAAATGTCAGTCATTTGTAGAACAAATTATATTTTTTTACTAACCTTTCATTTAAAAAAAAAACAAACCACATCAAATGACTGCTTTATGATTTTACATTCATTTTACACAGTTGTTTTTTGTTATTTAAAAAAATAGAACAAAAAAAGTGTTTGTTTATTTTTTACTAACATGTGGTTTATTTTTACTACAATTGTTAGTCATTTTTTGAACTTTAAAAAAACAAATGACAATGTTAGTTGAATTTACTGAAATGTAAGTCGTCCTTTCTTTAAGTGAAATTTCATTTGTTTTCAACTACATTTGCAGTGGGGTTTACCTACATAGTATTCTAATTTTAATTCAAAATTTTTTTCTAACTTAAAATTTATCTTTTTGTATAAAAAAGCTTATTTTAATAAAAAGAAATTTTATTTTAATTAACCCATTTGCTATCAAAGTGCCTTTAACGATACGGCAATTTTTATGAGCCTATAACTTCTGATACGAAGGTGAAATACGAGAGACGACGCATAAAAAAGCATATAAAAGTTTGAAGTCTTGGCTACACACGTGGTTCATCGGACACGGATATGTGTATGTGGTCAATCGGAGAGCTCGGAGCATGCTCTCTGCGAATATCCCAGGCTTTGTGATAGGAGACTTAGGCTCCTAGGTGATCGCTTCATGTCGCCTTCCGACATCGCGAACATTTTGCCTAATAGGATAATTGGCTTTATAGGTAGCTTGAATCTGTAGGTAACTTTAGGCAGCACAAAAGACCTACATTGGTCGCGGTGTATATTGCCTTCTGATCTAATCTAATCTACACACGTGGTTTAAAAAAATTAAATTTTGCAGTTTCAGGTTTGCCATACAATGGTTTGAAAAAAAGTATTTGTTGGGTTTTTTAAAAACACTTTTTTGAAAACAAATCTGTAAAATATAAGCCAAGTGATTTGATGGTTTCGATAAAGATATATCATTCATTCCTTGATAAAAGAATAACCTCATGTCGTCCGATTTCTTTATATTAAAAACGTATAGTCTCTATGGAGCCTATAAGACATCTCCATATTTAATTTTAAAATTTTTGAAAAACTTGCGATTTTCTCACGGTTTAAATTTTTTTAAATCCAAAAACTATGTAACTTTGAAGAGCCGTGTACTCGAAAGTTGTTATCGGATTTCACTGATATTATCGGATTTCACTGATATTATCGGATTTCACTGAAAGCGTTCGATTTTTACGATTTCCCTCTTTTAATTTAAAAAAAAATAATTTTTTTTTGCAAATGCGAGTTTAAGATGCATTTTCGAAATTGTTCCCCCTTAAAATGTTTTAACATGGACATTTAAAAAAAAAAGTACTGTTATAAACAATTACTTTTAGAAAAAAGTAATTTTATTAAAAAAGTACCTTTTATTAAAAAAATATCGTTTATTAACCCAGATTCTACGTTTGTTAAAAAATGTTTTCAAAAGAATTTTTTATTGAAAAAACATTTATGTTATTAAAATCCTTTTGAATATAAAGTGATTTTAAAAATTCGTTTTAAATCAACACAAATTCGTATTGAAAATATTTGACCACTATCTTTAATTGTTTACTTTGAGTATCACACATATATATACACAAATGTGTGTGTATTAGGGTGTCCCTTAAATTATGCAAATGCATACTGCTCTCGGTTTTAGCATTTATTATCTAGAGCTTAGATTTCATCAGAAAAAACTGATTCTCAAACGTTGGTATGCAAAAATTTTCAAGGCGGTTTTTTTATTTCAATATAAAATCTTTTTGTATCTGTGGTTTTTCTCCTGAAATTTTTCATTAAAAAATTTTAACCAGACTTTGAATTAATTTCTCTTAAACAATTTCTGTAGATTGAAGAGAAGTCAACGGATTTCAAAAATTACTTAATTTTTTGAAGATTCAGAACGTACTAAGATTTTTTTATTTTCACTATTTAAGCGATACTCTAATCCTCAGGGATATTTACACCCTACCATTCCCATTCTGTTGTGTGGAGTATTTTTAGTTTGTTCTTATGTTTGTTATTGCAACTAGACCCATCTCGTACTGATCTGGCGATGTTCGTCATCTGTCCTAGTGTCAATGTAAAATTTTGAATCAAAATAATGAAATATGCCAAATATTTTATAATAAGAACGAATGGTAATGAAGTTTTACCTCACCATATTTGATCAAAATTACCTTTACTAAAAAAGATTGACTAATTAATGGCACGTCATATATCCGAGGAACACTGTTCAGCCAATCTGAGCAGATATATAAATCCATGCTTTATTAAGAAATTTTTATAAATTTTTTTTTTTTGCCTTAAGGCAATGAAAATATAAGCAACCAAAGTTGAAACATTTATGTATATTTATTAGAGTTGTCAATTATTCGCCTTTCAGCTTTGTTCGAATAATTCAAATAATTGTTTTCGATCGTTCGATCAAACGATTAAATTTCAAAAATTGTTCGATTAATCGATGAGAATAACGAATAAAAAAAATTATTTTTAAATAATATTTTTATTAACAAAAAAATAAACAATTCATACAAAAAAACCTAAAAATAAAAAAGTTAATATTTTAATTAACAAGAAATTCATAACTAACTTTAAAATAAAATAGCTAGGTTGTTCTTAAGAAATAATCTTTTAAAAAAAAAGTTGAGTCAATTTTTTTTGCTTTTAAACGATTTTTGGTTTTGGTTTTTATTAAATTAGATTTTGAAAACACTCTTTCGCTAATTGTTGAGGTAGGTGATATAGTAAGAAGAGCATTAAATAGTTTATCTAATTTTTCTGTTCTTTTTTTAGATTTTTCCAAATATACCATATCGTTTGATATATCGCTGAAGTCTTTTTTATTTTCTGTATTTTTAATACTCTGAATTGAATTATTTAATTCGCATAAAAGATTATTATTTTCATTACTAATAACTTCTTCTATTTCAATACTTTTATCTGAATTATAGTGATTACTTTCAACATAAAATAATCTAGAGTACAATTCATTAGCATATTCTTTAGTTTCACTTTTTTGGGAATATTTTAGGAAACTTCCATTGCTCGGAAAATTTTCAGAATTCAGAAATATTATTAACGTTTTTAAAACTTTTATACGTCTCTCATTTATTCTTATTTTAATACGTGTTAGTAAGTCTGTTGCAAAGAATTATAAATTTTTTTCTAACTATTTATTAAAAACTTGATTACTCCCTCTAATTCTATAATGGATGTGCTATTTTTTCCTAGCTCTTTTATAGCAACATCAAGTGGTTGTAAAATGTTATAAAGGTTTGATAAAATAGTTACTTCAAAGTCCGTAAATGTTGTTAAACCAAAATCAATTAGTGCATGATTAACACATTTATGAATTCTAATGAAGTTTTTCCAGCATCTTTGAAAATGATGACCATCTGTGTTTCACGTTATGAATAAGGCGAACTTCATTTCCTTCTTGTTGCAAAACGTATGTCTGCAGTTTTTGTTGTTTTTCGGTGGATTTGTTAAAAGTTTGACGTATTTCCGTAGTTTACTTATAACGCTTTCGTCATCCTTCTTCAAAAATTTATGAGAATAAATCAAATTAAAAGCTCTCATTTAATTTATTTTGTAATAAAAAAAAATGTTCGATTAATTGACGTTAATTAATCGATTTATTCGTTATTCGAAAATCGTCATTTTTAAATTATTCGAACAAGAGTTTGGTTTTGTTGTGATCGATTAATCGAATTATTCTTAATCGACTGACAACTCTAATATTTATATAGACGGATGTTTAAAAAAATTTTAATTTGTATAATTCTGTGAACAAATCATAAGTAAAATCAGGTATATAAAAAATTATTTGTTTTGGTAAACCGATTTTTAAATTTTTAAAAAAAAAAATGTGATTTTTTTGCCATTTTTTTTTTTAAATTATTACATGGCAAACCTGATATTTTAATTTTTATAAATGTGTAGTAGCATTTAAATAAAAACATGCCATTATTTATATTTTGAGTGAAAACGGAATAAATGTTGGAATATTTTAGACTTTCTGTATTTGACAATTTCATGATCGGATCGGTCAGATTTTAAAAAGTTACATGCAATCGATGAACTCATTTCTAGCAAAGAAATATATTTTCATATTATCTCATTAACATAAGAATCAAAAGTATAAAATATTAGGCTTTCTTATATTTTTAAATAATTTTTGAAAAAGGTCCCATCAACAAATGTCGATAATTGAATTTTCAAATAAATATTTGGCAACTCTGGAAAACAATCTTCCAAAAAACAATTATTCAAGATTGTAGTCAAGGTATTGAATAATTTTAAGGTTTTTAAATCCTTTAATTATCTTCACCCAGCAAAAAGATGTATCGTTTAAAAGTACTGGGTTGAAAAAGGAACACTGTCAAAAACTAGTTAAGATAAAAATTTAACCGCAAAAAATTTATAATTAAATTGGTAGGAATCGGTCCATATTTTGACTTAGCTCTTAAAGGAAAGAGAGCATATTATTTGACCTTAATTGGTCCTTAAATATTATTAATCATTGTAATATGGTTCTTATTTTTTTTTTTTGTGCAACATTTATTTTTTTAAATGAAATAAAAATCTTGATATTTTTAGACTCAGTTCCCCATATATCATTTAACTACACATTTTCTACAGATTTACTCAGTTTTCATTATATTTTCTGCCGTGTTAATTATAATTGGGATAGATTCCATTCCAAATTATCTTATAGTGTAGAGTATCAAATGGTCGTTCTTGTTTCACTTGCGCAGTGTTTGGGGAATTGATTCAACATTGAATGCAAGTGAAATTTGTGTTTGTATTTACTTTTATATTTACACTTGTATGTGTATGATAATAAATCAAATCAAAAACAAGTGTTAATTAATTTAATTAAGTAGATAATTGAAAATATTAAGTGAAATATTTAAACATGAATTGTTTGATAAATTTACAAAATTTAAGTTAAACAAAAAGGAAAATTTAATGTTTAAAATATAATAACGAATGAGATTAAATAGTTATAAAATAAGATCTCATTTGATATAGATCGATATTTAATATTATCCAATATGTTCTCGAAATTGGTGTAACCAGTAATAACCGATTAGATCCCATAAATATATTACTGAATTAATTAGGTCTAAATTAATGTCAATATTGGGGACTTCAGTAATAGCTAATTTAAGATCCTAAAATAACCCATGGGATAAATTTTTGTATAATTGGATCTAATTAGATCCAAAAAGATAAGTACTTTTTGGTGGATCGAATAAGATATTTTGAGATTAAATTGGATTTACTTTTTGTAACATTTTAAAAAATATTTAAGAAAAATAATTTAGTCATTTTGCGCATATGTAATTATATATGGGGATATATATTAAAATATATAATTATATCTTATACGCATAGAAAATATTAATGATGTTGCGCAATATATAATCATATCTCAAAATCAAATATGGAATCTTACATAATTATATCTTATATCATTTGATGTCATATTATATATTAAATTGTATGGCACCATACAAAAAATATTTTTTATAAGATTTATTGTTATATCTTAAATTATATAGCTTATATTGCATTATACATGATTGCATATTATGATATAAATAAGAATGTATTATTACATGTGACAATAATTGTGCCTATATGTATATATATATATATATATAATATTATAAAGGTTAATATATAAACATATATCGTTATATATGTTACCATATAAGAAACATAATAATATGATATGCGTGACACCTAGGAAATGCGAAATCCCGCACATTTGCATTTCCCGGGAAAGCGGAAAATAAATTATAAAACTATTCATATTAAATCATGTTTTTTGTATGAAAAATGTCTTACAAGAGATTTTATGGTTTATGGTTTTTCTCGGAATTTTCAGCATTTCTTAAGTCTGAGAGAAATTTATTTCATAACAGCAATTCTTTCAAATCTTAGTATTTCATTAAAAAATATTTCAGTATAAAAATTTTAGTCTTAAAGCAATGAAAATATGTTCAAAAAATGGTAAACTAGACAAATTATAAATCAGTGATTAATCAAAAAGATTAAAAAATGTTTCCATCGATTTTTTAGAGACTGATTAAACAGTTAATCCTATTTTTAGAAGATTAACTTTCTGTGTAAATTTGGTCTGATTGAACTGTTCGGCCTAAAAACGGTATTTGAACCCTATTTTGTAATTGAAAGGAGCGATTTAGAAGCGACCCAGAAATAACTTGGGAGACGTCAATTACATTTCACAATCATTGACTTGTGAAATTTTTCTATATCATTAATAATTTCAGACCTACAGTCACAGTTCTGGGCTTAAACGCTTCCTTGGAAAATTTCCAATTTTGTCAATACCAGGCATTGGACATAATACCAATATTTGTGTATTTAATTACAGGTCAATTACTTTTGTACATATAATTGTAATTATATACTCAGATGTTGGTATTTACGCATGTTTGGTATTAAAATTTTTACAAATTTTCACAAGAAAGCGTTTAAGCCCACAAGAATGAGCGTAGCTCTGAAATTATTAATGATATAGAAAAATTTTACAAGTAAATGATTTTGAAATGAAATTGAGATCACCCAAGTCTGATCCAGAGTGAATTTGAATGTCTAAATTATGAACGAAGTCTAAAATTAACGGTGAAGCAAACTGTTGCGTTGAAGATATTTTTTTAATTAAAAGTTTTATTTATTCGACCTTTATTTTGTTTGATATTTTTTTCCTTTAAAATCTTTTTTAAATAAAATATTTAACTTTTTGTCAGAAAATGTATTCTTAGAAATCCCGGGATTCCCGGATCAAAATCCCGGGATTGCGGGAACAGAAAACATTTTAGTTTCCGGGATACATTCCCTAATGATCACATGTTTTCATTATTTATAACATTAAGATGAAAAAACACAAGGCCATGTATAATTTTTTTTTCTCAAAATTTCAAAAGGACTGTTAAGGGGTATCAACCTAAGACCATTGTTTAAAAAAATTCCATCTTAACGATTATTCTTGAATAATGTCACACAATTGCTAAATTAAATACACCTTTATGCTATTTCTTTATATATTTGCTTTAAATTTGCTTTAATTACATGCATAAATATCACATGCCAACAAATTGCAACAATATGTTGACTTTCTAATGAAAACTCGAAGATTTAAATTAATAAAAAATACACAATTTCAAATCATTAACAACTTTTCTATATTATTAAAAATAAAAATTATTTAAAAATTTTTAAACATTTTTGCAAAAAAAAAAAACTTAAAATTTGTATGATTTAACAAAAATGTACTTAAATTCAGGCTTACAAGAATCTATAAAATAAGTCAAAATCTTCCGGTTTGTGTAAAATATAATTATGAAAACTATTATAATATTATAAGCGAAAAGGTAATGACTTCTTTAGTACAACTAGTAAGCTAAATGGAAAGTACTTCTTATATTAGCTATTCACATATAAAAGTAATCAAAATTTTGAAATTGTCTGTAGTTTGAAATTGTGTGCCTTAAAAATTCCTTTCTACTCCTATTACCTTATCTTCCCCTCACCATATATACAACCAGTAAATTAATATATTTTACCAATATAAATGTCAATGTATTTTATACATTTATTTACAAATCTCATTTAATTTTATTTGAAATATTTGTATTTTTAATTATAAATTTAGTATTAATCATTAAACCTTAAAAAAAAAAAATAACAAATTGCATTAACAAAAAATTTTTTAACAAATATTTTTCCTTTTCTTTTCTTCTCCTTTTTCATCTTAAAAAAATGAAATTTTCTTCCCTTCATCATGTTATTTTTTGGTATTTGTGTATAACTTACGCTGTGTCGCTGCGTGTATCATTGTAACGTCTTGTCTTGTTAAAACTAACTAAACTTTAATATTTCTTTTGCCAACATAATTGTATAATTTTTTTATTTGTAATGCCACTACTACTACCACAACCCTACTACTACTACTACTACTACTATGCTACATCATTCAACTACTACCATCACCATCACTACTACTACTTCTTGTCCTACTGCTACTACAATGCCATTTTACACCAATTTGCTTGTTTGAACAACCATCGTCATTCAACAAAATGAAAAAAAAAAAAAAAAATGTTTGAAAAAAATAATGTTAATATAATGTTTTATGTTTGGCGTTGTATTAAAAACAAAATTTTTGAAAAAAAAGATGGATGTTAAAACGGTTGGTTCATTTTACTATGAAAATTTTGTAAGTACTAAGTTAAAAAGTATTTTTTTAGAATTTATGCTTTTATAGTATTTATTTATTTTATTTTATTTATATTAGTTTTGTTTTTTTTTTTTTTTTTTTTTTTATTTAGAATATAGATTATTTTAGATTTGCATTTGGTCTGTATTCGGTGTTTTAAAGCATTATGGACAACTTTGGCGGTTGGAAAAATGTTTATTGGGCTGATTAGATGCTATTTTGAGTGTCAAATTTGAAGAAAAGTCTGTAGTTAAGCAATGAATTCACTGTTTTTTATAAACAAAATCGAATTAAATTGGCTCAACAAACATGTTTCCAATACCAAAATTTGTCATCATTGCCTCTAGATATCAAAAACCGACCAAATGTAGGTTTTTGGGCAAACTGTTCGGTCGGACACTAAATTTTAATATTTTGAGGTTAGTTTCCTATTACTGAAAATTAATATTTAAAATAACTGCAATTCGGTTTAAAATGATGTTTCAATTAATAGCAGTAAAATTACCATGGAATTCACTATAATCTTAATCAGGAGTGCCCAAAAGTTCCTTATGGAAGAGCAAACACCAATACATTTAAAGAAAAACTAATTTTTATTCAATATTTTTTGTTGTAAAAACCAATACATACAAAGAAAAAAGAAAAAAATGTTTCAATGTTTACCAGCAAAGCATACGAAAGTGTTGTTGCTTTGCGCTTGCGTGTATACAGTGAAGAACGACAAAAAAACTAATAAGACAAAGTTGTTTGTGTATTTCGTATTGCTAGTGCTGAGCGCTCTATATGTGTATTAAAACACACAGCCTATAGCTAAGTGTTTTTACAAAAACAAATGCGCACCAAGCGCATAGGCCCTGGGCACCCCTGATCTTAATGGTTCAAATTAACTGCATTTATCAATTAATTCAAATGCAATTGCAACTAATATCTTTTTAAATGAATTACAGTTAGTTTAACTGCACACAGAGAAACATTTAGCTATTTGCCAACTGAAATTCGGTTACTACGACTCAAATTCGGTTACTACGAATTATAGTCGGTTGGCACAACTTAACATTAGTTTTCACAACAAAGTTCGGTTAATTTAACTAAATTTTAGTTGCAACACCAAAAACATTCAGAAATCTAATGTAAATATCATTGTACTTACTGAATTTATAAGTTGTTACCATTAAAATACACTTTTCAATTCGGTTGGCACTTTATTTCTCTGTGTGTGTCATTTCACTAAACAAATGTTAAAAAAACAATTTTGTAAACAATAGGTAGATATTTGGGACGAAAGATCACAACTTTAGGTGAATATAAATCACGAACGGTTTATGGTTTAAACTAAAAAAAAAAAAAACGTCATTAGAAATAAGTGAAAAATCTGTTAATTTTACTTTTCCGACATAAAATAGAATCATTTTAAATGAAATGGAAAAGCTATTAAATTTCAAGGAAAAAAGTTAAATTTTAATAATAAATGCGTAAACTGCAATAGTTTTATATAGTGACAATTGCATAGCCTTATTCTGTAACTTCGTAAAAACTTCGCACAGAGAAAATTTCTGGCATTTGCCAACTAAAATTCGGTTTCTCCTAATGAAATAAGTTGGTTCAACTGCATATTGGTTTTAACAACAGTATTTTGTTAAACTGAGTTTTTGTTGAAACACTAAACATATTCTGAAATCCCATTTAAATATGGTTGTACTAAAAAAAATTATTTGTTGTTACCACCAAAATACTCTTTTTGCAGTTCGGTTGGCGCTTTATTTTTATGTGTGTTGGCATGAGGCAAGTCACATAATAAGGGTATTCATATCCGAAATTTTGATTTTGGAAAATTTTTTACACAACCACAAACACAAATAAAATAATTTCCCAATAATGTTGTAAAATAATCTGCGCAAAAGCGATTCCAAATTATCAGAATAAAAGTTACTTTAAACATGATTTGTTTAATATTTTTTAGCGTTGCCAACATTGACAAATTTTACATAGAATGTACTAAAAAAATGCAACATTAAATAAAAAAAATACCAGGTATGTCAGGCAATACTGCTAAAATAGCGTTATCGGTTCAAAACCTTTTCAACTGGCTATCGTTATCCCTAAAATACCGTTACCGAAATAATTGAAATATCATTATCAGAAAAATACGGTTACCGATATATGTAACTAAAATAACAATATCCTTAAAATACCGTTATCGAAACAACTAAAATGCCGTTACCGCTAAAAAATACCGTTACCGAAATAATTGAAATAGAGTTATTCCTAAAATACAGTTACCGAAATAATTTCGCAAGATCAAAAAAATGTTCGTTCTTAATAGATATATCTTCCCAAAGTTTCATCATAAACTTGTCATTCATTGGAATTCGGGCACAGCGGAGCTAAAAATTATCGGTGTTCCATTACATTGGCTGAATAATAAAATAGCATTACCCTTAAAATACCGTTACCGAAGTAACTGTAAACCCGTTATCCTTAAAATAACCGCAATAACTCAAATAACGTTACCGCTAAAATACCGATACCGAAATAAGTGAAATACCGTTAACCCAAAAAAAAACCGATACCGAAATAAATGAAATATTGTTATCCCTAAAATGCCGTTACTGAAATAAACGAAACTAACGTTACAATTACCGTTACCCGTATCGAATGAAAAATACATTAATTTTTGAGCTAAAAATTCTAAAACAAAAAATATTTAAAAGAAGAAGAAAATGTAAATAATAGAATAAAAACAACCAAAAATGCAGAAATGCTGAAATGCTGAAAAATAGAGACTAACACAATCTCGAAATCATAACTGATAAAAAGAGTCGCTCACGTCAACAATAGTGTTATTTCGCAAATTCCAATTTTTGCAAGAGGAAATTTTCTGACATGAATTTTTTCAATACCTGTAGGTAAATTTGGCATTGTCACATGCATATTTCTTTAATAAAACTTGGATATGTTGTAGGTGACAACACATTATTAGACACATATTAGGTGCGCAATCGCACATTTAGAAGTTACATGCTAGAGAGGGGGTGTCATAAAGTACAAATTTTTTAAATAAACCCATGTCTAACTTTTTCAAAATTCATATATTTTGATACAGTGTTAACGCACACGCGAAAAAAAAAATGTATACCCATAGTGCGTATGTTGCGAATCGAGGATTTTCACTTATTTGAAATATTTAAAAAAGGGCTCATAAAAGCTCTTCGGGATAGGTTGTCAGGTACCCCTCGATCAAATTAAATAAGCATTATTATATGCTAAATTGAACTCAAACCAACAACAATTATCGCCCTAGTAGAAATAGTATTACATAATGTGATCTAGTTTTGTAAAACTTAATATACCTAAGTATGAAATTATGTATAGTAAGATGCAATTTTACATGCCTAAATCTTTCCCTCCCAAAAATTTTTTCCTGGATACGCGCCTGGACAAATCTGAACATTTATTTAGTGTAAAAAAGAATAAAAAAGAAAAAAAAGTGCGGTTCGTGTGAAAACGCGAAATGTGTCTAAAATTTTTATGACAGCATATCGAAAAAGATGATATATAAGTTCATCTTTTAGTATAATATGTAAATAGCTTAAAAAATGACGTGTAATAAAAATTAAATAAATCAGTTTATATTTGCGAAAGTTATTTTAACAAACACTCGCATTTCAAAATATTTTCCAATTTTATTTTTAAAATGTTCACATATTTGTATGAATTTGAAAATAATAATAAATTTCAAAATATTTTGTAAACATTCACTGTAATGAGAGTGTTTGTTAAAATAACTTTCGCAAACTTACAAACTTTTTTTAGGTAAATTTTGATACACATAAATTTGTAATCCATTTGCATATTAAAGTATACTAAAAACTGAGAAAACACGTGAATTTTATTTTTTTTTTTTAAGAGAAGCAACACAGGAAATTCTTTCTATTAATTAATGTGTTGCTTTCTTTGGAAAGGGGATAGTGGAGAGATGAAAGGTGGTGAAAGATGAAGGCCTTCAAACATGGCAACACTGTAATTGCGCGACTAGATAAGTCTTAGAACAGTTGTTGCTCGCCACCTGATGTAGAGTTGGCGAATTTATTGAAGCTTTTTGTTTCATAGCCCTGATTCATTATTTTACTTCGGTGGGGTTAAGTGCTATGGGAATACCGAAGGTGGGCGCAGCGATACATATAAGTGATAGAAAACTTCATACATATTATGTTTCTTAATTGATGTTGTCGTCACCGGGAATCGAACCCGGGACCATCTGTGTAACAGTCCAACGCGCTAACCATTACACCACAACGCCCATCTGTTAATGCTGCACATTTATTAACCAAATTTGATACCCGAATGTTAATGAAGGTATTTTATGTGTTTACCATAGAAACTAAGATAAAAAATTTGATTTTTAAAATTTTATGTATGAAAAACAGCTTTAAAACATGCAAACCTTTAATAAAATTTTGCGAAAAATCTGGTATGCCATTAAAATCAGCGTGGCCAAAATATTAAGTATCAATAATCGGTAGTACAGTGTTATTATTAGGTCATGAAAATTTTGAAGAAGTCAATATCGCTTCGACGGAAAGTATATGAGTGGCAAAGGTATAATTAAACAAATAAATCGGCTGGTAGAACTTTAATGCGTGAAAAAGTGCTAAAATTTCTTTCGCATTCATTATTCTAATATACATATTTTCAAATTAGATTTGGCTTAACAATCGAAGTAGCTGCTAATTGAACTGTATCGGTAGAAGTAAACAATATTTTAAGGACGTGCTCGTGTAATTTTTCCGGCTTTGCCTTTTATATGTTTTACTTGAATTTGACCTGCAAAAAAAAACTAACCCCTGACATGATACTAAATGATCAGCAAAATTTCTTCGGTATGGCCATTTCCCTTTTTTGCAGTACCTCTCAGATTAAGCTAGATTTGTTCTAAGTATGCTATGTTAAATAAAAAATAAATTAAAAAGGGTGAAAAATGCGCTTTTAACTAAAAACTCTTTTCTATTTTAAAGCAGGCTAATTATGTTTTAAGTAGACTTTAAGTTTGTATTTATTTTAATTTAGCATTGTTTTTATAATTTATGTTGTATGTATTTTGTTTTTGTTTTTTTTTTTTGTATAAAAGCTTGACAAATTTAATTTCGTTTAATAACATTTAGAATTAGTTTAAACATTTTATTAATTCTAAAATTTGTACTTAATTAATTTCTTTCTGTTTTTTTTTTTTTTTTGTTTTTCTTCTAAAGGCTTATTCTGGCATGGTACCCATTAAACGTCCTGCTGCTGAAAAATCTGGCATTCCTGTGTATCCCGGTGCAACAACATACCAACAGTTAATGCAATTACAGCAACCATTTGTACCAGTCTCATGTGAGTATCAAACTCAAATTAGCACAAGCTCTACTACTACTGCTCCTACTACTACTATCAATTGTAATTCTACTACTGCTGCTGCTGCTGCTAGTGCTGCTACTACAGCAACAACAACAACACCATTATTAGGTGCTAATGTAACACAACAACAACAACACCAACACCACCTAAACCTCCTTCACCAACACAACCAACACAATCATAACCTACAACAATTATATAATTTACAACAACAAACCACTACCACCAATATCATACCACCCCACACACAATCCATGTCCCAAATATCCAATAATAGTAATAATACTTATAATCATTTATCAACTATTGCTACTAGTAGTCATATTAATAATATTAATAATCATAATAGTAATAATAGTAATTTGACCATGAGTACATACAACAACAACAACAATAGTAGTAGTAAAAACAGCAACAACAACAACAACAACAATTTAAACTCCAACAGTAATTTAAATAATAATTGTCTAACTTATATAAATAATAATTTAAATAATAGTGATAGTATTAAGTTGATCACAAATTATCCAACAACAACTTCTACTACTGGTAATACTATTTCTACTATTACTGCTACTAGTATAAGTGGTAATAATAGTACAACTTTCTCTTCTACAAATTCTAATACAGATAAAACTACTACAGTAGATACTTCTAGTGGCTCTTTAACAGCTGCTACTACTACTACATCTTGTTCATTGAGTAATAATTACAACAGTAATGATCAAGATCAAGAGTATGATAGTGAGAATAATAATATTAATAATAATGATGATGATAAAACAACAACATCTAATAATGATGATGATTATGATAATGATAATGAAAAGCTTAATGAGGGCATTACTACTTCTGCTACTTCTAACACACAAAATTCTACTACTACTAACACTCAAACAACAAACGATAGCTTAAAAGCTCATATAAATGGCGAAAGATATGAGGCAACCATAAATCGTTCTCCTACTTTAGAAGAGAATACACAAAATGGTTCTCTTACAGAAACAACGATTAATGGTTCCTCTGAATCTTCGTCCTCCTTGAATAATGGTTATACGCCTATACAAACATCACAGCCATCTAGTGGTATTTTACCTACACCACCACCACCAGCACCACCTGCACCACCAACCTCGTCGATTGTAACAAATGCCTATCAAGCTCAACAAAATATGCAGCGTTTGTATCAACAATCTTATAATGCAGCAGCAGCTGCATGCTGCTAATACACAATATGCCAATATTATGGCTAGTTATGGTCAAACGCCAGTTTCATCCACCTCGGTATCACCCTATACATCACAGACTATTACAGTACCTTCATATAGTTATGCCGGTAGTACACCCTCGGCCTATGGCTATACAGCATATCCCTCAGCGGCAGCTTCGGCTAATGCCTCGAGCTATTATGCCGATGCTGCAGCTTTAGCTAAAGAGGTAGCACAAAAAAATTATGCTAATGCTGTTAAAGTGGCTAATGCCAATGCTAATTCATTAACTGGTAAACCCTTAACGGCTGCAGCAGCTGCTTATTCGGGTATGACTTTAAATAAAGCTTATATGGCAGCACCTGGTCAACAGGTTATGGCACAACATGCAGCTTTTATGCAAGCTCAAGCTCAGGCACATCAACAACATGCTGCAGCAGCTGCTGCCATGGCTGGTGCACAAATGCGTTCTTATGGCTCTGCCCTAACAACCCAAGTAGGTACACCTGTCCACAATGCCTCAGGGCAAACAGCTCTCTTACAACGTCCTCCCACGGCTGGTGGCTATTTACAAGCTGCCCCTAACTCGGCTATCTTTCGTGGTCAACCTATGGCTATGCCTACATCAGTCAGTGCCCATAATGCTCAATATGCTGCCGCTTTACAACAGCAGCAGCATCAACAACAACAACAAGCCTTTTTCTTTCCCGGTATGATGGCGGCTCAGGGTTATCCCTTTGCCGCCATGGCTGGTATACCTGGCACAGCAGCTTTACCGGCTGGTATGACACCTGCTGGACAAATAGCTGCTGCCTCGGCTGCCTCCTCAGCCCAATCTAATAGTGCTTTGGTGTTAAATCCCTACAAAAAGATGAAAACATCTTAAGTTATTTTTAGCTCACACTCACCTAAACCGAAAGCTTTTAAAGTTTTTGCCTAATTTGTTTACTCTTTAATTAAAATAATATGTTTTCTTTAAAACTAACATATTAAATAAACTTAAAAGTTTATGTACTTAATTAAATATTAAATAATTTATATTACAAACAAACAAAAAATTGTGCCTAGTTTATAGAAACTTAAATCTGATTATTTGAATTGCGTTTAGTTTTTTCATAAAAGCTCTCTTTTTGTTTATAAATAAACCTCAAACCCAACAAAAAAGCTCTCTTAGAAAATTTAAAAAAAATTATTTCGAGTTTATTGCAGCTTTTTAAACTTTTAAACTTGTACTTAATTTTATAAAATATACAAATTAGAAATGATGCTTAGTTTTTTTTTCTAAACTTAAAATGAAAGCTTTAGGATCAGTTAATGTTTTCTTATTGTAAATCAAAAGTTAGAAATGTATTTAGAGAAATTTAGAATTTTGAATTTAATATCGAAATCTAATTTCAATTGCAACAAAACTTACTGTTAAAAGCTTTTTCAAAAGTTATAAACTTTAAAAATTTACAAAAAACAAAAATATTGTAGCAAAACTTGCTTTTCCAGTTAAAATTTAAAAATTACCTTTTCTTTAATATTTATCTGAATATAAATTGTGAAATTTGTATAAAAGTTAAGTATTAAACATTTTTAAATTCATTTGAAAAAATTGCTGATAAAAGCTTTTTCAGTTTCTAGGAAGCTTTAGATTTAAACATTTATAATTTTTATATTAATGAACATTTGTCGAAAACTAAAACTTGTTTTCGAGAAAGCCGAAAGTTCAAGATTTAACTTTAAAACTTTTAAAAGAAATTTAATTGAATCTGAATTTAAATGCTTTTTATTCATATAAAACTTGAAGTGAACTGTTTTTCTGAAAATATAAAAACAACGCTTTAGCTTGAAAGTAGTTGAATATAATTATTTGCTAAATGAAACAAAATTATTTCACATAAAGGAAAGAGCATTATCTGAAACTTATCAGTAACGAAACTTGGCGTTTTAAGATTGTTTACTCTTAAAAGCTTACGGTTTAAAAATGTAAAATCATGGTTGTAAAAGCTCGTATTAATAAAATTGTAGTAAATATTTAGCTACAAAACTTTACGAGTTCTTTAAAGTTACAAACATTTTTAAATTTATGGTAATCTTGCTTAAGCTTTTATTTGTAATTAAAACAAAAATAAAAACCGGCTGCTTTTTGCAAAAGCATAACAAGAGTAAACAATAGAACTATTTTAAAGAATACAAACATGGTGAAATGTCGAAATTTCTAAAACACGTTTCACTTGTAATGTTACGTTTAATACAATTCAGTAAATATTTATTTTTAGTAAAAAAAGCTTTCCAAAAAGCTTATAAAACACTATTCAATTCATTTTTTCAGAAATTCGATCAACCTGTTAAGTATTTAATATTTTTGAAAGTTTTAAATGAGACTTCATCGTGTTTGCTTAGCCGGAAGAGAACGGAAAACTTTTATCAAATCAGTAATTTTTCAATAAAAAAATCGTTTCATAAAAAGACTGAAAGTCAATAAAAAAGCTTTTGTTAAACTTTCTAAACTAATTTTTATTGGGAAAGATTTTTACATAGAAGCTTTTTTTCATCATATACCAAGCTTCATTTGGACTTTATAATAATATTAAAGTGTTGTTTGCATTATAGAAATATATTTTGTAAGCTATCTGAATATATTTAATTTGTAAATATAAAAAAGCTTTTTTAAAAAAGATATTACCCATCTTCGGTTACATATGTCACTTAACATTGGGTATTTTTGTAAAAAGCTTCTTTTATTAACAACGTAAAAGATTTTTATTTTTAACTTTTGAAAATATTTTAACTCCCTGGATATATTTAAGCAGTTTTATAAAAGCATATTGGCTAAAAGCTTATAATGTAGGCCAAAAAGCTTTTTTTAAAAACTTTTACACTTTTTAAATTCAATTTACCATATTTGCTAAATCTTGCCCCATGAACCTAAAAGCACTCCCAACAAATTAAGACCTTTGCAAATATTCTCGTAGATTTTTAGCATAAACAACTTCTTGACCTCTTTTTAATTTAAATTGTTTTTAATATTTTTTGTTTAAACCTGCCTTAATTTTTGCCATATATTTAGTTTTACAATATTCTCAGATTTTTAGAGTTATTTTTTTATACTTTTCATTTTTGCCATTAATTAAGAGATTTTTAAAAGCTCTAAATATTTAGGTTCCTTTTTATGCGAAACAATACTTATTTTTTTTTTTTTAATTTATTACAAATAATTTTAGAAAACTATATACATAATATATATATATATATACATATATATTTAAAAAAAAAAACGAAGTACTGTGATAGCTTTTTTTCTTGTCAAAACAAAATATATATATAAATTAAAAAGCTTGACTTAGTACGGCGTGTTAATTTTAGTAATATTAACTACATACATAAAAAAAGAAAAAAAAATTACTAACATTTTGTGTTTTTTGGGTTCCTAACGAATAATAAAACTTTTATTAACTTGAAAAGCTTGTTAACAAAAGCTTAGCAGTTTTTTAGGTTTTAAATCAAAATAACAAAACAAAAAAGCTTATAACTAACCTAAAAGCTTAATTAAATTATATAATTTAAAAAGCTTAAGTAGTAATGCCCTTAGCTTGGAAAGCTTAATAAATGTGCTTCAGAAAAATATATTTAAACATAAAAGCTCTCTTCTTTCTATCTCTCTCTGCATTGATACTGTTGTAACTTGTAATTATTTTGTTGTTAGTTTATATAAATCTATAAGTATGTGTTTACAAAACGAGTTGAAAAACTATATCCTTAGACAACGAAATGTATAAAAACGAATTCAATTGAAATTATTTTGAATATAGTTTTTTTATAATCTTTTTTTATACGTTTGATAATTTAAAGCAGTTTTTTTTTTTTAGTTTTGATCATTTTATATACACTTTTTTTTCCTATTGTTATGTTAGATCTCGCTTTTTTAATTTTAAATTTTTTTGTTTATTATATATATTTTTTTTATTTACTACATGTTTGCCAATTATTTTTTTTTAGTAATAGTTTTAAATTATTTATTGCCTCTGATTTTGCTTAAAATATAAAAAACAAAACATCATAATTATAAATTTACACTTTATATTTACTTTATTAACTTTAATGTAAAGTTTTTTAAAAAAAATAATTTTAATATTAATTATATAAAAAAACAAATTTGTTGTAATTTTTGTCTAAAATTAAACAAGCAAGAAAATATTAAAAATTGTATTGTAATTTCTTTTACAAAATTTGAAATTTTCAAAACTTCAAATTTTATTATTATTACTATTTGTTTAAATTGTGTTGTATTAATCTCTAAAATTTTATTGCAAATTTATTATAAATTTTCTTTGTTTTAGTAATTATTACCTATTATTAATAATAATTTTATGTTATTAATTTTTGTTTAGCTCTTAGCGTATTATATATAAATGTTTTCTTTGTTAATTTTGTTTTAAAATATAAAAAAAACATAGTTTGTGTAAAAAAAAACAAGAAACTCAATTGGTATTTATTATTTCAAAAAGAATTAGCTTTTTTGCTCTTTATAATTATTGTTTATATTTGGGTTGAGGTCTTTGCTATATTGTTTTCTCTTTAAACTCTTCTTAATTTTTTCACTCTCAATTGTTTGTCATGAACAAGCTTTTCTAATTTGTTTCCAAATATGGTTAAGGTTTAAGCTTAACTTTATGTTGCTCTATTGTTATCTCCATAAAAAGTCCTTACTTCCTTGTTTTTAAGATTTCTTTTTTAACTGGAAAATTGGTTTAGATGTAAGCTTAAACTTTATGTTGCTCTCTTTTAATTTACTCTTCAACAGGAAAAGCTTTTTTCACTTTACTCTGGTTTAATTCTTAGCTATATTTTTATGTTGCTCACTTGTAATGTCTTAAACAAAAAAACTTTTAATAAAGCTCTAATTAAAGACAATGCTAGATTTTATTATGCCCGTTAAAAAAAAATCTCTATTTAATTAAATTATCAATTATTTTATTTTTTTTTTCTTTTTCTAAAAATTCAAATAATTTTGAAAACAATCGGTATTTATTCCAACTTTTGATTGTGTGTATACATTTCAAATATGACTGAGAAATTTACCTACTCACTGAAATATAATATTATTTTATTTAGTTTTCTGTTTTTAAAAGCTTATTTTATTTTTAAAAAGAAAATCTCAACTATTTCAGCGAAAACTTCTGAAACCAATTCCAAAATTTTTTCAAAAACTGCATTGAAATGAAAAAAAAAAAAAATAATATCTCACTTCATACGACTTCTTAATAAACAGAACATTTAAGCACAAAAAATTTTAAAATAAAAGCTTCTGGTAAGCAAATCAAAAATATTTAGAAAATTGTATGCGTTGAATGATATTCAAGTTTTTTTTTTTGTTTGTATGCTTTAAGTCTTTGCTAAACTTTATGTTGCTATTTTTAATTACTATCTCTTTGTATTTTAAAAGCTTTCTTTTTCTCTTTATTTTAAGCATTTTGTTGGTTGATTTTTTTAAGTTAAATTTATTTAATTACAATAATTTATATTATAATTTATTAAAATTTTTAGTTAATTTTTTTTATATTGCAATTTTAAAATAAACACCAAAAAATTAAAATCAAAAGATATTTTTATTAATAATAAAAACATATGCGTCCTTGTTAAGTGTTACTAAAGTTTACAAAATTCTTAAAAATATATTAAAAAAATATTGAATATTAGGTCTTATCCCCAAAAAAATTAAACAAGGATATTTAATTTTATAAACTTTAAAGTTTCATACAAGAATTTCAACGATCTCTTACTTTTAAACACATTGTATTTCGTATGTATTTAAGCATGTTTGGCAGAAAACAGAAATATAAACTATTAAACTTTAAGCTTTCTTGTCTCTTAAAATAACAACATCAAACAAAGTTTTGTATAAACAATTTAACGCTTTTTATATATAATTTGTTCTTAATTTCAGTTGCTTTGAATGTTAAAATGATTCATACAAAGAAAAACAAAACAAACGATAAATAATATTACAGAAATTAAAAAAAAAAAACACACTAACAAAAAAACAACAGAATGAAATCGACTTTTGTTATTCAAAAAGCTTTTATATTATATAACAGTGCGTAAAGATTATTAAAGCTTTTAAAACATATACTTGTAGTTCGTTAAAAACGTGTTTAAAGTTTTTATTAAACACATCTTAAAGATCTAATAATAGGAAAAGAACTTTCTTAAAATTTATCTAAATCTACCGGCGACAGAACGAAATTTTAATATTTTTAAAGAAAGCTTTATACTTTATTTAAAATGACATACAAATCTTTTGTACCACTAACTTATATTTCATTCAGAATACTATAAAAAATGTTAACAAAAAAAGCTTATGTGACATCCGAATTGAAAATTGTAATTTGGTGGCTACAGCCAATAAATTCTGTTAGTACACACATATTCGATTTACAAAACCAGCGGCATAAAAGCCTAAATAGTTTGTGCAGCTGCAAACTGCATCAGAAGCTTGAAATTATTTCAAATAATAACTTAAAATTACTGTTTACAAAATTTTAACTAATATTTAGTTGAAGGCTTTATAAAGCTTTTTTTCTGGAATCGCGAAAGATTAGAAGATTAAAGCTTCACGAATGCACGAAAACACTTTTTGAAAGAGAACTTCAAACTTTTTGTAAAAAAGCTTAAATTATTAGCTTAAATAAGCATATAAAAAACTGTAAGCTCGAAAGTTAACGTTTGGCTATTAAAGCCTTAAAATGTTACGACTTTGCTGATATCCCCAAAAATATGCATTCAATATAAATTTTCTTTATGCACAAAACACGTTTTAGACTGCTTTATATTAAAGCATTTTTGCCGTTGACGCCAAGATTGTACAAACAATTTGAAAGCTTTACAAAAGCCCAAACTTTTAAGTATTTTGTGGAAAAATACCTAGCAGATTTTAAAGCTTTAAATAATAAGCTTAAATTAGACAAAGTTAAAAGTAGAAGCTTTAAGCTGTTAAGTTAACATTTGGCTCATAAAACGTTGATATGATAGAGCTTTGATAATTGTGACGTTAAAATTTATTCAACATTAAATTTTGTGTATGGAAAACAAGTTTTAGATTATATTAAGTTTTTTATCCGTAGTTGCAAAGATTATGTAAAAGCAAAACTTTTAAAAGTTTTGTTGTAAAAATATTTTCAACTTTAACGTACTAAAGCTCCAAATAATAAACAAAAATTATTCAAAACAAAATATAAAAGCTTTAAACACTAAAGTTTACGTTTGGCTAACAAAGCCTATAAATGTTAGAGCTTTGTTAATTTTCACCAAAAAATATCATTCAATATCAAATTTTCTTTTAACAAAGCTTTTGTTTCAATTTTCTGTATGGCCTACAAGCTTTTTAGAGCTTTCGTATTATTTACATTTTTGTTCTTATAAAATATAAAAAATTCATATTTTTCATAAATTAAAAAAAAAATGTTTTTAAAATTCATCGATTCCTAATCATATTTACAAATCTGCAAATTTACAAAAGTCTTTTTCGTTTTGTCGTTAAATAAGTTAAAAAATATATAATAATTGCAATGTAGTTCAACACCTAATACAATAAAAAAAGGTATAATCCGTCCGTTTTCGAATTTTATTCCTTTACTTCTAACAAACTACATACACTGGGATAGAAAACTCAAAATATTTAATAAAGTTCAAATAAAACTGGACCAATAGCTCAATTAAAGGAAACGTTTTACACAGCGAAAACGTTTTACAAAAAGAAACCTTTTTTTAAAAGACTGGTTAGGTTAAAACTTTTTTGTGGACATATTTTTGAAGATCAAGAAAATCGATAATTATAAATTGTCTGATGCCTAAAAAGATGTTTACCAGAAAAAGATTTTTTTTCCGTTGAAGAAACTTTTCCTCAAAGTACCTTAAGTTGATTTAAGGTGCTTTGTCCTCACTCTCTGAATCAAAATCTTTAAAATTATTAAAAAAAATTATTGAAAATAAAAATATGTTATTTATCTCATACCCCGTGGAGTACGAGATAAGTAAGAAGTCATTTGGCGATTTTAACTATCAATTAAGAAGTATCAACTTATTACCATCGATATGAAATATTGCTCATATAAATTTTTCCCAATTGGTTTACATCATAGCTTCAATATTGGCAAATTTAAACGACTTAAAAAATTTTTAAATTTAGACATCAAAAATAAACTTAAATGACACACCTCGACAAGATTTCTTGGTTTGAATGCCAATATGTGATTTATATAATCGTTGATGCCCTGATTCCAAATCCGGCATGCAATTTTTCCATCAAGTCACAGTTTTGAGAAAACCGCGTTTATAGTTGCCAGTCATTTGTAGAACAAATAAAATTTTTTACAAATCCGTAGTTCATTTAAAAAAACAAACCATATCAAATGACTGTTTTATGATTTTACATTAATTTTTTACATTCGATTTTTGTTATTAAAAAAAAATGTTTGTTTATTTTTTACTAATATGTGGTATATTTATATTACAATTGTAAGTCATTTTTTTAACATTCAAAAACAAATGACAATGTCAGTTGAATTTACTAAAATGTAAGTCGTTCTTTCTTTAAGTGAAATTTCATTTGTTTTTAACTACATTTGCACTGGTCTTTACCTACATACTATTCTAAGTGTACGATTAAAGCTTTCTAATGATTCAAAATATAGATAAATATTTAGAATACACTTTACTCTTGAAGATACCGCAATGAAGTTTTCTAAAACTGATTGTTAAAATAACGCTAATATACATTTATGGAATGCCTTCAACAAAAAAAATATAAATACATTTTTTATATGAAATTTGAGAAAAAAGAATTATAATTTCGACAATTTTAAAGATAGCTTATATTTTAAACAAAGTTGATGTTTTTCGCCGACAATACAAAAGGGAAGGTAAAAGTTTATATCATGGCCTTCAAATAAATTCAATATTAAATCGGATGCTTGGCCTAGGCTACTTTTAAAAATGTAAAATTTGGTCAGTGTTTTGATGGAGCATTTTTCAAATGCAATTTCTAAATATAATAATATAATAATAAACAAATTTGAAACTCATTATAGAGGATATAAAGTTCAATATATATGTACTAGGCCGGGTCGATTTATATGGAGGCAAACAAATCGCTCAACGTTCAAGGAAAATCGTATTCTAGGGATCAAAATAAGAAACTTTGCCGAAGGAACCATACCTCTAAAACGAATTCTGATGTCCCGACTTTTGACCCGTAGGGTAAAAAAAGGCCCTCTTTCAACTTAAATTTTAACCCCTTAACGGTCACATAGAATGATGATTTATGCATTAATCAGCTAGCGCGTCTCCTGGAGAAGAAGTAGCTCCCATAATCTTGGAGAGATTCCTCCTACTTTCTGAAATATCGAAGTGGGCTTTTTCAAAATTTGACCCTACGGGTCAAAAGTCGGAGCAACAGAATTCGTTTTAGAGGTATGGTTCCTTCGGCAAAGTTTCTTATTTTGATCCCTAGAATACGATTTTCCTTGAACGTTAAGCGATTTTTTAATCGACCCGCCCTAATATGTACCATGCGAAAAATTGCGTTTTTACCCATTTTTGAAGTTGTGTACCCAACACATTCGAACAGATTAAGCGTTTTCATTACGCTTAAGTTGTTCGAATGTGTTGTGTAAACAACTTCAAAAATGGTTAAAAACGCAATTTTTCACATTTTTAATAGCGATGTTCTCAAAATTGTGACGTGATGGGAAAATTTAGAAAAAAAGATTTGGAATAAGCAAGACAAAATCTATAAAAAAAAAGTATGTATCGCGGTTCAAACCATATTAACTTTTTTTTTTTCATTTTGTAACCAAATTTATCATTACTTTTTTATTTATCGGTATAGGGGTTCTCTCAATAAATTTGAGAGTTATAAAAGGGAATAAAAAGTTGAATGTCCAGTTTTGTTTGAAATAATTTTACTTTTATTAGATATGATTTTTCTTTTTATAAATTTTCATCCCATAGTGCACTAGTGCCATATACGTATGTTTATCTAGTTACTGGTTTACTTTTTCAATTCAAATCTCACTCTCTCTCTCTCTTTCTCTGTTTTATGTTTGTGTAATTTTTAACTTAATACACTTTCCACATACATTTTTGAACAAACACCAAAACTCAATACATTGAAATAAAAACGAACATTTTTTATTTAAACAATTTTTTTTTATATAAACAAAATTTCATGCATGTTTGTTTGTAAAACGAACTTAACTTAAGTATATACACTATTAGTTTAAACAAAAAAAAAAAAAAATTAAAAATAAAAAAAATCGCCCCGCCCCTCCTCCCCAAAAAAAAAAATCAGCAATAAAAAGGAAACCGAAAAAAAAATTTTAAAAATTCATTTTTAAAATTCTGAAATATTGAACAACTAAAAAAAGAAGATTTATTTAATTGTATTTAACAAAAAACAAACATAACGAAATATATACTATGTATGCTGAAAAAATAATACAACAAAACAAATATATACTATATATATATTATTATTATTATAAATGAAAAATATTAATATTATTAAAGATTTTAAAAATTAAAAACCAACAACATGCTTTTTTTTAATTAAGTAACAAATTTCACTACTCTACAACTTACTATTCTTCTACTCTTTTACTTTTTGTTTGTCAAATTTTTGTAATAGAATTTAATAGCTTTTTTTCCCAAATATTATTTTGAATTTCTATATATTCTTAAAAATACATATTGGGTATATTTGTTGTAAGGCTCCTCCACCGATACGTTTTCATATTCTAGTATATTCAACACATGTAATCAACATTTTGTATGTGTTGTATGTTGCCAACTTCTTGTACTTTAATTTGTCATCTTATTTTCTTTATAAATTTTTTATTGCTAATAATTTAGTTAATTTTATTTATTATTTTATTTACACTAGTTTACAGCTGTTTTGCTTTACAATATTAATTTTAAAAATGTTTGCTTGCTTAAACTTTAAAATCGCATTATAAATATTTCTTATGATATAATTTTAAGGTTTTTTTTTTTGAAGGCAGTTTGGCTATTACGACCTTGATTTGAAAAAAGAATCACTTAAGCTGGTCACAAATATGTTTTTAAGTGCAATTAAATTTAATAAACATGAAAAAATACTTTTTTATTGCATCCAATTTAAAAATTTAAAGCTTACATCTTTACAAAGAAAATAAGACATATTTGAAGAAAACCTATGGATAAATGCAAAAGCTATATATAAAAAATATGTGTGAAAAAGAACCCTATGGGGATTGAGGAGTCAATGGACCTAAAAGTGACTGGTTAAAGATGGACTTATCACAGGACTGGTATAATTTAATACTGAAGTGGGTTAAGCAGTGTCAATTGTCCTACAATTACCAATACTGTGACTGGTAAAGGGAGGACATACCACTTATCCAGAATGCTTATTAACAAGAAAAAGCCAGTTGGCCAAAATTTTACCCATTGGAAGCTGTTTAGTTTTCGTTTATTTTTTAAACTAAAAATTATTAATTTTGTGTTTTTTTTGTCGATATTTATGTTTTTTTTTTGGTTTATTAAAAAAATATCGGCATGCGAAAATTGACCTAAAAGAACCTGGACTGCTGGAAAGGACTTATCACAGGACTAGTATTATTTACAATTGATGTAAGTTATGTAGTGTAAATTGATCTAAAAAGACTAGTTTCGCGACTGGTAGAAGTAGGACCTATCACTTAACTGGTATACATATTGACTAAAAAAGCCAATAAGTTAGAAATTTATTGTTTCATTTTCTACCATTTTTTAAATTAAAAATTTTTAAATTGTACGACATGTCCCTTTCAGCATAGTCATGTGGTTAGTTCGTTTTGGTTAGTCCTCCGATATGTCCCTTTTCCGACAGTCTTGTGGTATGCCCATCTTTAGTTAGTCCTGTGGCATGCCACTATGTGGTTTAAAATAGGACAAATGAACCCCTCCTATGACAAGCCCATGTTAAAGTTGCCAGTTGTTTACATAGGGTAGGGTTTAGCAGAGGACCGGTCTCTGGCACAAAGGGACCGATCCTGTGGCACACGCAGGACCGGTCCCATTCCCCATGGGGAAACCACACAGAGGAAATTCCTTGGACGAGTTTTAATGAAACTTTTTCACTAAACTAACGAAGTGTTCTTCACAATGTGAATAAAAAATTTCTTTAACTTCATGAAAAAGATTCATAGTTTTAATGAAACTATTTTTAATGAAACTTTTTCATTAGTCGTATGAAATTTTTAATAAATTTCATTAAATTTTATGAAAAACGGCATTAATTTAATGAAAAGTATCAATGAACAAGTTCATCTATCTAACGCAAAAATTCATTGATATCATGCAGAGAATTCTCTTAGTGTGGAGTAAATTGTTTGAAAATGTATGTGTCTTACGACATTAATTTAATGAAAAGTTTCAATGGACGAGTTCCAGCGACAATTTATAGATCTAATGCAAAAATTCGTTGATATTATGCAGATAATTCCTTTAGTGTGGAGTAAAATGTTTTAAAAATGTATGTGTCTTGCGACATTAATTTAATGAAGTTTCAATGGAAGAGTTCCAGTGACAATTCATAGATCTAATGTAAAAAATCATTGGTATCATGCAGATAATTCTCTTAGAGCGTGTGGCGTATGTGGAATATTATATATTTTAAGTGCATTATTTCTTCAACTCTAAATCAGGGATGGCAGGCAATACCGCTAAACTACCATTAGCGAATCAAACAACTTTCAACTTACTGTCGTTATCCATAAAAAACCGTTACCGAAATAATTAAAATACTGTTATCCGTAAAATACCGTTTCGTATATAACTAAAATACCGATATCCTAAAAAATACCGTTACCGAAATAACTAAAATACCGTAACCGAAATAGTTAAAAAAGCCTTATCCTTAATATACCGTTACCGAAATAATCTGACAAGATTAAAAAAAATAATCGCCGCAAATAGATAAGTTTGCCCAAAGCTTAATCATAAACTAGACAATCATTGGAATTCGAACATAATGTGGCTAAAAATACCGGTGCGCATTGACATTACCTGAATAACTAAAATAACGTTACACCTATAATACTATAACTAAAATACCGTTATCGCTAAAATACCGTTACCGTTGTGTTGCACTGCTCCCATCAAGCACCACCTGGTAATAGACTACTGTCATATTTTGAGCAAGTTCCATCATTTACTTTGCGTTTAACAGCTGTTCAAATAATACAACCTGGTGGATTGTTTTAAAAATGGAAAAAGTGAATTTCGAGTGCTCATCAAACATTATTTTTTGCGAAAAAAAAACCGCCAATCAAACCAAGGAAAAGCTTGATAAATAATATGGGGACTCTGCACCATCGATTTCAATGGTAAAAAAGTGGTTTACTGACTTTCGTTGTGGTTGCACAAGTACAAATGACGCTGAACGTTCTGGACGGCCAATTGAGGTCAACACACCCGAAAATGTCGAAAAAATCCACGATATGGTGTTGGCCGATCGAAGAGTAAAAGTGCGGGAGATTGCTGATGCCATAGGCATTTCATATGGCAGTGTGGTTTCGATTTTAAATGATCAGTTGGGTTTAAGAAAGCTGTCTGCAAGATTGGTGCCGCTTTTACTCTCAATTGACCATTAACGTAATCGTGGCCAATAAGGTGATGCCAACAGTTTTTTGGGATGCACGCGGAATAATCCACATCGATTACCTTCAAAAGGGAAAAACAATAAACGGCGAATATTATGCCAAATTATTGGACCGATGTAACGAGGATTTTAAAAAAAAGACGACCTATTTTATGGACCTCGAAAAAGCGTATTTTTTGGAAGGGCAACAAAAATTGGAGAAACGTTGGACTAAGTGTATTGAGCTAAAAGGAGATTATGTTGAAAAATATTTCTTTTTTTACAAAAAAAAAACTGTGTTTCATTCATAAAGTCACGCACTTATTGATCTGCCTCGTATTTGGTCATAGATTTTATTAAAAACAATGCATTTGTCATAATTAAAAGTTTCACATTTTTGAAAAATACATCTATTCCACATATTTGGTATTTTCTTCATAGATATTCCATAGATATTCTTATTATCCATAGATATTCTTTGAATATACTTTATTTTATTTGTAAATGGTGTGTTTCTTCAATAAGAGACAAAAAAATGGAACAACTTTTTAAATTTTTCCAAAAAGTGACCGAAGAAGGCGTACCTAAACATTGAAAAATGTTGTGCTCCTTTTTAGAATATTCTTTATTATATATAGAAAAAGTACCATAGCTTGGTCAATTTTCAACCGATGTTAATTAATTTTACTCAGGAAGCACAGAACTTAAGAATATTGTTGTTTTAAACGAAGATTATTTGAATTTCATATGAAAAACAACCCAATTTTGTAGGCTAATTTCTAGTAATTTTTGGAATATAATTCGCTTTAAAATGTTTTATCAAAAATAGCAAATCGTGTGCTAATTTTTTTAATTTTTTGCCTGCAACGTTTATTTCTAAATAAAATTTTACCTGGAATTTGTTGAATAACTTTTAATACGATTTTAGAGTTTAGCGAGACGAAATACATAAGAAAATATTTAAAATAATTGCATTACTTGTAAGCTAGTGTAAACATTTTTTAGCCGTTTAAAAATTATATTTTTGTTTAGCAAAAATGCACAGTGGCATAAGATTAATCGATTTTTGCATGAATTTAAAAAACTTGGCGAAATAGGTGCAAAACGAAAAAGGTGACCATAAATGACCAAGCACAAACTACTGGCTTTTCCGAAGATTTTTGATATGAATACCATTTTGATATGAATACACGTATAAAAATTTCTTATACAGAATTGACTGATTTTTCATATGAATAATTGCCCAAAATACTGAATTGGGTGATTTTTTTATATAAAAATTAAAATTTTCAAAAATCCTGTCTCGGAGTATCTTCGCCGATAAAGGCACATACATGCCAAATTTCAAGCTCCTAGCTTTAGCGGTGGGGGCTATCTTATTATAGGCTCTTCTTTTTCGTATTACCCCATTTTTAACACTTTCTTATTAAAAATTTGTAAAAAGTATCTCTTCAGTAAATTAGGCAATGTCCCAAGGAACAACTATATTGAATCTCACATTTCTAGACAGAGGTTTATGCAGACCGTTATTTGGAAGACATTCCCCCTTTAAACCCTTACTTTTACTACGTTCCTGTCTAAAATCACAAAAAGCAGCATATTGGTGAATTAGTCCAGGGAACCCATGTTTTGAATTACGGATCTCTAGCCAAAGGCGTTTGAGCAGACCCTCAAGGGGAACACTTTTCCCCTTGAAAATGAATATATTTTACCCAAATTTGATGTTCACCCGGATTTCCTAACAATTTTTTGTTTTAGGAATTTGATAACTCTAGATTTTTTTTTTTTAAATTTTCACGGGGAGGAGCAAAGGTATTCCCCTTTACGGCCTGCTGAAAACCCTTTGGCTAGAGATCCGAAATTCAAAACGTGGATTGAAGAAAAAATTTTTGCAATTTTTAATAAGAACGTGGTAAAAATGGGGTAAAACGGAAAAGAAGAGCCTGTGATAAGCCAACCCAAACCACTACAGCTAGGAACTTGAAATTTGTCATGTTTATTCCTTTTTCGGCATAGATATTGTCAAAGACAGGATATTTGCAAATTTTAACGGGGAGGAGTACAAAGGGGAAAGTCTTCCAATTGACGGCCTGTGCACACTACTTTGGCTAGAGATCCGAATTTCAAAAAAATGGTTCCCTGGAGTATGGTGTAATGCTTAGTGAAGTTACTTTTTCGGATTTTAGACAGCAACGTGGTTAAATTGGCGGTTTAAAGGGTGAAATATCCTGCCCATACGGCTTTGGCTTGAAATTTGAAATTCAACATACCTATTCTTAGGTGTATGGGCTAATTTATGGGCTGTTTTAAAACCTTAAATTTACATTTTTGTGGTATACATCAAAACAATTACAAGATTATTAAAAAAAAAAAATGCCGATTTTATGTCATCCCCAGAAAAGAATTGGTTGCAACAACTTGACAATTCAATTGACTTTTGTTGTCAGCAAAAAATGGGCTAATTTATGGGCTGTTTTAACACTATTAGAATCTTAATTTTACATTTTTGTGGTATACATCAAAACATTTACAAGATTATTAAAAAAAAAAATGCTTGTTATCTCAACCGAGTTTATGTCATCACCAGAAAAGAATTGGTTACTATAACTTAACAATTCAATTGACTTTTGTTGTCAGCAAAAACCTCTTAGTATCTACCATGATTTTTAAAGTTTGCTAAAATTAATGAGTCTATCTATTATTCCATTATTTTATTTAAACCACTGTGCAATGTGTTTTCATTTCATATACAAAGTTATTTGCTAAAATTTTTACTTTATTTAGTTTAATTTGTTCTCTCTTATTTATTTCTTAAGCTTTTTCTCTTATATTTTAAGCTTTTTTATTAATGTTTTGAATTTTAAAAGCTTGTTAAAAATTTAAGTTGAAACAATTTGAAAGCTTTTACGTTTTTTTTATTTATTATAAATTGTTCACTCTATGATGTCGTTGTAATGGCCAAATATCTATGTTAATTTTATTTTCTTTGAATTGTTTTAAACTGTAATAATTTAGCTTTTTAGTACTATAATGTCAATATATATTTTGAGATATAGTTCTTCTTTTTTTTAATAATACACATAAATATATTAATAATAATAATAATCATCTGTAGTAGGCCTGTGTTAAAACTAATGCACTTAGAATATCTGGCTTTAAATTAAATTTTAATTAAATCATGGGTCATTAAATATATAAATCAAAATATTAGGAGCTGATTTCTTTTCCAGATAATGGAATGCAAAATATTTGTTTTTACATTTTTAAACTTTTGTTCATGAGAATCTTTTATAGCTGTAAATTTTAAGTTCATTGACAGACTTTTTTTTTAGTTTTAAATTAGAAAAACGTTTGGCAACTATAGCAAACCAAATTCTTGACCACCTCTACAATAAACGATTTTCAGAAGGCAGAAGAACGATTTAAAAAATTTAAGAGTAACCTACATAATTTTTGTTAATACACACAAAAAAATAAAGTGCCAACCGAATTGAAAAGTGTATTTTAATTGTAACAACTTATAAATTCAGTTAGTACACCGATATTTACATTCGATTTCTGAATATTTTGGGTATTGCAACTACAATTCAGTTGAGTTAACCGAACTTTGTTGTAAAAAACTAATGTTCAGTTGTGCCAACCGACAGAATTTCTTAATAACTGAATTTAAGTCGTAGTAATCGAATTTCAGTTGGCAAATATCTAAAAATTTTCATACACATTTTTATATATTTTACTTATCTTAACTTTAATTTCAGAATTTTTCAGATTTTTTATTGTATAAAATCAAAAATTAAATTAATTTTTTAGAAAAAGCTCTTGTCATTTTAAAAGTTTGTTTAAATTTTATCTCAAACAATATTCTAAACTCAATTGTGGGCGTTGTGGTGTAATGGTTAGCGCGTTGGACTGTTACACAGATGGTCCCGGGTTCGATTCCCGGTGACGACAACATCAATTTAGAAAAAAAAAAAAAATATGTATGAGTTTTCTATCACTTATATGTATCGCTGCGCCCACCTTCGGTGTTCCCATAGCACTTAACCCCACCAAAGTAAAATAATGAATCAGGGCTATGAAACAAAAAGCTTTAATAAATTCGCCAACTCTACATCAGGGGCGAGCAACAACTGTTCTTATCTACTTGCGCAATTACAGTGTTGCCATGTTTGAAGAAATTACAGTGTTGCCATGTTTGAAAGCAACACATTAATTAAAAGGAAGAATTTCCTGAGTGTTGCTTCTCTTTTTAAAAAAATAAAAAAAAAAATTAATGAAAATCTCATAAATTAATATCAAAAATGTATATTGACATTACAGTAATAAAACTTGTTTCATAGATCTCGTCTTATTACTAAGAAGGTCGTATTTGTATATTTCTCAATCGTTTATTAGGTTATGGGCTTTATTACAATCGTTGTTAAGTACAATCCAAAACCAATGCCTTAACTGCTTATATGTATATGGTTTTTCTAAAATGGTAACCTAGACCTTTTCTCTTAATCTATCTCTATCTGTACCTTTTTGTAACAAAAATTGTTATACCTTATTTGTGGGAAGTTTGTAGTATAATCTTATTCTTTGGAAAAAAAAAAAAAAAAAAAAAAAAAAAACGAACACTACAGCATGTGTATTTTTTCTAATGCGGTATTTATCCCTCCCGTCCATGTGAATCAAAGAAGCTTTTTTTACAGGATTAAAAAAAAAATCATTGTGTGTCATTTAGCATGTTTCAAACTTTATAAAATAAAAAAAAAAACTGCACTACAAGGTAAGCTGCACTCACTCTGGCTAAAACAAAAAAAAAAATCTAGAAACTACACAACTGACTCATACTCTGTAATATGAGATTCTTTCCACTCGTAACTCGTACATTGATGAATGTGTTTGCTAAAGGAACGTAAGCTTATTATATATAAATGTATGTATTATATATGTTTTATTTTTTAATACATAAATAAATGGTTGGTTTATATTTTTATATTACTATAATTTAATTTATTACACAAAACAAAAAAAAGGCTGAATGATATTTAAATTTTTATTTAATACTAATACCATATATTTTTTATTTAAAAAAAAAAAAGAGAAAGTGAGAGAAATATGTAAAAATATTAATTAAACTCTGTGTTATAAACTGAATTTAAGGGAATAAGTAGATAAACCCTGTCGCGAGAGAAAGTTGCTAATATATCATTCGTTAACCCAGGCTTTAAATGTATAAAGTATTATTTCGTTAGTTGTTTATATTGTTTTGACAGTTATTTTTTAATATTTAATATTAAGGACAATATCTTAATAAAGAAATATAGAGTATGGCCTCGAACTTGAATAATTTTCATTTTCATAACTACAATTTTTAGTAATTTTTACGAAAAATGTTAGGTTAGGTCGAAAAGAGGATTCGGAGATGCGAAAAGCTTCCCTAAACCGACTCAAGTCCCTGAGGACTCAATGACATTTGTAGTCGTTTTAGCCCTGCAGTACTATCGTCGGGGTGGAATCCACCCATAAGGCTGAATTTTTGTTTTTTTCAAGAGAGATGTACTTTAACAAAATATTATTTAAAATAAATGAATTGCCAAACTTATAAAATTAAATTTTTTTCTGTATTTTGGAGTTCATTATTGAAAAAAAAAAATTATTATTTGCATAATTGAATTTAACTGATATGAATGAGTAGGGATGGATTACACCCAACGATAGTAATGGCGTAAATTTAATAACGATAGTACTGTACAGTTAAGTATAATTTTTAGTTGGTGCTATGTACATAATTCCCTGAGTTATTAGTTAGACCAAAATCCTGATATAACCTAATTTAGTGAACATCCCTCATATTATACAGTTTATTTTTACATGTAATACACACTTTGAAAATTGAGATAATTATCGTAATCAAAGAAATAAGTTTTTTCATAAAATCTATTAATTTGCAATGGTACTTTTTAGTTAATAATTTTTAACAATTATTTTTAGTTTTACTTATTTTAAACTTTATATGAATTAATGCTTAATGTTAAAAAAAAAAAAATTGTGGAAATTGAAAGCAGTTCTACAGATTTACAGGATTACTGAAATATTAAGTGTTTTAAGCCACTATTATCAGACTTTTTAGGATGCTTTTATAGATTTTTTAATTTAAGTTTGTTATCATTTTTTATTAAAAATAAAAATTATGTTTTTCTATCTTTAATTGTGCAATGTCAATGAAAATTATTCAAGTTCGAGGCCATACTCTATATTTCTTTATAAGGATATTGTCCTAACAAATAATCTATAGAGTTTTTTTTTTTTGTTGAAATTTTTTAGGTTCCCATCGTCAGAACGTTTTGAAAGAAGTGACAATCCCATGCAAAACATTAAACATATAAACTAGTTTTCTCACTAAATGAGAACTAATATATGAGCTCGAAGTTAAAGATTATCACCATTGATCAAAAATAAATTGAAAACTTATTTGTTCTGTGCACCCTCTACCTTTGGTAGATATATAATACACGCTTTTTGTTTTTTTCTCCTTCTTATTTGCACACTTGTTTTGTTTTATTTAAAAACCAGATGTAAAGGGGGAGTAAACAAGACCGTACTTTAATTGTGCAATGAAAATGAAAATTATTCAAGTTCGAAGGATAATATTTGAAATGTTAAATTTTCAAAGACTTTTCCCATTTTCAAAGAAGCCCCATGCTGCAAATAATCCAAATATGTCGGGGATATTTCGAAAAACATTATTTTGGATAAATATTACATAAAAATAGTTAAAGGAAAAATTAGAAAATATAACCCTGGAAAGAAGTGAAATTTTAATTTTACTGGACGTAGTATCACCGAAATTTAACCTTTTGACGAAGAATGGTTGATATATGTACAGATATAGGTTACCCCAATTTTAAAAAATATGAAATTTTTTTTTCCTAATTTTTGGTACTTATTTTTTCGATCGCTATTAGACATAGGGAACAGACTTTTGTTTGGACATGGTCCAATCCTTCAAGTTTCAAGAAACATTGAGATATTTAGAATTGATTCATTCCAATTCCTACAGGACACTAATACAATGTGGGACATATATAATCCATTGGTCGGCAAAGGTAAAAAAAAGAGGAGGATTTTGTTCTGTTTTCTTATTTTTTTGTTCGTATAGAAATTTAAGCAATTTTTATTCGATATGATTTGTAAAAAGTGATATATATAAATTTTTGTCTCCTGATTTCAAATCTGGTCTCTACCTTTTTCTATTCCTTGACAATTTTCAAATAGCGTATAAAAATTATATTTTAGGACTACAGTCAAATCTCGATTTATGACACAAGATATTTATTCATATAATAATTTTTTTTTAAGGAAATTTTTTACTTGTCTTCTCTCTCGTTCTCTTTTACTTTTATCTGTGATAGTTTTTGTTAATTTTTTTTTATTTATTTATTTAAATCTTTACATTAGTCTATAATATCATTATATATATTTATATAAAAAAAAAACGTATATTAACAAATTTTTTTTTATTTTTTTTTTCTTTTTTTACATCTCCAGGTACGCTTCTACTGTAAAGCCAATATATAGCAAAATACATACTTTTTTACTATCAATTTAATAAGTGCTCGAACTAATACTATAAACAAAAAAAAAAAACTCAAACAAAATCCAATATATGTTGTAAACTGTGTATATTTTATTATTTTAATATAAAATAACTAGATTTTTATTTAAACTTTGTCTTAGCAATAGAATTTCAGAAACTATGCTTAAATGTAGTAAAGCTTAAAAAAAACAAAACAAAATCTAAAAATACCAGCTAATAGATGCTTAAAACAACATCCCAACAAATACTGCTTTTTTATGAAACAATTATACCTGCTCCCCCGAAGTATGCTACAGAAGACACTAGTAAAACAACTATTATAGCAACAATACAAACAACCAAAGAAACAACCTTTAGCACACACACATACTACTTAACACTCCCATATATGCACAACATAAAACACCTGCACAATTTTATTTGTATTTTAAATTATCCTGGCTACTTGTAAAATTTTATTTGTGCACTTTTATATTCACTCTCTCAATTTGTTTTGGCCTTAATGATAGTGTTAAACAAAAAAAAAAAAAAAACACGCCAGGCTAATACAAGAAAAATATTACAACAACATCAAACTTAATACATCACTGCCTTAGAATATGCTTTAGACTTTTTAATACAAAAAAAAAAAAAAAAACTACAAGAAATCAAAAACCCATTTTGTGCCATTATATTACAAAAAAAAAACCTCAGAAGCTTTCTTTGTGGATATTATTTTTGGATAATGTAATAGTAAACGCATGGCTGGTAATAAAGTATGTACTACTCTCCTGTTTAAAACATTAAACTTTTTATACAAAATCATTAAATTTGAATAATTCTATACGGAGGTGATTCCTAATCATATTCATCTATCAAATCTAAAAAAGTTTTTGTTGTATAATTTTTTAAGACTGACTCACCTAAACTTAAAGCTGAATTATGAAACTTTGAACAAAGAGAAAGAGAAACATTTTTTATTTTATGATCATTATTCCAATATCCCGAAAAAAAAACATTTAGTTATAATCCAAATTATACCAATTCAGGCATTAAAAACTTACAAATTTTACGGAGAATATCTTTAAGCTCACACTTGTGTCATTCCACGTCAAACCGAACGATTTTACACAATCACTATTTTTGTTTGCTTTGAAATTTGTCAGATGTATTCTTATTTGAAAAATATTTGTACACGTATTTTTACAAAAAAAAAAAATAATTTTTATTAAAAATAAAAATTATGTTTTTTTCGACCTTTTAGTTGTGCAATGAAAATGAAATAATAAAGAAATATAGAGTATGGCCTCGAACTTAAATAATTTCATTTCATTTTCATTAAAAAAAAAATAATTTTTATTTTTGTTAAAGGAATTATTAGTTACTCGTATTATTAAAAATTTAAAATAACTTGAAAAATGTTCTAAGATGTCTATTAGAGAATTCGAAAAAAAATGTTTGGTTGTTGCTCAAGCTTAATTTGAATGATTATGGGATAAAGCATTTTTGAGATTTTTTTCAGATTTTTTTTTGAGAGGTTTAAAGGTCGCGCAAACCGGGTTTTCCTCAAAATTCGGGTTTCTGGACGTTTTCTGAATAGTAGTTATAACTAAGCTTCTGAGTTAACATTTTAAAGAAAAATTTCCAACCTTTAACGAAAAACGCCCAACCTTACTTTTTTCATAATTTTAGCATAAATTTTTAAAATAACGCTTTATAACTTTTAAAATTTCTACGAAGATTAAAAAAACTATTGATGCAGTTTAAAATATTGCTTAATTCCAAACAATTTGCTCTTACTGTTCCAGAGTAATATCCTTTTATAGCTTTGTACTCTTTGTACTTTGCATAAAACTAATAATATTATAAGCTCTTTGTCATCGGATTGGCTTTAAACTTTGAATTTTGTGATTTTTCGTGTTTCGCGGACTAGTTGATTTTGATATTTGTTATCTTGAGTGAAACAATAAAAATAAACTGGAAAAATCTCATAATTATAAAATTTTTCGCGGACTCGCCATTTTTGATATTTTATAACTTGAGCGCAAAAATAAGTACTAAACTCGAAATATCTCACAATTCAAAGTAGAAATGGGTACATGAGTGAATTTCTTATCTCACTTACTCGGGTTCACGAGAGAAAAATTCCACTTACGCACAATCACTCACGACAATTTTTTCTACACAAACTCACTAACGTGAGTAAATTCCGATTGTTTTGCTAAAATTTGACTCACGCACACTCACGAAGAATTTGTTCCTAACCACACTCACTCACGTGAGTGAAACTGTCAAGCAGATTATACAATTCTTAGCTTTATACAATGGGTATAAATCTGGAACAGTAAGAGCAAATAAAAATATTTTTTTGCAAAATTATTTAGAATTTAGTTATTTGTTAAAATGTGTCATTAGATGACATTTTAAAAGTTATAAAGTGTTATTTACAAAATCTATTCTAAAAATTACGAAAAAATATGCACATTAAAACAAAATTTGGATATATTTCTTTCAAAATGTTGACTTAGAAGGTAAGAAAATTTGGGTTATATTATGTATACAATATATAAAATAGTTTTTTCAATAGGTAAATTTTTAAAGTAATATTTTACCAATCAAATTTTTAAAAATATTTCATTATTTTTATTTAATTTATTTTGTTGTATTAATCATAATACAGTGCACTCGCGATAATATGAACTAATTAAAACCAAGCCAGTTCACTTTTGCAAGATTGTTCATATTTGCGAATGACATCTAATTTACCCTTAAAAACGATTTTCCAATAAAAATAAAAGTTTCTTATTAATTTTTGAAAAAGAAACAAAATTTAAAATTTGCTTGTTTAAAAAAGTTACAGTTTAAAAGTTACACTTGCACCTTTTCCCAAATATTCTAAAATTTCTGCTTTTTCTTTTAAAATTAAAAACTTATGCTTTTTTAATGCATATTTAGGAACGTTTCATGTTAAATTTATATTCACAAAACGAATAAGGAATTCTAGCTGAATCTGAGCACTAACTAAAACGTGTATGTTAGAAATTTTGATTGACAGGTGAAGACAATTTAAAAGCAAACAGCTAGGGAAATCCCCAAATTATAATGCAGTTGAATAAAAATTTTACCACTACCCTGTTGATTTAAATTTAAACACTGCGTAGGTTGATAAAATCCGTTAAAAATACAAAAATAAGGTGTTCATATTTTAAAGCTTTGGCAATAAGTTCATATTTTAGATTAGTCAATGGAAGAAAAACAAATGTTCATATTTTGGGGTGTTCATATATTAGGTTGTATTACATATTTTTATCATTATTAATTATAAGCATTAAAAAGAAGTGTAAATTATGAACAGTTCGCTTTAAAATTATCAAACAAACTATCTTATTTTATTATTGTCATGTGAACGATTGAACGAAGTTACAAAAATATTACTAGAACTAGATGAACAACCTAGTTCATTAAGTTCGTTTGAATTAAAATAAATTAAAGAAATTAAAAATTAAAAATTAAAGAAAATTTAAAAAAAAAACGCATTATAATTTAAAAATATTGCGAAATTTAAAAAATCGCAAAATTTAAAAAAATCTCCCAAACTAAAAACAAAAAAAAAAAAAAAATGGCAGAAATGAAAAATATTTTCGAGATATGGAAGTTTTAAATTCTATTTAGGTTATTTTATTAAATTTTTTTTACTATTTATACAAACTCTTTGTACAAAGTTTAATAAACGTGATCACTTTATAAGGAAGCTTTTCTTGGGCTTTGACTGTATTCGGGATTGATGCGATGAGTTATAAAACTATACTAGTAAAATTTTAGACTCAATTTGGCGTTGCTTGTATCGTATTTTTACGATATAGACATAAGCAAATGTTATTTTTCCAAGCACCTATTTATTGAGATTTATTCTTCAATCAATCACCACATCAATCCCACATGATACTTAAGTTCTGATCAAGGTAAAGCTTTCCGCTCTTCTACAAATTGCACACACACACACCCCCTTACACTTTATGTTGTGTTTTACTGTTTCTAAATTTATAAATAAAATATAAATATTGAACTAAAGTTCAACACCCAACCAGGCTTGCCATTTAAACATCCCAAGTTATTTTTCATTTATGAAATATGGCTAGATAAAACCTATTTTTATTTTTAATCATTCAATATTTGTTATTTTTAGTTAATAAGGTATTTTTTTTTTTTTTGTTTAATTGTAATAAAGAATAAATTTGGATGCTAAAATGGCAAGCCTGTACCCAATCGAACCCCTAGTTTTAAAAATGTCATGTAATACTATATATTTTGGTCTATTCTTTTTTATTTGTTTTTACAACTTTACAGGCTTGTATGTAGTAAGTATTGTAATAGTTTGTAATTTAATGTTTGTATTTATTAATATAAGAGCTTTTTTTGTTTCCAGCTTTCTAAAGCTTTGTATTGCAGCTTTTTGCAGAAAAATTAAGAACAAACTTGTTTTGCACTAAAATGATTTGAAAGATGTTTGTGGACTTATAGCTTTTTAAGGACATAATACAAGAAAATTGAGCTATGAGTTATATAAAAAGTCATTAAAGCTTTATTAGGTGCCTAATGGTGTAGTATTCAAAATTTAATTGAATATTAGCTAAAGCTATATACATATTCTTTTCATTTTACATCTTTTTTTATTAATTTTTATTTGCAATTGTTTAAATATATAATAATAAATTTGAACTTAGTAAATGGAAGCTTTAAAGCTTCATATAATTTGTTTAAAAACTTTGTTAAAACCTTAAAAATTGCTATAAAATTTAATATTAAAAAAAAATCCTTTTAAACCTGCTTATCACAAAATAACCAAAATTTTGTGATTAACCATAGCCATAAACTCAAAATATTTATTTCAATATCTGCGGTTAATATTCAACTCTGGTTATTTTTTTGATAAGTTACCTGGCCTTAATAAAATAAAAAAGTATTATATTAAAGGTATTCACAAGCTGTTCTAAGTGTTGTATGTGTTGTTATTAAAAAATAGAGACTGTAAAATTTTATTTTCAATTTGACCAAGATTTTTCGCTGGGATATCTCTCTGTTAGTACACTTAATATACAAAGGTGAAAATATTGTACTGTATTATCATCTATTGTTGTATATTTTAAAACAAAATTTGACCATCTCTATTTTGGATACGACTATACAACACATACAACATTTAGTACACCCCTTGTGAACTACATTATTGTAAATCGGCTATGATAAAAATTAAACTTTACAAGCTTTTTATATATCAAAAGCTATAAAATTAAAAATGTCTAAAATGTTTTTAATGAATATTTTTTTTAGTTACCCATCTTTGAGTCCCACAAATATATTGTCAGTACTTTTTCAAAACTTACTAAAATGCAAAAATAAGCTTAATTAAATAAAATTTATATTTTTGTTGCTTAAGCTTTATTTATTTGTATGATAAAAGGTTACTTAAAGAAAAATTGCACAAACTCATATTAAAAGTGTTTCCTTTACGAAAGGTCTTTTAGTACAACATAAAGGAGGTCTGAATATTTTAACTTTGTAACAAGTATTTTTGCTGTGACATGTCGATACCCTAGCTACTTTTCTTAGTCAGCCTTTCGTATAAGTACATAATGAAAACTGCCAAACTATATTTAATTTTATGATTTTTTTTTTTTTTTAAATAGATTTTCATTATTTCATAATTATTTTCCAAATTAATCTACATCTATGTATGTCACATAAAAATACAAATGTGCCATGTCCTAAGGACATGACAAAATATAATACGCCTTTTCGACGTTACACGCCTTTTGTTATAATTAAAGAATGGTTCACTTAATATATGTAAACATAATAAGGTTAACATACACGGCATTTGCCATTTAATAGAAATATTCCGAAAGTTTCCGTTTTTACTTAGAATTTTTTTATGTACGGCATTTGCCATTTAATCGAAATATTCTATGTTAAATATTGTATAAAGAGTGAGATCGAAAAGTTTCCCTCACACATTTTTCCTTATAACTTTTGTATGTTTAAAAGTGGACCGAAATCACTAAAGCTGCACGCCCCAAAAGATTTTTTATTACACGAGATAGACAACTTTGACAACCTATAAGTACACCCGTTACTGAAAGCAGGTTGAGCAAATCACAATATTTGCAAAGATTAATCGCTCATTCACAATTTTTAATTTTATTCATACCGATCGGGTCAGTAGTTTAACAGTTCTATATTTATTATCATTATTACTTTAAATAGTACCACACTTTGTTCTTCTAGTAGTTTTTAGGCCAGCTAGACGTATGATTAATATTTAATTCGAAATTAATATCACTTATACGTGATGTTCTGTTTTTAACAAAACATGTTGAAACGTCCATATTTCTTTACGGAATAAAGATAATTAAATGGTTTAAATTCCTTTAAATAACTCAACATCTTGACTAAAATTGAAAATAATACAAAATTGTTATCCAGAGTTGCAAACGGTGAGTTTTATAAAAATAGCTGTGGTTTGCCAGTACTATTTTTTATTTTTTTTTGTACGGCTGGCAATTTCTACCTTAGCGGTTTTTCAGAAACCAAAAAGATGTAACTACAATACAAAACTGTATACAGAAAATAAAACAGAAGTTTAAAGACTTTCGAGAAAAATTCATAAAATTAATTGATTAATTTCTTCCGAGAAGATACAATAAAATTAAATTGGTTAAACAAAAAACAATACAAGTATTTCAGTAGAAAAAGTCTGCATTAAATTGGCGGTTGAAGAAGTTTTTTAATTAATAAATCAACATTGCACGGTTTTTTGTTGAACAAAAAACAAATGATCTTGAACTTGAGTAATCTGGCTCACCATAAACAATATACATTACATAAAAGGTAGAAAACTGCACTACATGACTTTTTGGTTTGAAATTGCACATACGGCCCTTTGATTTTCGTTAATAAAATCAGTACTTTTGGACGTAAACGAGTAAAATTTAGTAGGAAGTTGTATTTTCGTTAACTACATCGTAATCAATCAAAAAGTTAATTTTAAATTTGTTCTTAGTTACGGCCTTTTGAAGTTTAGGTGACGATATACACTCAGGAAATTATAACTAAAAATGACAGTTAAAATAACTAGAAATGCAATAAAAATGAGATGGTTGCATTTTTTTTTTTTAGAAATTACTAAAATGGTAGTGGTTTTTACATACTAAAAAAACAACTACAAATTGAGTAAAAACAACCGTTAGAATCGATCAAAATAACCAATGTACAATTAAAAACAGAATTATAAAAATAACTACAAATGTAGTAAAAATCACTACTTTACCTGTAAGTATTTGCCACAATAGTACAGTAGTAAAATGCACTATTCAAGTAAGTATTTAAATTCAGGGGAAAAAAATAACCACCGGAGTGGAAATTTATTCAACCAGTTAAGAGGTTAAGCAAAAAATTACCTTAGTTCAAAGTTTATAAATTCATAGTTGTGTTTTATAAAGTTGGTTTTATTCTGCAAAATACCATCAGTTTGAAATAAAAACTTAATGGATTGTTTGAAGAAAGATAAGTTTTAAAATTAATTATGTGCGCCGCAGTAGGCTAGTTGGTAGTAGGTTCGATTCCCACCAGAAGCACTGGTCTGTTTTCGCTACAAACGTGCCAAAAGCCATAGTAGATAGTGCTCGGTTAGGCTAATAGTATATAATTTGTAATTATATGATTATTAATTAATAAAAATAAAAAAAAAAAAAAAATAAAAAAAAAATAATTATTAAAAAATTATATTAATCTGACTAATTTTCTGCAAAATTATTGAATAATTTGTTTTAAAAAAATAACGATTAACATTTGTTATAAGTTTGATCTTACAAACATTCCTCATATGGGATATTTATTAACTGTTAAAAGTTGCATCATATCGATTTTAAATCACAATAATACACTGTAGTTTTACTTGCAATTTTGTTCATACAAAAACTCTTCTCGTACTTGATTGCAAATTTTTCCAACTGGTAATTTTAACTAAATACATGTCTAATGCTACTGTTTTACTTGAGCAATTAGTACTTTTTTGTGTTTTTTTTTCTCCCCAAAAAACTAATTTTATTGAGTGGGCTGGTCCCTTTTTTTGTAGTTTGTGCTAATCAAATTACAATACTAAGCACTTCCACGAAAAAATGAACTAATGTTTTTTGCTAGCTCTCTACAACTATATGTGGTAGCTGTGGGATTATATTAGAATGTGGCATAATAAACATGCAGCAGATGCTGCAAGCAAAAAAGGCGTTAATTTACATTTATTAACTTGTTTAAGGGTGATAATAAAAAAACAAAACACACGAAGTACCAGAATAAAAAAAGTTTTGTCATCAGCCAGACCAGACATAAAAAGTTTTTTTGGAGTTAGTTGAAAAAAAAACAAACTGATAACCTGTTGCTAAAATTATATACCCGAGTAAAAAAAAAATAATATGATGTCACATATAATGATATCTCATTTTCTATATAAGGGAGATATATTATGATCCAAAAAATGGAGGATCAAAGTATATCGGATAAGTTATATATATATATATTTATTAAACTATATAACATTTATTTTTATCCCGATTTCGACCCTATATAAACATTTCTAATTTGATGTAGAAAGACATAATTTTATAGTTTTATACATAATTATAGGGATAGGCATTGATTTTAATTTATTAGGACTGCATTTTTATGTCACATACAAAAACTTAAATTTATTATTGATTCAAAATAAAAATGCGCTTGTTTTTATGGACTAAAAAATTTGAATTATAAATTTTATAAAAAAACGACCAATTAACAAAATTATTTTTTAAACTTTTTTTTTTAATTTCAATTGCGGTTTCTGTTTTATCAGTAATATTTAATATTTAAAAACAAGAAACATTAAGTCCTTGTAATCATACTGATATCTATATATATAAAAAAAAAAACTTAGAATTTTTGGTTACATGAGACCCGTAGTTTTGTTAGAAGCCAAATCTCACGTGTAAGGTTAAAAAGTAGGGTTAAAATTCATTTGATTTTATATGGAAATTTGTCTTTAATTTACGAAAACTAGAATTATTTGTACGCTTGACAAGAGTCAAGAAAATAAACTTTTTGATACCCAGAGTTGACACTTTTTCAATTATATGGAAATATATGAGAAAAAGGCTCTTCGGTAAAATTCGCATAAAAATCGACCGGTATCGAATATCGGAAAAAGCTCAGACACAGCCTCGATGAAATGAAATAGGCATTGCTATGCATTATTTTTAGCTTAATACAACTAAAATTCCTAAATAAAACACCAGATTTAATGTTACTCAAAATACATTTTGTTGAATAACAAAAATACTTTTCTTTGGGCATAATTTGTACACCAGTGAATGTGTAAAACATTTCATTTGCTACCAAATTTGTCTATAGATACTTTTAAGAGAACTAAGTAAACCGTGAAAACAACGTAAAATCTGGTAGTTTTTGACCCCACCACTTAGTAACGCATAAACATAAAATTGGGCAGCTAAAAAAAACACGGGCCCTGTAAATTTTTATTCTCTACAACATATCTGAAGTTCATTAAGATATACCGGTCCGGGTCGGGATACATCCCCTGTTAGCATTTTTTTACATGGGGCTATACTGAATTATATATAAATGCCCTATGGGGAATGAGGAGTCAATAGACCTGAAAATGATTGGTTAAAGAAGGAGTTATCACAGGAATGGTATAATTTAATACTGAAGTGGGTTAAGCAGTGTCAATTGTCCTAAAATTTCCAATCCTGTGACTGCACACAGAGAAATAAAGTGCCAACCAAATAGAAAAGTGTATATTAATGGTGACAATTTATAAATTCAGTTAGTACAATGATATTTACATTAGAATACTAAATATTTTTGGTGTTGAAACTAAAATTCTGTTGAATTAACCGAACTTTGTTATGAAAACTAATGTTAATTTGAGCCAACCGTCTGAAATTCGTAATAACCTAATTTAAGTCGTAATAACAAAATTTCTATTGGCAAATACCTAAATTTTTCTCTGTGTGTGGTAAAGGGAGGACACAACACTTAACCAGAATGCTTATTAACAAGAAAAAGCCAGTTGGCCAGAATTTTACCCATTGGAAGCTGTTTAGTTTTCGCTTATATTATACGACATGACCCTTTTGCGACAGTCTTGTGGTATGCCCATCTTTGGTTAGTCCTGTGGCATGCCACTATGTGGTTTAAAGCAGGACAAATGACCCCCTCCTATGACAAGCCAATTTTAAAGTTGCCAGTTGTTTACATAGGGTAGGGTTTAGCAGAGGACCGGTCTCTGACACGAAGGGACCGATCCTGTGGCACACGCAGAACCGGTCCCATTCCCCATAGGGTGAACTTAGAAAATATTTTTAGCATGGTGCTAAAAGGAAAATATTTTTAATTACATATCGCACTTGATCAACAAGAGGGTATTAACTCTAAATTTTAAAATTTTCAGTAGAGTCAAAAAACTGTTTATGGCCACATTTTAACAGAATTTAAAAATTCAAACATATCATAATAAGCAAATTCCATTTGAAAATATATATACATTGTTTTTGTTTTAAATTTGACCAATTATTGCAAAAAAAAAATAATTTTTTTGAGTTAATACCATTTTTTTTTTTTAAATTTATATCGATTTAAATTTATAGAATAAAACAAATTTTATTAACAAAACAGTATCAACTCAAAATACAACCAAATATAAATAAAACAGTTTGATTACTTTTAGCATAAGTAAAGGCTCAAATCAAAATAACACCTTTTTTTATGAAAATATACGATTCATTTCTATTTGAACTTTTGTATTAACTCGAAATAATACCTTTTTGTTGAAATAAAGGTAATCACTACATTATCATGAAAATGGTCTCAAAAGTGGTTTTCGAGATTAAAGAGTAATTGGAATACGTAGAAATTTTTACAATAGATAGATATTGCTGTTGTTAGTTGATTTCTTGAAAAAAGTGATATTTTAAAAATTTTGAGTTAAAACCCTCTTGTTGATCGAGTCCTATATGATACTGTGTTAAAAACTTCCGAACATAGCTAACTACATATATACATATAAATATGTATGGGAACATACTTATTCCTATTTATTTATATGTATATGACGGCATATTTAAAATTGTTAAAAAAAAAAACGGAATGCTATACATAATTTTATCCACACAAATATAGTACCACACTTAACTATATATTATCATATATGTATGTCTATGTAAAACTTTTTCTACTCGGGTAATAATGTTATCAAATTATTACGCTTTTAATATGAGTTTTGTGCAAAATTTTTATTTGTTAATTAAAAACTATTAGCTTTTCTTTTAAATGTATGTATTAGGAAACATATTTATTTATATATATTTATTACTTTTTCTATGAATTTCTATTTTTATTCTACTTTTTTCTACTTTTTTTTACATGCTTACGTTTATCAAATAAAAACTTTATAAAAATCAAATGGATTCTGTTTAAAAAAAAAATATATATATTTAAAAAAAAAAAAAAAAAAAAAAAAAAAAAAAACTATTACTGACCTACAAACAAATCACTTTGAAACTACACCACCTCTTTCTCTGCTGCATGGCAAACAATCAACAATACAAAAAAAAAATTGCATAAAAACTGCAAAACCGCAACAAATTGCATATAAATAAAAATAAGCGCATGTTTTTCCCTTATTACACTTAATATAAAATTTGTTTAAATATTATTTTTTTTATAAATTAAAATAAAATATATATTATTTAGCTTCTAAGAAAATACCCATAAATGCTTCTTATGTTATTTATACTGATGAAAGCGGTCAGGTATTGTTAATAACTTTATTTCAGCCTATTTTATTTATATTTTTAATAACTAATTGCTTTTTACCATTTTTTTTATTAATTTATTTTATTATTATTTCATATTTTTTAAAGCTTATTTTGCATTTAAAAACTTTGTTTTTACAAAGTTTCTTGTTTTTTTTTTGTTATTATTTATTTATTTTTATAATTTTCAAATAAATTTCAAAAATTGTTTTAAATTGTATTGAAAACAGCAAGTTTTGTAAAAAATATATAAAAATTTATATGAAATTTAGTTTATAAGTGAATTATAAAATTATAAGACTGATTTTTTTTTTAAATACAGACAATAACACCACCAAAAACAAATTTAGAATTAATTACTCAATCAGAACCGAGATTAAAAAAAAAATAATTTTTTGTTGATATTAAATCTCAATTTTATCCAAAAATATTGATTTAATATTGATAGTCGTCATAAAGCAGTGTTTCGAACATTTTTCAAACATCTGAAATCTGATTACATCTATGTCAACAAACAACATTTTTTAGAATTAAGACACATTAACCGTACGATGCATACCCAGCTTTTTCTACGACAACATACACCCGGGATACGTTGGTACCTACTAGCTTATGTTGGCTCTTCCTAATGTTTAAATGGTCCACTTTCATTTTTTTAAATGCGTATATTAATATTTTACAAATGTTTTAGTCTTTGTTTCATGCAAATATTCTATCTGGTTCAAGAGTTATAGGCAAAAAAGGTAACGGGCATGGGTTAGCCAAATGTTGTGTGTGTTTACGTAGGTGTCAACTTTGGAAGCTCGTAGCTCCTGAACCACTGATCCGAATTGGATCAAATAACCTTTAAAATATTAGAAATTATTATATTTCCTAGAGCTCTATGCCCCAAGTTAAGCCGTTCCTGAGTTACAGCACTGCAAAGTAGCAAGTGGATACATTTGTACCCGGGTGTGTGTTCTAGGGTTAATAGAAACAATATTAGTCCCAGTTAAAAATTGAATCGCTTTTGAGCTGCATTTTTTCAAACTTTCGATTTTTATCAATAATTCTTGTGATTATGGTAGAACTAGGTCTAAAAGTTATGTGGTGCGAATTTGAGCAAAATCGTATAGCATTAACCCGTGGCGCCTGCAAACAAAGTTTTCGATTTTGAAATGTGTTCCTAAACTGCTTTAATAAAAATGGATTATATATGGATTATATATGAGCATTAAAGCATTTTACCTAATTTTTCTTTTCTTGCAACCCTTAAAGCGGCATAAAAATTTTGAGAATTTTTTCCGGCGTTATGGCGTTTCTGAAATGGATTTTATCTAATAAAGGATATACAGAAACATACATTATTTTCTTATTTTTCTCTTGTGCTTTGTTTTCTTTACAAAAGCGAATAAAAATCTACTGAAGCGTTCCCGACTACTAAAAAATTATTTGAGATACAAATTATAAGTTGATGAAATTAACCCTTTCACTGTCATTGGGACAAATATGTCCAATTTTCAGGTTTTGTTATATTAGCCACACTTTCCAATAGATTTTTCCGAATGTGGTTTGTATAGTTAGAGGATAGTTGTAGCTTTCAGATCATAACTATAACTTGCAACAATATGCTCTTAGAGCCGTATAGGGTGAACGATGCCCTTTAGAGGTATTCTTTTGGACGAAAATAAGAGACTTTTTTAAAATCTTAAGCTTTGTGTAGAACAAGTTCAGTTTTCTAGAATATCTCCTATTTATTTATTTTGTTTTAAATGTACTATTTTTGTGCTGATTTAATAAAATACTTGTTGTCCGCTCATCTTTCGAGCGGGCACAGTTTAAAAGCTAAAATTTAAATTTCAAATAAGTCCAGAAAAAGTACCAACAGCCGATTGCACATGGAAGGGGTTGGCATTTTTAAAAAATAATAACGCCATATTTTTATTGATGCAAAAACATTTTAAAAAGTGGTGATATCCCAAAAACAAAGAAATTTTATACTTTTCTGACGAACTCTAATAAATATATCAGGAAAGTTCTGCTTTAAAAATACGTAGTCGCTCGGTTATATTAACTAATGCAAACAGAGCCTGTTCACTAAATGCAGAAGATCACATAATCGAGAAATTACAAAATAACTAACTCAAATGATTTTTATTACATTTAAGTTTTTATTTTTTAATAATTTTTTTTTAATTAATGTACATGAAAGTAGTCGGTTATATTTTTTGTACTTTTTTTGCTTCAAGGGATTTCTGTAGTGCCTTGTCCTCAAAAGACAAAAGACAATCACTCAAAACTCAACAACTCAACACTCAAAACATAAAAAAAATCAACGGTTGCAGATTCTTCACTTATTTCGGGAAAAACATACTTCTAATAAGACAAACATTTAAAAAAGTCAACGGTTGAAAGCTGTTCACATAATAGAGATAGGCTGTGTTCACTCTTTAGAACCTCCTGTGTTTAAATTTTTTTTCACTATTCTGGAAGTTTACATAACTGGATATTCATATAACCGAGTGACTACTGTATATAGTTGTTTGGATTGTAATAAAGTTTCTTTATTTTTAATGTAGATGTAAGTCATTTGTAAAACAAATATAATTTTTTACTAACCTTGTAGTTCATTTAAAAAAACAAACCACATCAAATGACTGTTTTATGATTTTACATTAATTTTTTTTATTTATGAATTTAATGAAATGTTAGTCGTCCTTTCTTCAAGTGAAATTTCATTTGTTTTTGACTACAATTGCTTTCGTCCTTACAAACATAATATCCTTACACTCATAATAATCCATGCTAAAATACGAAAAAAATGTCAAAACTACGAAATATTTTGTAAAATGAACAAATATTCATGTATTTTATAAAAGTTTGTATTCTTTTGACATTTTTTCGTATTTTTACGCATGGAATATTATCAGTGTAGTGTACCTATCAATCCATGAAAGAACATTAAAAAAATTACCATTTTTGACATCATGTCATCCGACTTTCTGCATATTGTAAACAGGACTACTCTATAGAGCAATTCCCATTTTTTAGATCTTAAAAATTTTGAAAATTCGCAAATTCCATTCACATTTCTAATTTTTAAAAAACTTAAAAAAAAAGTTACAACTAAACTTGTTACCTCAAAAATTTAAAATGTTTCTGAAGATTGTCTACTTTTGCGATCTGTAATCCAAAAATAACTTGTTTCTTAAAATGCATTTTTACTGTTGTTGCAATTTTGGAATACATTTTGCACTTTTTAACTTGGGTGTGCTAGATATTGCTGTTATCTCTAAAGTAGGTATAAATTACGTAAAATAACGTTAACCCTAAAATAATCCAACGAAATACAGCAAAATAATTTTAAACATAAATTTACCTAACGAAATAACTTGAAATAATGTTAACTGAAATGTTAACTTAAACATCGCTAACCTTAAAATACCCCAAGAAAATATTAACAAAATACCGTTATCTAATACCAGTAACCGAATGAAGGCGGAGGAGCAACTCCACTTAACTCCAGATAAGGAAAAAAAAATCTTTTTTAATTCCAGTGGAGATCGCTTTTTTATATTTTTTTAAGAAGTGCCCAAAAAAGTAAAAGTTTGCCAAATTTTCTTATATATATAACGCTAACCTTAAAATACCCCAACGAAATATTATCAAAATACCGTTATCTAATACCAATAACCGAATGAAACGGTAGGCAACCCTGCCTCCACACAGTTTTTAAGGTTCCTGTCATGAAAAAAATCATTAAATTTACAGTTAATTTTAGAAAAACTATTAAGAAACGTCAAAACTGTTTACGTACAAAAAAAATCGCTCAATTTTCTACCATTTTTAGAAATTTTTTACCCATTTTTATATTACGAAACAAAATTCATGTTCCTGAGAAAAAATCCTTTCATTGAGTACCCACACTAATATGTTACTAGGCTAACCGGTTTTAGCACCTGGTGTTCCCCAGGGATGGGGCGAGAGCTCCACTTACCTCCAGATAAGAAAATAAATCTTTTTAATTCCAGTGGAGGTCGCTTTTTTATAATTTTTAAGAAGTGCCGGAAAAGAGTAAATTTTTGCCAAATTTTCTTACCTTGAAATTAAGTTCATAATTTTTTAAAATTTTAAAATACAAAAATTAAAAATTCAGTTCAAATAGCAAATTTTTTGCATGTCTTAAGTTTTAATGAAAAATTCCAAAATCATAAATTAAATTATATTTACTACTAAATAAATAGTCTAAATATTTCATTAGCAATGATTAAGTAGTTCAAAGAATCATCAATCAATAAATTGTTAACAATGTTAGCAATTTTAAGCTGTCCAAAAAAACCATTACGATTTAATTGCTCTTTGATAGTTTATTTTTAAACATTTAGTGTAATTACTTTAAGCACTTTAGGAAAACATCGTTAAATTATTTACAACTACTATTTACTAAAACACAGCAACAACAAGACTGTTTTACTTTAGTTTTATCTATCTTACTCACTCTTCCCGGTAGTTTTCTTTTTCATTATTATACGAGTAATTTTTACTTAATTAAATTGACCCTCTTACGGTATATTTTTAATTTTTTTTCTCATTTTCAACCAACATCTATCCTTTCGCTTATTGACAAACACTACAAAAAACTATAAAAAAAAAATAAACTGAAATTGTATAAAAATAGTATATACAGCTACATACAACATGTATATTATATGCTAAAAGAAACGAGGGTCATTTGAGAAATATTAAGACATTACAACGTTAAATATTTTTATAATTTTTTAATAGTTTATGAATTTTATGAATTTAAAATTAAATTTAATCGAGACGGGTTTTAAAATTTCTATAAGATTTGCATAAACAAACTATAAAACATATAACTTTTATGCCCTGATTCCGATTCTGTTTACAAACGGAACGAAGTCGAAAATGGTATTTAGTAAACCGTTTTTAATTTTTCCATCTGACTTTTTCAGCCCGATTATGAATATTCCCTCGGATTTTTTCCTCTGCGGATTTTATTTTCTCGAGAAAAAAAATCGTTCTATTCTAAACAGGCGGGGAAAAGAATAATAAGGGAGAGAGAATTGAATAATTTTAATTAAATAATTGAATAATTTATACAAATGCTATCACAATTCTCCCTATTATTGACATTCATAATACCTCCTTTTTTCCGGGGGAAGAGTTTTCCATTTTCGAAATTCGTTTAGACTAAGAGAAAAGGGAAAAGTGAAAAAATCCCCGGGCAGATTTTATTAAGAATAGGGGAACAAGGAATAAGGAAAAAATTCTCACGGAATTGTTATTGAGAATTGGGCTGTTTATAATTGTTTGTCTATGATTTTCGTTATTGTATTGCCCAAAAAGTCAATTTATTTTCTTTCAATTTTAAATATATTTTTAATAAATAACAATTGTTTATAAAAAAAAAAAATAACATACAAAAACAAAAAAAAATAAAGAAAAAATATGAATTTTTCAATGGGGAAAATAATTAGAATAATAGCACTTCGAAAAGTTCTAAAAATTTAAGAGTTTTTATAAACAAAAAGTTGTCCAAATTGAAAAGTTTTTAGAAAAAAAAAAAAAAAAATCTGCGTCAAACGGTATTTTTTTATCAAAAACGTCCTCAGAAAAACTTCCTTAAAACTGAGATGTGCATGCAGAAAAATAAAATGCCAATCAAATTTCGTTGTGAAAACCAAGTCAAACCAACCGATTAGTCGTAATAACCGTATTTCAGTTGGCAATTTACTAAATTTTTCGCTGTGTGTAATAGTGCTCTAAATCTAAAGATTTTTTCTACAGAAAAGTCCTCCTTAGAATCAAAGGATTTTTCTGTAATAAAAAGGTAATCAGAATCTCATTGTTTTTCTAAAGAAATTTTTAGCAAAAAGTCTTTATATTCTGAATATATTTTGCACAGAAATATGTTTAGAGTGTTTCCCATTAAAAAGGTCTTAAAACTCGACAGTTTGTATACAGAAAATGTTCTCAGAATATGAGGGGTGCTATGGACAAAAGTAATTTGAATTTAAGTTTTGTCTAGAAAAAGTTTTTTTTATAGGAAAATATCTTCAGATTCTGAAGATATTTTTCGTACAAAAAAAATATTAAAATCTGAGTGTTTTCTGTTGAAAAAAGTTCACAGAATACGAGGGTTTTTTAATATAAACATTTCTCATAAAATGCGGGGTTTTAGATAGAAAATACTAAATTTCAAAACATTTTTCTATCCGAGGGTTTTTTAATAGAAACATTTCTCAGAAAATGCAGGGTTTTAGACAGAAAACACTAAATTTCAAAACATTTTTCTATGGAAAACATTTTTAGAATCTTTGGACATTTTCCTGTAGCAAATTGTGCTTTTGTAAAGAAAAATGTCTTCAAAATATGTCGAAAAGCTTACAGCAAAAATTTTAAATGATTTTTCTATATAAAAAAAATATCCAGAACCTAAAGGTTTTCTTTAGAAAGAGTTCAAGGAATCTATGGGTTTTGCTGTAGACAAACGTGTGTGTTTTTCAATAAAATAAAATTATACATAATCTGAGTATTTTCATTCCCTGTAGGCAAAGTTCCCTAGGATCTTCGACAATTTCATACTAAAAAGACAAATTCTGAGGACTTTGTTCAATAGAAGATATGTTAAACAGATTTTTCTATAGAAACCTCATCATATGCTGAGGACTTTATTATATAGAAAATACTTCAGTACCTACAAAAAAAAAAAAAAAAAACTATTTTCTAGAGAAAAATCTTCACATTACTTAAGTTAGTTTCTGTGAAAATAGAAAAACATCTAGATTCTAAAAATATTTTTCCATAGAAACTCCTCCAGTTTCTGAGAACTTTTTTTGACAAAAAATCTTAATATTTTGGGAACCTCCTTCTAAAAAAAAACATAAGACCCTAAGAATTTAGGTCCATAGGAAACTCCTTTTTCTATAGAAAAATTTTGAGATGTGGGGATTTTTTCTGTAAAAGCTAGTTTTCAACGGTAAACCCTAAGTTTCTGATTACCTTTCTGAAATTTTTCTTTAGGAAGAAATTTTATTAGGAGGAATTTTTTCTACTAAAAATTATAAGTTTCTTAGTTTTTCTAAAGAAGTATCCTCAGCTTTTTGGAAGACTTTTTCGCTTTTGAAGCCCCATTTTTACCACGTTACGGCAAAAGTTCCTAAAGTTAGATTATCGGTGACTTAGTTCTCATTAAGTTACTCAAGGAACATACGTATTAAATTTCAGGTTTCTTTCCATAGGGATTGCGTTAGCATTCATTTTCTCTTTTTGTCCCTACATTGGAGGAATTGCCAATAATTCAAGTTTCTAACTCGTTCGGTGTAGGCTGGGAAATTTTGAGCCACTCATTAAAATAAATAAAATTAAAAATTTTATAAATATAGCAACCTTTTGTGTTGCTAAGTCAAGCATTTTAAGACAACAAAAACAAAAACGTTACAATAGACAAATATTGTCATACAATCAAATTTAAAACGGAACCCATCCAAAAACGTGTTAGGGAATTGGGGCATTAATTTAAAAAAATAAAAAAAGTTTTTAAAAGCATAATAAATTTGAAAACAAAAACTCTATAGATAATTTGTTAGGACAATATCCTAATAAAGAAATACAGAGTATGGCCTCGAACTTGTATAATTTTCATTTTCATGGCACAATTAAAGGTAGAAAAAACATAATTTTTATTTTTAATAAAAATTATATCAAAATTGTATAAAAGACAAAGTACGATTTTGCTTAAACAAAACAAGTGCGAAAATAAAAAGGAGAAAAAAAACAAAAATCGTGTATTATATATCTTCCAAAGGTTGCACATAACAAACAAGTTTTCAATTTATTTTTGATCAATGGGGATAATCTTTAACTTCGAGCTCATATATTAGTTCTCATTTAGTGAGAAAACTAGTTTATATGAATGTTTGATGTTTTGCAAGGGATTGTCACTTCTGTCAAAACGTGTTCTGATGATGGGAACCTGGAAAATTCCCGAAATAGATCTATCAACATATTCCTGAAAGTGGTCAATTAATAAATTTGAAAACAAAAGCTCAATAGATTAGTTGTTAGGACAATATCCTAATAAAGAAATATGTATAGAGTATGGCCTCGAACTTGAATAATTTTCATTTTCATTGCAAAAACATAAATAGTTGAATTTTTCTTCTGAAATTATTTCGATAATTCCATTGTAATATTTTCTCTCTTCAAAAGCATAATTTTTCAGACGTAAATTTTTTATTTTAATAATCATGATTTTTGACTTTTTTTATGTGAATATACGGGAATTTAACGAAATTAATAAAAAAAAACTAACTTTTAGAAAAATCTATCATAAAATTTTAAAAGTTTTTTGCAATAAAATTTCTTTGGCAAAAGCGTTTCTTAAAATTTCCCAAATAACACTCGTATTACCTACTCTCTGCATATACTACAGTCAAAAAAGTTTAATACTAATTGACACACCTGTACTTGTGTAAATTGTAGCTAACTAGATAGGTGGGGTGGGCTGTGTTTGTTTAAGGTGGCCCACAGTTTTTGCCTAGTTAAGAGTTACATTTTTAGCCAAGTTTGTTAGTTTGGTCAGTTAGTTTAGTATGTAGTAAGATAATGTGGTTATTTTGTTTATATATATTTTTTTAGTACATACAAAACGAATGTGTTTCGACTATGTGTTCTGTCTTTTTTGCAGACATAAATTAGGTTAATCAAATTAATTGCGCATCCGCGCCTCTATACCAAACAAACCATCATAATTAAGAGTGGTGGTGTTGGTGTTGGGGTTGTTTTTTTTTGCTTTACTATCAATGAAGCATTCGTAAACATTAATACACTTTTGTGCTGTATCTACTCACAGTCAATGGTCATAAACTTAAGTATTACCAATTTAGTTAAATGACAAATTAATTAGTTTTTTAAATTATGCAGAAAAAACAAATTAAATTAAACGGTACTTATGAAATAACTATGCAGTTTTTAATGCAGATGTATGAATATGAGGATATTTTTGTATGTATTATGGACGAAATGTTAATAGGATTTAAAAAAAAAAATGTTGTTGTAACATTAGTTATATAATCAATTGCTTGATGTCCGACAGCGGTAATTATAATGCACTAAACTGTGCTGAAACTTTTCATAGAATTCGAAACCATGCCCAGCACAGTGGGTAAAACCTTGTTGACCAAATATGCCTTAGAATACTATGTAGGTAAAGACCACTGCAAATGTAGTTAAAAACAAATGAAATTTCACTTAAAGAAAGGACGACTTACATTTCAGTAAATTCAACAATTGTAATAAAAATTAACCACATATTAGTAAAACATAAACAAACATTTACTTTTTTTTATTTTTTTAAATAACAAAAAACTACTGTAAAAAATTAATGTAAAAATCATAAAACAGTCATTTGATGTGGTTTGTTTTTTGAAATGAACTACGAGGTTAGTAAAAAATTTAATTTGTTCCACAAATGACTGACATTTACATTAAAAATAAAGAAACTGTATTACAATCCAAACAAACAACATATGTTTAAAGCACAAGTTCCCTAAGTGTACACTTAACAGCTGTGAACGAATTTGCAAAACAGCTGAAGAAATTCCAGAGCTTCCTCAAGGTCGATTTTTAGAAATCATTTATTTTATATTCTCACTAATTCGTTAAAACCCGCAAAATTAAATTTGTTTTAATATTTCTGTTTTAAAAAATCTTTAAGTTTTATAAATTTAATTAAAAAGCCAAAATTCTGCTTCACAAATGTCCATGATTTAATATAAATATAATTATGATATATTCTTTGCTCTTAAACAGCACTTTAACTTTTTTGATTGAATATTGTAAAGATGCTTGTCGATTATTCGTCATTTTTCGAAAACCGGTTTTCGGCTTTTCCGAATAGTTGAAATTTAAAAAAACCGGGTTTGGTTTCTTTGATTTGAAGGAAAACAACAGGTTAACCGGGTATTAAATGTTATACTATTATACTCAGAAATAAAATTTTATTTATGGTTCAGCTATATGGATAAATTTGGATCAGTTTGAGAAAAAATTGTCAATGGTTTTCAAATAACAGTAATCAGTTCAAATTTTTATTTATAAACGCTCCAATTGGTCGTTTAAAAATGTATAAAAAAAGTATGTGCTTTTTATTTGCAGAAATTTAGATATTTTTTATGGTTTGTGTTTTTTTAGCCCTTTGAGAGCCTAGCAGCATGCAAAAAGTAGTTAAATTTTCAAGTTTAATTTAAAATATTTTAAAAGTATTACAATTTCCCTATAGTTATACATATTTTATGAAATATAATTTAGTTAAAAATATAAAAGAATTTTTTTTCATCTCAATGAATCTATTACTATTGGAAAAGTTCGCAATTTTAGGAGTAAACATCAAAGCCACAATTGTGAGCGTGGGCCTCAAAGGGTTAATGTAGCCAAACATAAAATGACAGCAGCATAACACTGTGTGGGAAACTCTGTAAATGAAACTTTGTCAAATAATTTGTATGAAATAATTAAAAAATACAGAGACAAATTATACTTTATAAGGTTATGACATTTTGTAATGCCACCAATTTTATACAAACAAAACAGATTTTTTTAAAAAAAATTTCAGAACAATTCGTTTTTAACAATAATTTCGTAAATTAACAGTTTCTTATATATTGAAGCTAAAAAAGAATAGTTAAGAAAATAACCGTGTATTCTGCAACAAAAAACCGGGTTAATATAGCCAAATATAAAATGACAGCAGCATAACACTGGAAAAATTAAAAAATGACAGAGTGCGCTCCGGTAGGCTAGTTGGTAGCGTGCTGGCTTATCAGTGCGGGGGTCGTGGGTTCGATTCCCAACAGAGGTACTGGTTTGTTTTCGCTACAACGCACCGAAGGCCATAGTAGCTAGTGCTCGGTTAGGGTAATAGTATATAATTTGTAATTATATGATTATTAATTAATAAAATAAAAAAATAAATAAAATGACAGAGAAAAATTATAATTTTTAAGGTTATTATATTTTGTAAAGCCTTTTATATGAGTAATTTTTATAAACCTTAAAGACAATTTTTCAGAACAATTCGTTTTTAACAATAATTTCGTAAATTTACAGTTTCTAATATATTGAAGCTAAAAAATAACAGTTGAGAAAAAATCGGATATTCTACAACAAAAAACCGGATTATTAGATATTCAAAGATTAAATTTTTTACAATAACCGAAACCTACAACAGAGAAAAAACCGGTTAAAATCGGTTTTTAAAAACAAACCCGATCATCCTAATGTCGATACAGAAGAACATTCTCTTTCATCTCCATAAAAGACCAAAACGAATGGTAATTTTTTTTTTAAATAAAAATTCTTTAATTCCAACTACACTGATAATAATCCATGCATAAAAATACAAAAAAATGTCAAAATAACAAAAACTTTCATGAAATATACAAAAATTTGTTCATTTTACAAAATATTTCTTAGTTTTGACATTTTTTTTGTATTTTTAGCACGGATTATTATGAGTGTAAATTTGTTTATGAAAAACAATATAAAAAAGTGACCGTAGATTTGATAACGATTGTTAAAAACGGTCTTATTTCGTTAGTTTACCAGTTTGATTTTTAAATATCTTAAACCAAAGTTAAAATAAAGCTAAAATACGGGAAACGCCGATTTATATCAGTATTTTAAAAGAAACCCTTGGATATTAGAATAAACAAACCACTATTGGAATCGTAGTTTTAAAATGTTCATATCGGTATTGCGGTGGGCATGGTAGACAACTGGCTTTATAATGAAAAGTTAGTGTTTGCCAACCATGTAATAAAGTGATCTTTTCACCAATAATTTGTATCTCAAATAATTTTTGCCAGTAGGCTCTAGATCTCTTGAGTATTGATTTATCCGGTTTGGCAAAACATAGCACTAGAGAAAAAAAAAACAAAAAAAAACCTAATTTTTAGATTAAACATATTTCAGCGACCCCATACCTCCACTGAGAGAATTCACTGCAATATATTAATTAATTTTTGCATTGCAACAATGAAACTTTTCCTAAATATAATACAAGTTTTCAAAAATTAAAATTTAAAATTTGGTGTAAAACGTAATTTTATTTATGAAAAGTTGTATTTAAAGAAGTTGTATTTAAAAACTGGCTTCATAAATAGTATGAAGGTTTGCATTAATTTTAAGAAATTTTTTTTCATTTGAAGAAAAGTTTTTCGTCCACTAAAATTCGATCTCTTCAAAATTTTGCCTCTTCAAAAAATCGGAAAATATTCTAAAGTACATTTTTACTATAAAAATTCATAAGTAGCTTTAAAAGTTTCAAAATGCAAAAAATGGAAAAGCCAAAAAGCTCCAATATGTAATTCAAAAAATGTATTTTATTACAAAATGTTCTTGCATGTACGGATATAACCGTTCATTTTATACCCGATGTGTTAATAGTTTATTGAATACATTTAAACAACTAACTGTACCCATAACATTTCATATTCCGTCAAATTAAGATCAAAACGTTATGACAGCACGGCATATACCGTCAACAGTTTTATTTTTTAATCATTTTGACAAGACGGTAACTCCCGTAGCAAAGTTAATGTTAAATTATGGTTTGCCAATATAAGTGTCATAGTAAATTTTCTTTCGCTCCACTCTATGTGACATAGAACAAAAAAAACGTTCAGTCACAATTGCAAACACAAGTTGCGTACCTAATCACATCAGCAAAAGCAAGACGGGATTTAAAGCATGTGACCCACGAGGGGAACATTAGAAAATGAACTGTCCGCGAATGTGTTAAGATCTGAGGGTTACACCACGGTATAGTTTTCTTCTAAGAGAATATTTTCATTAAATTAAAAAACAGTTTTTATACAAAGTAAAGGAAAAAGTATAAACTAATGATAAAAGTTGCGTCATTCTAAAAAGTCTGTTTTTAGTTAATGTTTTTAATTTACTTGCAACATTTAAAATGCAAATTTTCCGAATCAAAAATTCATTTATTTAATGAAAAATTTCGTTGTCGGATAACAACACAGAAAGGCTTTTTAGTAAAAGAATCAAAAACAAAAATTTAAAAAAAAAAAAATTTTTTAAAAAATGTTATGAAAATTTTCAATTATTAAATGGCAAATTTCATTAATATTATGAAAAATTTCATTGGGTGAAACTCTATCTTAAAAATGCAACAACTCATCAATACCATAGGAAAACTACCATCTTTATAGAGCAGCTGTTCCCACCAACTTTTGCTTTACGGACCCCCCAAAAATATTGTTTTTTTATATAATAAAAAATAAAAAATGAGAAAATCTTCACTGATAATAATCCTTGCATAAAAATACGAAAAATGTCAAAATAAATATTGTAAAAAAACGATAATTAGTTAATTTTACGAAAGTTTTTGTAATTTTGACAAAAATTTCGTATTTTAATGCATGGATTATTATGAGTGTTCTTTAACTTTTTAAACTTTTCATAATTATTATAAACAAATTTTAGAAGTTTAATGAACATTACATTTTCTGGGTCTTAATGAAACATTGTAAAATATTGCATTTCTTTTAAATTTATTATTTTTTAAAAAATTTAAAAGAAATGGCCATGACTGTTAGAAAAAAAAGCTTGAAAAAAACTATGTTGTTATTTAACACCAGTCTGTGATGGTGATGATGTCACAGTTTGTTTTTGTTCTTTAAACCAATGTTTAGCTAACACTAATGACTGATGATGAATACAACTGTGATGACACTCCCTTTACCTTAAAACATAATGAAAAATGAAATAAATGAAAAGGCACTGGTATGACATATAAACAAGGACATAGACATAAAACAAATAGAAAAATATAGAATGTATAATAAAATATTTTAGAAAAATATTTTTTTTTTACAAATTAAATAAAATATTTTTTAAAAAGCATTAACTAAATTAAGTTAAATATGTTTTTTTTTTTTCTTTTTCCCCCTTCTTTTTCTAATAATTTTATTCCCATTACCTAAAAAAAAAAAAAAAAAACTCTTAAACAAACTTTAAGCAGCTCATAACTCAGATCGGCGGTTATTATATCACACACAGTGTCCTATACTTATAAATGGTACCGTTTATATAATTAGGTAATACAAACAACAACAACAATAAAATTTTATACAAAATTATAACAATTTAAAGAACTGACAAAAAATTATATAATATACATATGCTTTTTTTAAGCTTAAGTTTAGCTTAAAAGCTTTATTCTAAAGCTTTAGTTGTGCTTTTTTAGTTTCGGTTTTGCCTTTTGAAAACAAAAAATTACCATTGAACACATTATTTATTTAAAAAAAAAGCTTTTAAGCTTGATAAACACAAAAGCTTGTTAAAAATAAATCATTTAAATAATTTAAAACAACAATTTTAATTAAAAAATTTTAATGACATTGTGAAAAAAAAGCTTATTGTTTTCTTTATTCTTTTTTTTTGTCTCTTTTTCATATATTTCTAGTGCCGTCATTTAGGATATGTAACTGTGTGTTTGTTAAAAAAATCTCTTAAATCCAAAACAAACCAATCAAAACGTAAACATAACCCTCAAGAGTTTTTTAGGAGCTTCATTACCAATGTTTAGCACCAATTTATTTTTTTTTTATACAAAAAAAAAAAACAAAATCATACCAAATAAATACATTCCAAACAAATGAAAACAAAAATTGTGATATTAGAACCAAATACCAAAACCTAAAGTCTTACGAATACACGTACCAAAAACAAATAAAAAAAATGTGAGTTTTGAAATCCTTAAATTCTACCTTTTGAGTTGTTTTTGTGCAAAAGCTATTTTATTTAAGCTTTTTTTTTTAACTATTTACTTAAACTGGTGTGTGTGTGTTGTTTAGTTATCTCTACAAACTATATAATTCACAGTTATCAGTTAAATTTCAAAATCTATAGAATATAATAACTTGCTGCTTTCTATAATCTACAAAACAAAGCTTTTTTTATAAGTTATTTTTTGTGTTAAGCTTTTTTATGTTTTATCATTTTTTTTCTAATTATTTTTCCGAGTTTTTAGTTTATTTTATTCTGAAAATTATATACATCAACTTTTTTATAGACATAATTGAGGAAAAGCCTAAAATTCACAAAACTTTAAGCTTTTTTATATAACTTACAGTACAAGCCAATTAAAATTATGTTGTATTAAATATATTTTTAAAAAATATTTTCTACTTTAGTATATTTGAAAATATAGCTTTATTGATTCTTAAATTACAACACTTTACAAATTAAGCTTTTACAGTGCAAAAGTTTGCAAAAAATCTAAAAATAGTAAATGTAAACACAGAACTAAATTATTTGGCAAAACTTAACGCAGTTTTCTTATATTCCTTGAAATAGTTTACAATTGTGCTTTAAAAGCTTCCCAGATTAGAAAGCTGTTTTTGTTGAGTTTTGCTAAAATTAAAAGCTTAATTTTAATTTAAATTTAATCTTTATATAAAATTTTGTTTTTTAAAAACTATTGTGGAAAAATAATAGTAGTGTTTAATACATTGTTTAAGGAATTAAAATTTTTTTTTTTATTATTTCTAAATTTTGAACCGGTACACTTGTTATTTAACAGATAACTAATTTGTTACCTAAAATTAAATATGCTGAATCAAGTTTTCAGCTAAAGACTTTTTGATATTTGATAATTTCTATTATACAGAAATTCAAGTGCAATGTGGAGTAAAGCGGAAATATGATCTGATTTCTTAAATGTAGATCAAAACATTTTGAGCTTCCTTTTAGTGGAATTTACAGACAAAATTTGAACACTTTACCCCATGCTGCCTTATGTTTTGCGGACACAAAAAATTAAGTTTTGTTAAATTTTAGAAGATTCAGATTCTTATGGGACGAAAAAATCAAAAAAACATGTTGAATAACGAATATTTGAGTCATTTCTAGTTTACTTATAGTTCATTTCATTTAAACTGCAGATTGTATTTTAAATGGTGGAAGTAGCTGGGCGTTCGACTTCGCATAATATTTGAGGATATCTGGAATATTTTTGGGTAGTCTTCAAAAAGTTGAAAGATGAAACTAAACTAAAGTTCAAAAGGTATGCCTCTGAATATGGACCTCCAATCAAAGCAGTTAATTGCAGCTGATGTACAGCTATTAATGAACAGCTATAGATTAACTCCAATTTGGCTTTAACTTGCCAAAGATAAGCGAAATTTCTCCAAAGCTCTATTTCGATACACGCTAACAAACATTTCTGTCATTGATTGGCTCGATTAACTGATTCACAGATTGAAAATTCCTTTTAGCAGAGAAAGAAAAAATGATTTTCGACTCAAAAAAAAATTTTTTTTCTTTGTTTTAAACTATCAGAAATGAAAAGCGCAAGTCGAAGATCAATTCAAGTGTGGCTGAGACTTTTCAAAAATAATTTATAAATCTATACACAATTTGTTTATTACTGCCCTAAGCGATATTTCTCCAAAGTTTGTATTGGGTACACCCTAATCTTTATCGAATTACGGTCCGATTGCAAAATAATTATATTTTTATTACGTACTAAAATACTGGACCGATGGGCTTGAAATGTATTGAGCGATTTTAATAATAGCCCAGATTTTTAGAATATTATTCGATTCACCCTGTTCAAACCACAGCTCTACAGAAGGCAAAATTAACCATTTCGGTTATAAAAAATTGTTTTGTACAATGTTCTTTTAAATAATTATATTTGGAGTCACCCTGTGTTGACACAGAATGAACCTCAAATTGACAAAGTTTAACACTTTGGCAGTGAAAAATTTCTCAGAATGTTTAATTTCTTATTTTAAGATTTTAGAAGATTTATTAAACTATAAAATAATTGCACTTAGAGTCACCCTGTTACAATGAGGGCTAACTCAATTCACTATTTAAGGTAAACAAAAATTTGGAAAGTATTAGATCTTAATTTCTTAACAAATTTTAAAGATATTTAAAAAGATTAAATAATTTAGGTTGAACTTTCAAATTGTGGTTTTTAGAGTAATCCTGTTTCAATACAGGGTAACAATGCTGACTAAACCCTTAGAGGAGTATATTTTCTTCTAAGGTTAATCGAATTCTTCTAAAATAAAAGAACTATTAAAAGTTTCATTTTCCTTCAAATAGTGGAGTTCAGAGCCGCCCTATTTAGATTGTGATATTTAAAGATACTAGGTGCTTCCAAGTATAATATAATACAGGGTGCTTCCAAGTATAATATTAAATACTTACAAGTGAGGTAAACCCTTAGATTAGTATATTTTATTCTAAAGTTAATCGAATTCTTCTAAAATTAAAAGAACTATTAAAAGTTTCATTCTCCTTCAAATAGTGGAGTTCAGAGCCGCCCTATTTAGATTGCGATATTTAGAGATATTAATTACTTGCACAGGGTGCTTTCAAGTATAATATTAAAGACTTACAAGTGAGGTATCCCGAAATTATTGAAATTTTTGGTAGGGTGTAATATGAATATACAAAATTTCATATTAAATATCAAACATACTTTTGGAAAAAAAAACCGTTTATTTTTTGAACGCCTCTGATTACCAACTGGAAATTTGTATATGTTGTAAGTAGGGAATGCATCCATGGATTTCCCGTCCCGGTAGTCAAGGGAAACAAAGCATTTTTCTGTTCACTCAATACCTGGAATTTGCTTTGGGATTCCCTGAATTTTTAAGAATACAATTTTAAGCAAAGAAGTTAAATATTTATCATTTATAACGAAGTAATTTTAAAGAATAAATTTATGTTAACTTCACCGCAACAGTTAAATTTACCGTTTATCTTAGACTTCGACTTTAAGTTATAAATTTAAAGTCATCCTAGATAGCTTCAAAAATGTTGGCCTTATAAAATTTTGTCTAACATATTTTCACTTACCAAATATTGTGCAAATGCCGACATTTTGCAAAATATAATTTAATATGAAAAATTACTATAAATATATACTATAAATGCAAAATTTATTTATTTATTTTTCGATCGGGGTCCCGGGAATTTTGAAAAACTTTCCCGCTTTCCCGGGAAATGAAAAAGTGTGGGATTTTGCATTCCCTAGTTGTAAGTGATACTTTGAGTTCATTGCAAAATAAATTTCAGAAAAATTAATTATGGTTTTCTTAGCGAATTAATGAAATTTTATCAATTTGGTTATCATTTTGTCTTAAAGAATTATTTCGTGTGCAACACTGTTTAAAATGACACACAGTTTTTAGTTTTCTGTTGATGCGTTAAAAAGTTATGATAATTCAAACATTTTATATTTCTTCCCCAATAACTTTGAGGGGCGACTAAACGCAAACTATAACAAATTTTGAAAAAAAATACATATTGATTACACTCAGAGAAAAACAGAAATAAGTTTAATCACAATTAAAAATAAAATTGCATATTAATTATAGTATTAATTGCAATTGTCTGAAATAGACGTTAAAATTCAAACTCAAACAAAAATCATACTTTGCTCTCTAGCAATTCTTCCCTAACTACGTAAGCGCCATCTATCATAGATGTGGCATCACTTACAACATATGGGAAAACAGTGGACATTAGAGTGAGGTAAGTTTCTAAAAATAAAACTGTTGTGTTGTTGGAGTTGTACTTCTGAGATTATGTATGCAAGAACAAAAACACCGTGTATTAAATAAAACTAGTTTTAATCACAACAAAACTCGACCTGACGATAGATCAGTGGGCTAAAGCGCACTGTCTAACGTGTAGTGCGAGTGCATGTGGCATAAGAAATCAGTTTATCTATACCACGGTCAGTGATTGCACAGAAAATTTCATATAGACGCAATCGAACAAATAAAAACATAACAAATATTACATTATTGAAAAAAAACAGGGTCACTGACGAAGTTTCAATACCAGAAACTGCGCAGTCTGATTCAGAAAATTGAGAATTTACAATGTAGTTATGATTTTAGAAAATACACTCATTCTTCTCTACCACGCCTTTCACAATTAATCAATTTTCGTTTTTATTTTTGAATTGAGAGAAACGATGGGCTGGGTTAGGTACGTACACCCAGAGAAAAATAGAAATAAGTTTCATGCATTTTCGTCCACTGTAACAATTTCATCAATGTTTATGAAACATTTTATAAACAACATGGATTATATTGACCACATCATGGTCTCTTTGAATTTTTCTACACAAAAATAATGAAGTCTTTATTAATACAAAATATCTTTCATATAATTCTTCTGATTTTAACGACCTTAAGATCATTTATTTATTAATTATAATTATTTATTTCCAATATTTCGTCTCCACATTGGGTGACTTCTTCAGGAAACAATTAATTACTACAATTTTCGTACTGAAACATTTCATAAATACGATGAAATGGATTTAGCTTTTTTAAGAAATGGCTCATAAATACTATGTAACGTTGCATTGGACGAAAATTTATGAAACACTTCATAGATATGATGAAGCTTTTACTTTGATTGTAGTAGAATATAAATACCAAGTTTAATGAAATTTTAAAGACCTTTATCTGTAAGGTTTGTTGAAAGTTTTTAAAACCTCCAAAGTGTATCTTATTTTTTGCATCTGTACAACATATTTAAATTTCATTAAAATCTGCTAGTTAGGGTAGCGGATACCTCACTTGAAAGGCCGCGAAATATAACACAAACATAAAAAAAATGTTGTGTTGAATTGTAGTAAATACATATGACTATAACTTAATTTTCATGTTTTAATTGTCTTGTACTGTAAATAAATTAAATAATTCTCCACATATCTCATAGTTTTAAGTCTGAAGTTTTATTAAAAATAAATGATTAGAATGATTTTTTTTTTATTATTATGAGCTGAACACAAATTTAAGTAACCTAAACACCAACGAACTAATTGATGGATTAATAAAACACATATAAAATATACAAAAAATAATTAGGGGAAAATGGCTTTAATTAATAAAAACCAAAAAAAAAAAAAAAAAACAATTTAAGCTTTATGATATTAATAACAGTTACTTATTTTTTAGATTTTAGGTCTACGTAAAAAAAAAATCTTTTATTTGTTATTTTTATTTAAATAATATAAAATTTTTACTAAAAAAATCAAATATATTTTTAAATGATTTTATTATAGTATGGAACAATATAAAACTAATTTTTGCTCTTTTTCTTTCTTTTTTTCTTCTTCTTCTCTTTTATTTTGTAAACAAAATTTTAAAAATATTATGATTTTTATTAAATTTTTAACAAAATTCAAAATTTATACAAAAAAAAAAACTAATAAACAAATTTATTATTTTTTTTTTTACCATTTGATAATAAAATTGGTTTGTTATGATTTGTATTAAATTTGATTTTATAATTTCGAAATTATTTGTGCTCGCATCTCGTAATATGTAAATCTGTACATCAATTATACAACAACAATATAAACTACTACAACAACAACTAACAACTTTACTCCTACTACTACTACTACAACAACACACAAAATTTTCATATCATATTTATACCAAAAAACTATACAAACATTTGTAATCTCTAGTTACTGGACACCCTCCCGGTGTGCCAAGATTTTAATAGATCTATGTGCAGTCGGTTAAATTGTAGATTCGTTCATTTAACTGAAGGTAAGTGCATGCTGCTAATTTTATTATTTTATTTTTTAAAATATTTTTATTTCAATTTATTTATATTAAGGCTTATTACGAAAATATTAGTGTATGGGTAGTATGGATAAATTATTTTGTACTTAGTTGCTTTTAACTATTATTATGTTTTTTAGATTTATTTATTTTTTTTTTTTTTTCATATCATAAAAGTATTCAAATTTTTAAGATTTATTTTTTATTGTAAAAAATTTAAATGATATTTTCTTTAAAACCTGGTTAGGATTAATATGTTGAGACAAAAAAAAAAAAAGAATTTGTCTTAAACTAGAGTCTTTTAATCAGTAAGACGAATTCTTAGTAAATACAAACTAATTTGTTACGCAGAAAAAAAAAAACAGGAAACACCAACAATGGAATTTGAAAGTTTAAACACACTCATATTTAAATTGCAATTTATTTCCAACAATTTGCTTTTTTTTTGAAATGCTTGTAAATTGTAGTTTTTCTTATAAAAACCCTATAAAAACAAAAATTCAAAATTACAATAAAATCAAGAAAAGTTTGTTTGTATTTACAAATCAGCATTGCTGGTGGCAATTTAACCCTCTAGTAGGGGGTCGAGGCGACTCTTGTCGCTTGAAAGAGGGGGGGGGGGGGGTTTGAGGACCCTGGCGTCGTACTTAACTCGACACTGTAATCTCACATACCATCTGCACAGGAAGGGTCAATCGGACACGGATATGTGTAGGTTTTGTGAGATGGTGTCTGAGACCTCGGAGAGCATGTTCTCTGCCAATGTCCCAGGCTTTGTGATAGGAGACTTAGGTTTCTAGATGATCGCTTCATTTCGCCTTCCTACATCGCCAACATTTTGCCAAATAGGATAAGTGGCTTTATAGGTAGCTTGAATCTGTAGGTAACTTTAGGCAGCACAAAAGACCTACATTGGTCGCGGTGCATAGTGCCTTCTGATCTAATCTCTAATAACCCTCTAACTGGCAAACGATGTTTTCCAACAAAATTCATACCATGTGCTCCACTCGAAAAACAAATAATAAGTTCTTCATCAAAATTGTTTATCGTTGCCTAATTTAGGCGATATGAGCCAAAATATTTTAGGACGCATTTTGGAAACTAAAGCATGCATATAAAAGAGATGTTTTGGACAAAAAATATTTCTCTTACCAAGATATAACCACGCTCGAAAAACTATTTTTTTTTCTGCTCCTATTTAAGAAGATATCACGATTTTCGCTTTTTGGAAAAAGCGAAATTAGACGAAAAAGTATCTAAACTTCAATTTATATTGTTCAAACTTCAACGCTTTACTATTAATACTTAATATCTGCAAAATTTCACAAAAATCCGTCTATTAGTTTATAAGTTAAGACGATGTCCTTTACAGGCATCCTGATTAAAATCCTGTGAGTCCTTAGACTAAGTAAGGACTTATTAAAGATAAAGCTTCAATCTTACTTATATTTTATTATAAAGAGTTTTTAGTCCACTTAAATTGGTGTTTTCGATATTTGAAACTAAAGGGTCCGCCATCTAACTTTTTTTTACAACTAGTGCTTATTTCGTGAATGGTAACACTTAGCTCATGTCTGATTTGACAGATAATTAGTTTTATCCTTCCGCTGAACGAATATGGTCGGTATGTTCGTTATCTTGTGAATAAAGTGAAAGAAACTGGCATCCTCATCGATAAACCAAAGCGTGAAAAGCCAAAAACAGTGTGTACACCCGAGAATATTGCTGCATTTGCAGAAAGTGTGCGTGAAGCGCCATCAACATTAATTCACCGTCGTTCCCAACAATTGAACATTCCGGATACATCATTGAGACGAATTTTGCATAAAGACCTTGGTATGACGCCATAAAAAGTCCAATTGGTTCAGGAGTTCAAAAAAAAAAGTTATTTGGCGAACCCATTATTTTTTTTTTTTTAATAATTAGTTTTTGAAATTTTACGAAATTCTGATTTTGTGGCTTTCTAGCTTCCAAACCGTGGACGGCTCACGAAAAATTTCTTCGCAAAATATTTAGCAAATTTAGTTTTCTATCGGAATATATTACCCTATGGGGAATGAGGAGTCAATTGACCTAAAAGTGACTGGTTAAAGAAATACTTATCACAGGACTGGTATAATTTAATACTGAAATGGGTTAAGCAGTGTCAATTGTCCTGTGACTGGTAAAGGAAGGATATAACACTTAACCAGAATGCTTATTAAGAAGAAAAAGCCAGTTGGGCAGAATTTTACCCATTGGAAGCTGTTTAGTTTTCGTTTATTTTATACGACATGGTCCTTTTGCGACAGTCTTGTAGTATGCCCATCTTTAGTTAGTCCTGTGGCATGCCATTATGTGGCTTAAAGCAGGACACATGACCCCCTCCTATGACAAGACAATGTTAAAGTTGCCAGTTGTTTACATAGGGTAGGTTTTAGCAGAGGACCGGTCTCTGGCACGAAGGGACCTATCTTGTGGCACACGCAGAACCAGTCCCATTTCCCATAGGGTAATTTCTAAGTATGAAAAGCTCATTTGACGCATTTGTGGTAAATTTTATGAAGACTGCCCTGAGGCAGCCTTACCCGTTAAAAAACGATTTACAAAAATGACTCTATGAGGTATGCTTAATAGTACAAACAGAATTTTGAAATTTATTTCTGTGTACATTTCCAATATAAAAATATTTGTTTTTACTAACTTGCATACACTCATAGAAACAAAATTGTAAAAATAGCAAAAAATAAAATTGTAAAAATAGAAAAAAAAAAAAAAACGACAAAAAATTAGTGAAAAATTAAGTTGCAGAAAAAACTGCTAAAATTAGCAGATTGATTTTCATTGTTAAAACATATAATAGTATTAATAAAATAAGAACAGCAGATATAAATCTGTTTATTTTACAAAATTTTAGTTATATTCGATGTGAATTTTAGTTAATTGAAAATAGCAATTTACTCTGCAAAAAATAGCAGAAACTTCAACTAAATATTTGTAGACTAAAAATAGCAAACAATCAAAAATTGTCAACAAAATTTTTGCTATATTTACCTCTAAATTTATGAGAATACAAATAACAGTTTATTTTGCTAAAATCAACAGAAATTTTTGAAAAACATTGCAGATTGCTAATTTTAGGAGGGCAGATTTTTATTCGCATTCAAAAAAAGAATTAAAAAACTTTAAAAATTTCGAAATTTGTATGATTTTTTTGTCTACTGATATTTAGCAAATTATTTTGCTGATTTCAGCAGATTAATTTATTACTTTCAATTAACAAAAATTTATCTTACTAATATTTAGCATAAAAAATCTGCTATTCTAACAGTTTTTTTCTGCAACGTAGTTTTTAACTAATTTTAGTAGGTTTTTTTTTTTGTTATTTTTACAGGTTTATTTCTGTGAATGTTTTTAAGACCAACTGTTTCTGATAGTCCCACAAATAAAATTTGGTTTAATTTTAAATTTTAAATAAAAACTTCCCAAAAGGTTGCCATTTTTTCTATAATTTTTTTTTTTTTTGTTAAAGTTTTAACAAATTTTAAATTGAATACACAGATATTTTATCGAAAATGTGTGGCAAACAATTTATTATAGAAATTAAATTAAAGAATATAACAAATTTAAAATAGCTTTTAAGAATTTTGAATATTTTGTGAACAAGTAAAAAATGGTAAGGAAATTTTTAACCGGATTATACGAACCTCGCTTATATCGAACTTCTTTGGAGTTCGTCTTAACTAGTACTGGTAAATTCGCTTACATTTCAATATTTGTAATTTGAATACTCGATACTACTCAATACTTTAAACGGTTTAAAATTTATTTAAATTTTTTTAAAAATTTAAAAAAAAAATCAGTCTTAATAAAAATTCAACATTTAAAAACATATTTTTTCCACTTTTTACTAACTATTAAATATGTTTTTTATAGTTAACAATTTTTTTATTAAAACTTTTTACTTTTGATTATGCATTCAAGCAGAGTTGAATTTTAATGCTAATTATTTTAGCGGAGTCACATTTTCGTATCTTTTTTCTGACCCAAATCCAACTTTAAAAATATCGGGTAGTTATTTTGAGTAACGAGTACTCAAAAAAAAAAGTACACCCTACTCATTATTTTAAGTCTTAATAGATGTTTTTTTTTTGGCGTATCTTGCGATTTAGATAACCAATCTTAAAAAACGTAAATTCCTAAAAACGTATGCGCTCACTACAATATTTACTAGTAGGGCCAGTTTTATAGGCACCCCTAGGAAAACCAAAAAAAGCTCTACTAGTAAAAATGTTTTAAAAAAATTTCGAAAAAATCATTAGAACAAGTAAAAAAGGTTTGCTCCTTTGAACTTCGCCAGTCAAACGAAGGTATAATAGAAAAATAGTTTTTCGTAAGCTTTAAAGTTCAAAATGGTGTATCAGAAAAATTTTTTACACATAACGGGGGTTTAATTATAAAGGTTAGTACATTTGAAAGGTTATATTCCAAGGAAGTTGTTTTGCAGCATTATAAGAATGATTCCTTACTATGACAAGCCAATGTTAAATTCATCAATGAAAATGCCAAATTAGAAGAGATAAAATTTTTTCTGGGAACTTAAAACATATTTATTTTTTCTGACAAAAGGACTTTTCGAATCTCTTGTATGACCTAATTCAAAAATTTTCGGCACCTGTTGACACCGACATTACACTCCACTTATTTCTCAAGGTTTTATGGGTTGAGAGGAACGATGGACAGGGATAGGTTGACTAGCCTTAAAAGCTAAAACGTGCAAAGTTTCACATTGAAACATCTTCACCAAAATAATTAATGGGCATTTAAAAGTCGAAAAATTAAAAAAATTACTTGAAACTTATAATAGTTTTATTATATTACTTCCATATTTTTTGCTCATGGTTTTTAACATTCAGTTACAAACCAATACTTAATTTTGGAATTTAAAAGTATTTCATATGATTTCTTGCAAATAAGTAACCCTAAAGCCAACTAAATATCATTAAACTGGCAAAAGATTCGTGTTTTCCAAAATAATAGCGTTTTTTAAGTCCTAATATATGACGTAAAAAATTTGGAATGTATTTTTATATTTTTTGGTAATATATATCGCTCATTTACTGCAATACTGACATAACTCAAAAAACACGATTTTGCAGAAAACGATTTTAAAGTTTTTAATCCATATCTGCCTCGCTCGACCCTTTCCCTATGTATTTCCTCACGTTTTTTATAAATAGGGTGTGTGAGAATTCGCTTATTATCGAGAGACCCGTGAGTATATACTTCTCTACGAAGTATATACTCTTTGCACCCACTTTAAATAAAAACTAAAATATATTATCCTCTATCTCGAAAAGTATACATGATATTAATATGAAATTTTTAAACAATATAAAGCATGATATAACTAATAAATCCACATCATTAACTTAAAAATCGCCTTTTTTAACTTATGACAGTATTGAAGTAAATGACCGATATGTATTTTAAAATGTGATAATTGCACTAAAAAAGAAGGTATGCCGACGGGCCGACAGATCTTAATGAACTTGGGATATGTTATAGAGAATATAAATTTAAGGGACCCGTTTTTTTTTTTTAGGCATTACTAAGTGGGGTCAAAAATTAACCCATTTTAGGTTTTTTATTTCGTTCTATAAATAGTAACGAAAATGAAAATTATTCAAGTTCGAGGCCATACTCTATATTTCTTCATTAGAATATTGCCCTAACAAATAATCTATAGAGTTTTTTGTTTTTAAATTTGTTATTTGACCCTTTCAGGAATGTGTTGATAGATCTAATTCGGGAATTTTCTAGGTTCCCATCATCAGAACACGTTTCGAAAGCAGTAACAATCCCATGCCAAACATCAAACATTCATATGAACTAGTTTACTCACTACATGAGAACTAATATACATATGAGCTTGAAGTTAAAGATTATAACAATTGATCAAAAAATAAATTGAAAACTTGTTTTATTGGGGATTTTTGAATATTATTCATCGTCTTCTTAGACAGCGTGCAATTAATACTATAATTAATATGCACATATTTTTCAATTGTTTGAGATAGGCGTGGTAGAGAAGATTAAGCATACTTTTCTAAAAATCATAACTACATTGTAAATTTTTTTATTGAATTAGACTGCGCAGTTTCTGGTATGTGCAACTATATTGTTTGTTATGTGCAACTATAGACAAATTTGGTATCAAATGAAAAGTTTTTTGCAGACACATTCACTTGTGTAAAATGACCAAAGACATTCAAGTATTTTTGGTATTCAAAAATATGTGTAACATTATAGCTGGCGTTTTATTAAGAAATTTTAGTTGAATTAAGCTAAAAATAATGCATAACAATGACTAGTATCCGACCGAACTCACTTTTTTTGGCCAAAGCCGAAATCGTAGCCGAACTTCGGCCGGATTTTCAATGTTCGGCCGAAGCCAAACTTTTAAATTTACTTTTTAATTTGAATAAACATGAAGAAATCTCAAAACAAGGCTAATATACAATTTTCTTTAAAAATATGAAATAACGACTTCAATTATTTTAATGTTGTCTTTTAAAAAAAAATAGCAATGCTTGAAATTTGTTATTTTTAATAAAATATGTAACGAATTGCACTAGAACTTAAAAGAATTTATTCTTAAAATGTACTCAATTTTTTCAAATACACGGAGTTCGGCCAAGTTAGCCGAACATCACTTTTTGGCCTAACTCCCAAGTCGAAGCCGAATACTCTTTTTTTTTTTTTTTGCTCCTTTACAACATATCTAAAGTTCATTTAAATCCGCGAGTTCGGGTCGGAATACCAACCTTGTAAAGTTAATAAATTTATATAGCTTTTATTTAATCGAAGCAAAAATTAAAGGGCTTATTGTAAAAACTTGATAAGCCACATTTATTATTTTATTGACTTTCGCTGATTTATAGGCATCTATTAATTAATATTTGATAGCAGTCTTGTTTTAACACCTGTTACAATTAGTACCAAGACCATAAATGTCCTACACATGTAATATTTTTTGCATTTTTTTCAATCTTTAAAAGGCGAAAACAAACTAAAAATAAAATGTGGCTTATCAAGTTTTTACAATATGCCCTTCAATTGAAATTTTAATATTTTTAATTTGCTTAAAACTTAAAACCGCCATTATTTTTGCGCCTTTAAAGATAAATGATTAGCGTGAATGGAATTAGCATGCTTAAACATCGGATAACATACACCTAACCTAAACTTTTATTCATGTCATAAAAACGAAATTTTGAAAATATTTTACCTTAAGGTGTCGTAAATTTTTGAAGTTCCCCAGTTTTTTATTATTAAACACAAATAAAAATCTATAGATTTCGACAATGGAAAAAAGTATTTGAATTAATAAAAAAATACATGTGACTCCAAAAATGTACAAAAAATGTTTAAATATACATTTTTGGTTGTTTTTAATAAAAAAAAAAATTTTGTGTTAAAGTATTTTTGACCTACATTGCTGTTCAAGATTCAGAATTAAGCCCAAACATTACTCAAGTTAAGATTTTTTTAGTTTATCTTTAAAGTAGTTTTATATTAAAAGCAGGTATTTTAAGTATTTAAAATTTTAAGTCATCTTCTAAGTTTAGTTTTACAAACACCTCTAGTATATAATTTACAAAAGCTTCTTTAAAAACAGCTAAATAATTGCCAAATTTCTGTTTCTGTTTCTATTCCCAATTTTTTTTTTTTTAAATGACTAACGCCTATAATAGACGATAAGGTTGAAGTATGTGATCAACGTGTGGCTGTGTGTCGTGATCATGCTAATGGTCAGTGCAGACGTAAACAATGTAAATATTATCACATACCAATTGTATTACCGCCGGCAAATATAATGGCAGCATTAATTAATGGCAACAACAATAATAACAACAACAACAACAACATTATCAATAACAACAACAATACACACAATCAGCAACAAACAACACTTCAACAACAACAACATGATTATGAACAACAACAGAAATTGGCAACATCTTGCGGTGTTGTCATACCATCAACAACAACAATTGCTACAACAAATTATAATAATAATTTAATCATTATCGAACCTCATCATCATCACCAACAACAACAACAACATTTTTATACACCAGCAACGATAAGTTTTACACAACAGCAACATTATACACAACAACCACAACAACAACACCAACAATCATGTTTGCCAACAACAACAGCATTAACAACACAAGCAAATATATTCCATCATGCAACACCAACTACCCCAATACCAGCACTATCACATATCTATCATACCTCACAACACCAACAACAACAATATCAACAGTTACAATATACAACTGCCAATACAACATACAATAGTCATCATAATCAGCATCTACATCATCATCAACCCCATCATCATAATCACCACCATCAACAACATCAGCATCATCATCACATAACCTCTCCCTATTCCCCATCTGCTGCCTCAACATCATCATCTGCCTCTTCATCATTATCTTGCTCGAAGGCCTGTTCTCCATCGCTATCAACGACTACCACACATTCAACAACTTCAACAGCTACTATACCTACACCGATGGCAGCTAATTATTTGCCTTTGGCAGCTGCCACCCAACCAACAACAGCAACAACCTACAATCTTAAGGCTCCTCCACCACCGCCGCCGTCTAATGCTATGACTATAGCCATAGCTACGCAAGCCCCCTTAGTCTTGGGCACTACACTATCCAATAGCACTTACAATGCAAATTGCATTCCAATTTTGACAACACCAACCGATGTTACAGCCCTAACGGGTGCCCCAACAGCGCTAACACAAGTAACACAACATCCTGGACAACATCCAACACATGCCTTTATTTATCCGGCAACACCTCAGCCGCAACATTAACTAAGAGGATACATAATGTGTCGAGAAAGTAAGTTTTAGAAAAAAAAATTCAATTTTTGATACTTTATGTATGTATTGCAAATTTGCAAGCGTAAAGAGAAAAAAACTAGGCAGCACTGTTAAATTTTTAATTCTGCAGAAAAACAGCAATGAAATATTTTACTTTAATGTTTTTATCAAAAACTAGGCAGCACTTTAAAAATAAATTTAAATGTTTGTCTTAATTTTTTGAAAGTAATATCAAATTAAAAATCCTATTGAATTAGAAGAAATAATACATTTGACATACAAACTTGGCAGTACTAATAAAAAGCTAAAAATTAAAATCTTAAAGAAATGCAATTTGTTAAAATGTTGCTAATTTCATTAGCTTAAATTCAAAGAAAGTTGTTTATAGACTTCATTTTTTAAAAACTTGGCAGCACTTTAAAGTAATTATATTTGGTTAATATTTGCTGTATATGAAACAAAACTAAAAACTAATTTAATATAAAAAAGAATATAACACAGTTGATACAATAATTTGGCAGCACTATTAAAAAAATATCCAAAAACCTTTCCAATTTCAATAATCGTTTCACAATCTTAGAAAAATGCAATTTTAAAAAAGTTTGCAAATTTAAAGGAAAATTAATAAACATTTTTAAAAGTTTAATCGATATATGCAAAATTATTTTGATGATTCCTATAAAAGTCTAATAAGCAAAATTTGTTGTTGTTTCGCAGTGCAAATTTGATTTATAAGACTGTTATACAAATCAACAAAAATTGTTATGCATATGTCAGTAAATCTTGATATAGAATATATTGTATTTTAACCAAAAACTTGGCAGTATTTAAAAAAAAATGGTAGATTTAAGGAACAAATTTTATTCTTAAAATTGTTTGGTTTTTATGGCTTAAAAATTAACACAAAATGCTAATTTATTCATGATTGTCCTTGCCTTCTTCAAAAACTAGGCAGTACTTTATTTCCCCTTAACTAGGATTTTTAGTTACTAAAGGCCTAAGAATTACAAAGGAAATACATTAACTAAAAATGGGCTAACTTCCAAAAACATGAGCCTAAATTTAAAGAATTTCCCTAAAAATTGGAAGCATTGTTACAATTATTCTAGAAAAAGTGAAATTTTAAAGTTTTTACCAAAACTTTTAGTCTACGACTATTCGAAACTTAATTTTCATAGATTTTTTTTTAATAAAAATTCTTCAATTAAATAGACTAACATATAAAATCATGAGCCTGAACTTAAAGAATTTCACAAAAACTGGGCAGTATTGTCAGAAGTAATCAGAAATAAGAGCAATCTCCATGTTCTTATCAAAAATTATAATATCCGACAACAAAGTCCATTTGCAGCCTGCCTTTCATAGATTTTTTCACGAGCTTGTTCAGGACTTAGATCCAAATGTGTAGCAGGTAGCACTTTGTTCATAAGTTGGCTTGTTCCGTTCCATATATGTTTTTAAACAAAGTTCATTAAGTAAAGAAGGACTTTCTTTTAAAATGATCTGCATAGATTTAAAATTTCACTAAAACTTGGCAGCATTCTAGTTTATTCTACTTTAATATAATGAACTTAGATGTTGTAATCAAAAAGTTAACATTGTTAACCATAAAACCCATATTTACTAGCATTTCTTTAATATTTTAGCACCACTTCTTTTTAATTTCAAATATGATTTTGCAATATTTTAAAAGTTTTCAAAGATTTGTTCAAAAATCTATAGTAATGTAAAAAAGTGATGTCACAACTTCTTGTGAAGGAAATGATTTGGATTAATTTTTTTTTTTTTTTCAAAACTTGACACCACTATTTTTACAAATTGTTGAAATGGAGTTTTTAACTTAAACAGTAGCCCTGCTTTGCTCCTCACATTAATCAATGTTGAAAAAATTAAAAAAAGTTAACACTTAACATGGTTTTGCATGAGATTTCGTAACATGTATAGGGGAAAACAAAAAAAAAATCGATTTTGGATTAATTATATAACAGTGCTGCCAAGTTTCGTAAATAAAGATTTCAACTGTAAGCTCTTTGAGTGGAAAACAAAGTGTTTTTCTATTTTTATTGATGAAGTATGTTTCGATTTGTTTTTTTTTTCTTTTTAAGAATCTATCGTCTATGTTCTGGAATTAGTGGGAATTGAAAAAATAATTTTTTTTTAAATTCGTTAAATTGTATTCTAGCTTTCAAAACCTCTAGAGTTTTTGCATATACAAAATTTAAGTCGTCAAACTGCGAAAATAGATGTGAATTTAAGGAAAGTTTGTGATTTGGTAGAAATATTTTTTTTTTAGATAGAATAAATCATAATAATTGCAAATAATTTAAAGAAAAATTAACCATAACCAAATAAAAGTATGTTCTTTAACCACCAGAAATCTTATTATTTGAAAAAGGGCAGTTTTAAATAACTGCCAGAAATTCATGTGTAATTTCCAAAAAAAAAAAAAAAATAATTATATATTTTAGATATTTTCTAAAACAACTTTTTTTATTATTGAAAAATGTTAAAACTTTAAATATTTGCCTGAAATTAATAAATATAATTCTAAATTGTGTTTTTTTTTTCTTCAAACAACTTATATTTCATAACAAAAAAGTACATACTTAGTACTTTCGCTCCCTAACACTTTGGCGAATTCAATTCCCGTTAAAAATAGTGAAAATGAATTCAAGAACACCAAGACATTTGAATTAGTCTTATTTTATGTGGAATGGGATTCCATGCCAGAGACTTATTTCTTTGAGTTTTTAATGGAAAATTACAGCTTTTACCAGCTTCTTAATTACTTATCTGTATATTTAAGCTGCAGGTTTAAAAATAATGATGCCAGGTAAAAACTAAAAATTGTCCATAATTATAATATAAATTTGTTTATAAATAATTGATAATTGAATTCAAAATATTATTTTGTATCGCTTGGTATCTCCCAAGTTTGACAGTTTTAATATAAATTTTTTTAAGCCAAAGTTGTCAAGAACAGTTTTGAAAAAATGGCATAACAGTGCTGCCCAGTTCAAACATGAATTAATTTACAAATTCAAAAATTTTTTATTAAAGAATTTCTTCAAAATTCAGAAATAATTTTAAAGTTGTGGCCGTTTTAAATAAATCAACCCTATATACAAAAAAAGTGTTGCCAAGTTTTTTTTTCGAAAAGGGCATTCTTAGTAGTTTTACTCTTAAGTAAACAATTCTAAAACTAACAATATTATATTTATATTCATTGTAAAAAAAGAAAACTGTGTAATGTTAACCAAATGTTTTACTAAATGTTTAACCTAAAAAATTAATTTCATTCTTTCTCTGCATTATAATTAGATTTTAAAAACACCAATTTCCTTTTGTTTTCGATTTGTTTTAGATCATATTTTTCCAACACCAATCTTACACTATTGACATTGGTATATATAAATAAAATATATATAAATATTACACAAAAACATATAGTTACACTTAAAACACCCACATTTTTACATTAAAAAAAAATTTACTCTTAAATACAAATTTCCCTTAAAAACAGAAACTAAAAAATATTTAAGGAAAATAAAGTAATCAAAAACTAAATACACCAACACTTTTTTGAATAAATATAAAAACAAAAAAACATAAAATAATAATTTTCAAAATTTTTGAAAACAAAATCAATTTTATAGAAATTTCTAGAAAATCTTAAAAAACCGTGCTGTTGAACAATTAAATGTTTATAGAAAACAAATTAAATGGAAAACCCCAAAAAAAAAAAATACTTAAAACCCAAGTAGAGTTTTCAAATGAAATAAATAGATTTCAATAAAAACAAAAATAAAGCAACTTATTTTAAAAACGAAGGTTGAAAACAAAAGTTAAAACAAACTGCATTAAAAATTTAAAAAAAAAAATAATTCGACTCAAAAAATTAAAATTATTTCCACATTTTGTGTTTTAATGTTTTATGTAAAATTGTAATTCTCATTGAGTTAGTCATCTTTAAATAATAATATTAAGAAGAATTGTAATAGAAAAACATCCAGATTTAAGAAAGTTTCTCTCTTATGTTTTTTTTAAAAAATTTGTTCAAGGAAACTTATTAAAATTCTCATTTACTTCAAGAACAAAATTTGATCATTTTGGTAGCAACTTGTTACACTTGAATCGATTTCATGGAACTAGTTCTGAAACCTAATCAATAAAACTGAAAGTTAAATGCTTCATCCTTTTTATGAAATAATGTTTTTAATTAAACTTTTTCATTGAGTGTATGAAAAACTGGCATTAACATAATGAAAATTTTCAATGGACGAATTGCAGTGCAAATTCATAGATTTTATGCAAAACTTCATTAATAGCATGCAGATGTATACACTCAGTGTATACAAACCAATAACTGTTTTTAAAGCTTTGTGGGTAAATAAAAAGTTTACTTTGAGGAAGTTTATATTATAATTCTCATTTAGTTTATTGAAGGTTATGAACTTGTTTAAATAAAATTTAAACTCAGAAGTTTGTGAATAATTGGTTCCCTTAGAATCGATTATATAGCACTAGTTTCGTAACCAATTTAACAGATTTTAAAGAAATGTCAAATTGAAAAATATCTTGCTTTAACCGGTCCTAGTTTTGTGCAAGCATATCAATGTAAATGATTTCTAGGTTGTAATTCTTATTTAGTTTATAAAAACTACTTTTATTTACCTTCTAAAGCCAAACAAACTAACAAAAATGTTTGGTGTTTTATGAAATTTTATTATAATTCACATATAGTTTATGAAAGCTGTCAATCTTTTTCAATTTATAAAAATAGCATATGACTTAAGTTTCATTTAAAAAAAAACAGTTTAACAGATTTTCAAAAAATTTAAAACTAAAAAAATCGAGTTTTAATCATTCCTAATTTGGCGCAAAATACAATGGTTGCTTTTGAGGCCTACGTTTAATGGATTTCTAAGTTTTTGTAATTCTCACTTAGTTTATAAACACTCCATTTTCAATTTCCTAAAGCCAAACAAATTAACAAAAAAAAATAGGAAAAAATAAACTGTGTGTTTGGATTTTTTTGCACGTTCTAATTCTCATTTAGTTTATAAAAAATTCCAAACAGTTTCAAGTTAAAAAATTATATATGACTTTTCAAAAAATTTTTTTTCATCTCATAACTTTGTGAACAACCCTCGTTTAATATAAATTAAATGTTGACATATATGTTTACATTTACATTAACAATAATTAAAGAAAATTAAAGGTTGATGAATTATTTACAAAACACAAAAATAAAACAAAAGTAATAGAGTAGTAAAACTTAAATAAAACTAATGATTTTTTTCTCCAACTTTAGCAAGACTTAAATAAAAAGAATAATATAAAGTTTAAATTTTTTTTCAAAAATATAAAAAAAAACTTAGAATTAATAAAAGTAAAAATATATAAAAAAAATAATAAAACACTAGTGTTCCATATTACAAAAAAATAATTCTGATTCAAACTTAAAAAAAAAATATTAGAAAAACTGTTTTTTTGTTAAATAAATTAGACACAATATAAAACAATAGAAGACAACTCTACAAAATATGAAAAGAACTAAGAATTTTCTAGAACTAGACTTTTATTAAAAACAAAAAAAAAAACAAAATTTATAAAAAAAAGAAAAGATGTTGGCATAAAGATTTCTTAAAAAAAAAAGTTATAAATGAAAATTCCTGTAGAGTTGTAACTACAACAAACAAAAGGGGAAAAACAATAAATATTTATAGAATATATAAAAAAACTAATCAAAATATTAATTATACAAAAATATAAAAAAAAAATAAAACAAAAAGTAAAGTCACGTCCTATTTTTGCAACAACGATTTATAACAAAAAAAAAATAAATATTTTAAAATAAAAACAACAGCAATTTAAAAAAAAGTATATAAAAATTACAAAAAAAAATACTCAAAAATCTTTTTTTTTTTTTAACACAAAAAAATCTTTTTTTTACAAACAAAAAATAATGTTTAAAAAAAATAACACTACTGAAAACAAAAAATAAAACATATTTTTATAAAAACCAATGAGAAAAAACAATACAACCTATAAAAAATCAAACAATATTTTACATATTTAATAAAAAAAAAATTTAAAGAAATTTCATAAAAATTACAAAAAAAAAAAAATATAATTAACTAATATTTAAATAAATAAATATTAAATGAAATAACACAAATATAACATCTTCCTAATTTAATTATGTTTGATTTAAACCATAAACAGAATAAAACATTAAATAAATTATCATAAATTACTACAATTTTTAATTTTTTTTTTTTTTTTTTTTTTTGTTTTTGTTTCATACAAAAATAAAATATTTTATATTTAATTCATATAATAAAATTATACATTCATATACTTAAATAAAATAAACACTTATTTGTTTATTATTATTAACAAAAAAAAAAAAAATATTTATAATATTAAGTACATGAAGAAAAACATTATATACTATGAGGAAAAAAAAAAGAATTGAAATGTGATCTTTTTTAATACATACATATAAATAAATAATGATAAAAAAAACAAATAATTTAAAATTATATTAACGAAAAAAACACAAACATTAACAAAAAAACAAATAGTTTAAATAAATTTCAAAATTTTATCTAATTTCACTATAATTTTTTCTTCCAAATATTTGGCATAAAGTGTATTTTTTTTAAGGACTGGTTATAATTAACGGAAATTTTATGATTTTTATATAAAAACAAAAAAAAAATAATACGATAATCAACGAATGATAAAATTAAAATAGAAAAATATTTAAGACCTAAACGATATATTATAAAAACAAAAGAAATTGATAAAAACAATGATAAGGAAAAAGTAACTGCTTAAGTCGCCAGCAACAAAAGTAAGTAAAGTTAAATTTTAACTCAATTTAAATATTATATCGATGAGCTGATCTGATTAGGTATACATTTTAGAAAGAACGTAAACACATAAAAACGCTACAATATTCTCTTAAAAATTCGATTACGTACTATTAGGGTGGATCGAATAGGGACGTGGGAGATATGTCACTTACCAGAGGAGTCTTCTGATGGGTTGCCTCCGATCTTAATGAAATTTGGATATGTGTTAAAAAAAAAAAATAAGGGACACATATTTTTTTAGCGATCAAATTTCACGTTTAAGAGTTAAGGCCAAAGTTAATACATTTTTGTATGGAAACATGTGTGAAACTAATGAAATTCATATTGATGTAATTTTGATGTACTAGAGAAAACCAAAATTGTGATACCAATATTGCCTATGTAGTGTGTTAGGGTTGTCATATATTTAAAATATACGTTAACAAGCTCTTCGGAAAAAGTCGCATAAGTCGAACAATGTCGGAAAAGCTCAATTCATATTGATGTCATTTTGATGTACTAGAGAAAACCAAAATTGTGATACCAATATTGCCTATGTAGTGTGTTAGGGTTGTCATATATTTACAATATGGATTAAAAAGCTCTTCGGAAAAGTCGCATAAGTCGAACAATGTCGGAAAAAGCTCATGATTATTACTTTAATAAAAAAAAAGAAAATAAAAAAATTTAAATTTCATCAATTTTAAACACAGATTATGAAACTATTTATAAAATTAATGAAACTAAGATTTTTTTCATCTTCCCTTACATTTATTAACAATTAGTATTTTCTATTTGTAATAGTAACATTCAATTATGATCTCATACCTGACAATTCAAAATGAAAAAATTAATGAAAGCTATTCATAACTTCTATTAAATTTTTTACAAAATTATGGAAATATTAATTTTGTTAATAAAATATGCATCGAATTAATGAAAGTATTCATTGTATTAATGAACATATTCACTGAGTTTAAAAATTTTTTATAAAAGCAATAAAACTATTCATAAAATAAATAAAATTATTTAATTAGTTAATGAAACTTTTTATTAAATTAATAAAACAGTTCAAAAAATAATTAAACTATTCCTTGAGCTAATGAAAATTTTCATTAATTATTTGAAATTTTTATTAAACTAATGAATAACTATTCATTCAATGAATAACAACTATTCATCAAATTAATGATACTATTCATAAAGTAATATAATATCATAAAAAATATTCATTAAATCAAAGCAAGTTTATGTAAAATTTAAAAAAAAAATGTTTTATATGAAAAGTTTTCCTACGTTTTTTTAAAGAAGTTTCATTAAAAATAAGTTTTATAAAAAATTATGTATTTATTTTTCATTATTCTTCATTCACTTTGTGCAAATAATTTTCAAGACTCTAGAGAAAAGTTGTATTGGCTGAATTTGCCTGAAATTCTATCTGTATAGTTTTTTGGTGTTAAATCAAATATAATAATAAAAAAAAATTTAGGCGTCATCTTGTTTTTATCAATTTCTACTTACAAAAATATTTTGATACAGCAAAACATCAAAGGAAAATCAAGTTGAATTCTGGTCACATTTTGAAGTCACAGCATAAAATTTATATAAATTACATTTTTCAGTTAAAAAGATACTTTTGCTGATAATTAATGCTGAAACATAATTGGCTTAAGTGACTTAAGTCAGGTGTTGGTTGGTATGAAACGAAAATTTGGAAATACAATTATTTAACTTTTGTTTCATACCAACGCCTGACTTAAGTCACTTAAGACAATTATATTTCAACCTTTAGAACTACTCTATAAATTACTTAAATTTGAACGATTTTACTGTGGAATTTAAGATTAAAATTTTAACAAAAGTTTTACTAAAGTAACTTTAAGTCTTGACTGAAGAAGTGTTTAGAATTCAACTGAATTGAATTGCAGTAGCGTTTATTAAGAAAACAATATTTAAAGTATTGAATTCGATACCAGTCCCTTCACAAAATCCAATTTATTATTTATTTCAGTTCTTTATAGAAATAGTTCCTTACTATATAAAACTAATCACATAAACTATTAAGCAAATTCTCAAAATACCCATACTCTACACCATGAAAATGAAAAATTTGTAACAAAAAGTAAGAAAAAGTTTTAGGATTTGACACTCAAGATAAAATGTCTGCAATTTTAAACGGAATTTGTTATAATTTTTGTCTTAAAAAAAAAAATCATTTCAAGCTAACAAATTTTAGTAAAAAAAATTTAGTAAAAATTTTAGTAAAAAACTAGTAAATCTACAAAAATTTTAGTAAAACTCTGCTAAGATTTTAGAGATTTACTGAACTTTTTTTTTTTTTGTTCTTTATTTTAATTGCAATCTATCTCTATACATTAAGATAATAAGCAAATTTGATTACTGTTTTAAAATGAAATTAGTAGATATACTCAGATGAAGAACAATTAAAAATCCAAAAAAAAAAAAAAAAAATTATTATTTTTTTTTTTTTTTTTTGATTTTTACACAAATATACATTTTGAATGGACAGTAATTATTTAACTTTGATAGAAATATTTAATGATTTTATTTTAAAGCGCGAATAAAAACAATTTTTTTTTAATTTTTAAATTTAATTTCACGTCTGATTTTCTGCTAGTTAAAGTTTAAAAAATTAAAGCTCAATAAATGCCTTGTGTATTACTTTTGGCGGGAAAAAAGCTTTTGTGGGTAAAAAAGCTTTTTTTTTTTTTTTTTTTTTGGTGTAGGGTATTTTAAAAATCCACACATAATATTAGTTTTTACTTTCAACTCCTAAACTAAACACGTCAACAAAAACAAAAAACTATGCCTAAATATGTTTCCGTCCATTATAAACAGACCTTAAATGAATATAAAAAAAATGCTCGTAATAAAACTCACTTTTTTTTATTTATTTTCTTTGTTACAACAATTTTAAAGTCCCCCCAAAAAAAAACTCTACAACCCTTAAAACTTAAACTAAAAGTACTCCCTTTCAAACAATATACTTAAAATAATAATACACCGTTATATTGCAATGTTTTTTCTAAATTATACAACAAAAACTATAAAACAAACTAAAAATATATAAAATAAAAATACGAAAAAAATTATACACACTTAAAAAAAAAAATAAAAAAAGTTACTATTAATTTTTTAAAACAAAAAAAAAAAAAAAAAAAACTAGAATTTAAAAATTCTTCGAAATAAAATATCAAATTCAAACTAAAACAAAATAAATTATTAATAATAAAATATTAAAATAAAATATTATTAAAAAAAAATAAATCAACCATGTTCTAAACTTAGCCAGTAAGTAATTAAAAAAAAAAAAAATTAAGATTATAAAAAACTAAATATATTATTTTAGATATTTTAAAACTTAAGTATTAAAGAAAAAAATTAAAAAAAATAATATATAAATAAAGTACACCCACACGTAACACACACACACACATTTTCTAAAATTTTATTATTATAAAAAAAAAAAAATTATATAAATACTAAAAATTAATTAATTTTTATCCTAAAAATTAATTAAACAAATTTTAATCATTTTTATTATTTATATAAATTTTTTTTTATCATAATTTATTAAATATAATTTTTTTTAATTACAATAAGGTATAAATATTGAAAATATTAAAAAAAAAAAAAAAAAAAAAAAAAAAATTAAAATTTTTGAACTGGTTTTAAACAGAAGAAGGATAAATAATAATAAAAACCCGAAATAAAATGATAATGAATTATAATAATAAAAATAAATTATTATTAGGATTTGTAAACTAGATGGAAACTTTTATTTGCCTTAAAGTTTAATTATTAAATAAAACTTAAAATTAATTAATAAAAAACCTAAAAACAAATAAATAATTATACATATAAAAAAAATCATATATAATTTATATAATTATAAAAAAAAATAATTCTGAATTTTTATTTTAATTCAAATTAGTTTAAATATTTGAAAAAAAAAAAAAAAGTTTTTAAAATAAAAAAAAAAATATATAATAAAATTTATTATCATTAGGGCAAGTTGTTAATGGCACGAAACACGGTTCTTTTTTCATATTGTTGACGTTTTCGGCATTTTATTCAAAGCAACTATATAAAAAAAAGTGATATTGATGGCAAGAGGTGTTTAAGGATCATTCACTAAAGCCTTCCGAATTTTTCGGACTACTTGGCAGCAAGTGTCTAAAACCACTGTCGTTATCAATGAAGGCTTAAAATTAGTAAATTTTCAATTTACACAGGGTTGCCAAGGTGTTTGAACATTTTGTAAAGATATTAGTGAATGTTCATTAAACATCTCTTTCCATCAATACCACATTATTGTATTATAGTTCATTTGGATGAAATGCCACAATAAATTAACAAAAATAAAAAAACATCGTGTTTCGTGCCATTAAAAACTTGCCTTAATTATCATCTTTAAAAATATATATAAATTTTTAAGTATTCACTTTATTGTTATAATTTTATTGTTATTTTTTTTATAATTAAATATATATTTTTTTTATTTTTAAAATCTGTATAAAAATATATTTATCATAATTGTGATTTTTAAAAAAAAACTTTTTAAGTACATTTCTTTGTTACTATTTTTTTTAATTTTTTTTTTTTTGCGAAATTATGGTTCATAATTTTGAAAAGATATTAGCGAAAGCACAGTTAAAGTAAGGGAATATTCACTTTTGTGGCCCCGTTAACTTAACTGGAGCATCGGTTTTTTTTTGTGTTACTTTATCAATATGTCAAAACTGTTACAAATTGCAAGAAATCGATCTTTTTTCTAAAAAAAACATCAAACCTTGCTTTCCGCTAAAAATGTCCCATTTTTAAAAAATGAGTATATTTATAAAAAAAAAAATTACCAAAATTCAAAATTTTGAAAAATTTTATTTTTCATTTTATTTCATACAGTCAAAATTATTTAGATATGGAATTCTAAGTTTATCAGATACCAGTAAACCACTTTTTCCTGGAATCAAAAATGTCGCACAAATTTAATAAAAATGCAAAACCTGTTTTTAATTAGATTTAAAGATTTTTTAAAATGTCTAATTTGGAGATGTCGATTGCTATTTTTATAATATAATAGTGTCATAAAAAAAAAAAAAATTAAATAATAATTCGTGTTTGAGGGTATAGCGGAACCTTTCTAGAGAATTTTATAAAAATTGAGTATTTTGTCAAAAATTAAACAAAATTTTATTGTTTTCATCAAAGTTTGCATAAATTTGGGAAAAATATGTCTTAATTTATAAAAATTGAGTATTTTGTCAAAAATGTAGTATTTTGTCAAAAATTGAACAAAATTTGAATGCTTTCATCAAAGTTTTCATAATTTTGGGGAACAAATGTCTTAAATTTGATTAGACTTTAATTATCTTTTCTTTTAATTAAAAAAAATTCTTAACCGATTGGGATTTTTTGAATACCAGGTTGTAAAACTTTTAAATTGATAAAAAAAAAAATCCACTTGAGATAAATAATTATTTGATGCAATTTGATTCACATAGGGTTAATGTTTTCACTTTTGTCCAAAAAACACAAACTATGAAATTTACAGAATGACTTGTATAAGCTTTTGATTAAATTTGGATATGTGATAAATTGTACTTAACTAATAAGCGCAATTCTTTATCGTACCAATTTTACTTTTAAGGGTTAAAATGTTGGGGTCAACATTGGCTCTAGGTTCATTTTTTTCGTTTTTTTTTTCATGGGTATCAAATTAAATGTATTTGAAATATATATTTTACTATTTACCGTAAAAAATTAAAGGGGTATATGTTTATTTGTTGTTCCTGTGCCATTTCGGACCCCCACCTTTTAAATCATTAAAAGTAAGATTGGTACGAAAAAGAATTGCGATGGTTCGTTAGTTTAGTACGTTTTATCATATCGCACACCTAGTTCAAAAGTGACTCAACTCAAAGTTTTTCATTTTTCAGGAAGCGAAAAAAAAATAATTGCAACTTTATACCAATTGAAACATAAAGAAAGACATAACTATTTTTTAGCAACAGTTAACAACATCAAAATACACTGAGATTTTGTTTTATAGATAAACAAGTGTATTGTGCATAGTTTAAGCATATAAACACGAAAAATTAAAATTTTGAGTTAAGTCACTTTTGAACTAGGTGTGCGATATATCAAAATTTATTAAAAATCTAAAAGGCGATATTTTTCCAGAATTTCCTTATGGGTATTTGGTAAAAAGTGAAAACATTAACCCCTTGGCTCAAATTACATAAAAAATAATTGTAATTAAACGGAAATTTTTTTATTTTCTATTTAAAGGATTTATAATATTGTAGTCATAATATATAGTTGCATGGGTCTTTTTAGTCCACCTGGTACTAAGGGTTAGCGATTGTTTTAATAAAAGAATAGATAATTATAGTCAAATAAAATTTAAGTGATATTTTTCCTCAAATTATTAAAGGTATTATTTTGTAAATTTCCTAGTGGGTCTGTTTTTAGCTAAGAGTGTAAAAATTAACACTGCACGCATCAAGTTACATAAAATAATAATTTTTATCAAGTGGAGATTCTTTTTATCCATTTAAAGGCTTTACAAACTTGTAGTCATAATTAAAATTAAATTCCATGGGTCTTTTTGTACCCAGGCCACTACTAAGGGTTAAGGATTTTTTAAATAAAAGTAAAGATAATTATAGCCTAATCAAATTTAAGTGATATTTTTACCAAAAATTATGCAAACTATGATGAAAACATTAGATTAGAGTGGCACTATGAATCGCGACCAGAAGTTGGTATTTTGTGCTGATGATGATTCGGCGATCCAAGCATCCCTAGTGAAAAGGTTGTTCACGTTCCTCAATTAAGAAAAGTTTTATTGTAGTAATGCTAATGATGAAAACATTAAAATTTTGTTTAATTTTTAATAAAATAACAAACTCCAATAATATTTTTTTCAATTTTTTATTTTTTTTAATAACAACTATTTTATTACAAAAATAACAATCGACATCTTTTAAATTAGGCATTTTAAAAAGTCTTGAAAATTAATTACTAACAAAGACGTTTTACATTTTTTATCAAAATCGTGGATCATTTTGGTTTTAGGGCCAAAGTGGTTTAATGATATCCCATGAAGTCAAAATTATATTTCTAAATAATTTTAAGTATATTTAATAAAAATAATATTTTTCAAAATTTCGAATTTTGAGAATTTTTATTAAAAATAATTTTTTTTTGTTTTTACAAATGGGTAATGTTTGGCCAAAACTCGGCACGTGCTCCAAAATATTTCTTTCATTTGGAACTGTTTGCAATAAAACGTAGGGGTCTTGAAGTACTTCTCGCAAGTTGCAAAAATGTCAGTTATGAAGTGACATATTATGACCATGGATTTCTTGCAAAGTGTCTTTGATAAATGGGTATCAAATGAAAGGTATTCGCAAGTTCTCCAAAATATTTCTTTCATTTGGAACTGTTTGCAATAAAACGTAGGGGTCTTGAAGTACTTCTCGTAAGTTGCAAAAATGTCAGTTATGAAGTGACATATAATGACCATGGATTTCTTGCAAAGTGTCTTCGATAAATGGGTATCAAATGAAAGGTATTTAAGAGACTTATTTAATAGTTCTTGAAATTACGGGCGAATTTAAAAAGATTTCATTGGGAAATCGTTGTTCCACCAAAAATAAATGTAACCTTGTTTAAAATTTGTAATTTAGTTATACTGTTTATATCTTTTCAAAATCTTGACTTTTAATTTTGAAATGCTACGTGATAAAATCAACGAATTTTTTAAAATGTTTTTTTGTATATTTTTTTTATAAATATTATTTTTTATATTTTGTTATATATTTTATGAAAAAAAAACTAAATTTTAACTCATAGTTTACGCATATTTTACTATTTTTTTATATTATTTAAATAAGTATTATCTTTATAGTATACACTCAAAATAATATGTCTGTAATATAACTAAACATTTTTTAAATTTTTGGCTTTCAATAAAATCATCTAAAATTTAAAAAAATCAAATAAAAATTAGTAAATGTATATAGTTGAAATATAAACCTTTAACAAATTTCGTAAATTTACTAATTTTTCCCAAAATTTTAAACAACTTCATTTAAAAGCCAAAAAAAAAACTTCGTTATTTTACTTTTATAATTATTTGAGTGTACTAAATTTTTGTATAGTATTTGTTTCATTTCAAATAATACTCACTTTCTACTGATATTTTTGTTAATTTTTAAATAATTTTTTTTTAATAATTTTTTTTTCTAATTTTAAGCATGTGTATTTTTACGTAAAACGTTTATTATCCTACACCAAAATTATGAAACAAAATATATAAAATACAACTAAATAAAAAAAAAAAATGAAAACGAAAATTGTAAACTTTAAATATTATGGGAATAAAGAAAATATTACAAGAATCATCAAAATATATTATTACCCTTATATTATTATATTTATAAAATGAAATTTAGTTATTATACATCATGAACAAAAAAAATTAAAAAAAAATAATAAAAACCACAAAAAAAAATTAAAATAAATTTAAGATTATGAAAAATAAAAAAAAACAAAAATTATGTAAAAGATAATGATTAATAGTTATTTAAAAAGAAAACAACAAAAACATAAGTGAAATAAAAAAAAAAACAATAAAATTAAAAATAAACAAAAAATTGTTTTATTTAAAATAAAATATAAAAACAAATTTAAAAAGGTAAGTAAAAAACATAAGTCGATAGGAAATTGTTTAAAAATTTTTATTAAAATTATTTAATAATCTTTAAAAATAAAAACTATTATTATAGCTTTTTTAAAATTCTAATAAGCACGACAAGGTAGTTTTATTAACCCTCTAACCGGCAAGCCCGCCTCCTGGAGGTGCATTTTAAATTGCCCATAAGTGCGACAAATGAGGATTTTGTTATAAGAATTTAAGATATTTTGATAGAAAACTAAATTTACACAAATATTTTGTTAAGTGATTTTTTTGTGTGCATGGCATAGTTTGGCAGCGAGAAAGCGTTAAAGTTGAAATTTCGTAACATTTCCAAATTAAATATTTTTAAATGAACACAATTTTCAAAAATCTTGACAACATATTTATGCTAACTAGAAACCGTTGATACTAAACATTAGGGTGGGTCTATTTGTTCGGGACCGAAAAACATGACAAAGCGTATAGCAAGGTCGTAATCTACGGAAAATTCTAAGAACTTTCCCCAAAGAAACCATGGTTCTAAAATCAAAATCGAGCTTCCGGTTTTTTAAGAGAAAATTTGGTGCTCAGGAAATCCGAAAATAATGCTATTTTTTTTGGAAATATTCATTGCAATTGGTGAATAGTTGACCTGTAACGCTGGAAGAGGGCTAATTTTGAAGGAAATTTTCTCAGCTTTCTATATCTGTCCTCATTTATACAAAATTATTTACCAAAATAATGGTTTTGGAGGTTTATGTTAAAATAACAATAGCCAAACTGTTAAAAACCTAAAACTGTTACGATTTTTTTACCTAAATCTTAAAAAAAAAATATTTAACTAAATTGGTATTCAAAATTGAATTCAAAAAAGTAATTGAACTTAAAATTGGTTAAAAGAAAATTTATTTAACAAAACCTAAGTCAAAACTGAAAATTTAAAAAAAAATATCGATTTTTTATTAAAACTCACTTTCTTGGCGCTACGAAATAACCCCCAATGAAATAACACCCAAACGACAAAATGAAATAACCCCCAATGAAATAAATCCCAAAAAAAATGAAATAAGTCCCAACAAAAAATAATTAAATAATACCCAAAAGAAATGAAATATTCCCCAAAGGTGAAAATGAAATAACACCCAAAATTTGGGGGTTGTTTCGTAATGAAATAACTCCCAAAGGAAGAAATGAAATAATAATCTTTGCTTTATAAAGTTTTTGTGCGTGGCGGCCTACGGCCGCTCTTAGGGGTTTTCTCCTCCATGGGACGCGGCGGGTGGCTTCGCTAAATAAAGTTTCCCTGCGCGCGTCACACTAGGGAAGATAATGAGACGCGCGCAGGAAAACTGTATTCAGCGAAGCCACCTGTCGCGTCCTATGGAGGAGAAACCCCCTAAGATCGGCCGCAGGCCGCCACGCAGAAAAACTGAACAGTATAACAAAAGAATCAAAATATACAAAATAAAGGCTTTATTGCACCATTGGCTAAATTTCAATAAAGGCCTTATGTCACTTTCAAAGTGCAATAAAGCCCTTTTCGCAATAAAGACCTTATTTCTCAAGTGGAAGTGAAATAAAGCCTTAAAGGCCTTATTTCGTAAGGCGCTATTGCACCCCACCAAAATAATTGCATATGAAATAATCTCCAAAGAATTTAAATTTTGGGCTTTATTTCATTGGGGGTTGCTTCATAATGAAATAATCTCCAAACCGCAAGATGAAATAATCCCCAAAAAAAAGAAAAAACCCCCAAACAATTTTACACAATTTTTTTGGGGGTTATTTCATTTTTGGCCGTTGGGGGTTATTTCATTGGGGGTTATTTCGTAGCGCCCACTTTCTTATTTAAAAAGTTCTTCAACTTAAAAAAAAAAAAATCAAAAAATAACTATGAAAAATGTATTCAAAAAAATATATATATCGGCCAAACCGGGAATAGAACCCTGGGATCCTATGTCACAAAGCACGACATAAGCACTACACAACAGCACTTGTTAACTAATGCGTGCCGGCTGCCTTGGTTCGAATCCTGGCTATGCCCATCAAATTGATTTATTTTTTTGTTTGCTTTTTTTAATTTTTTTTTTTAATTTAATTAAAAAAAAAATATACGCAAAATATTATTTTCCTCGTTTTTATGTTAAAATGTAATGGTGACAACTCTAAAATTCAGTTAGTACAACGATATTTACATTCGATTTTTTACTATTTTATTCGTTGCAACTACAATTCAGTTGAATAGGCCGAACTTTGTTGTTAAGTTGTACCAACCGACTTAAATTCGTAATAACCAAATTTGAGTCAAAATAATCGAACTTCAGTTGGCAAACAGCAAAATTTTTCTCTGTGTGTATTACCACTAGTTTCATATTACATTGTTTAAAAAATGCTATCTCCATAGTTTTGAAATCGCTACTTTTTTTTGTTCAAGTAAAAATTATACGAATGTGTACGTAGTACGTATGTATATCTAAAGGATGTTATTTGATTACACAAAATGTGATTTAAATTGACAAAATACATTTGTATATGCACAGAATGGATCTAACAATATAACGAGAGTATGTGTGGTAGTGTGTTTGTATGACGGTGTGTAAGCGTATGTTAAAGTGTTGTGTAAATATTGTTTATAACACCATTTTATTTTGTAACAAAACTTTTATATGCCAACAAATACATACAGACTTACAAATCACAACAAAATTAAATTTAAAAACATACAGGCATACCATACAAATTTACACTCATACACTGTCATAAACACAATTAATGCTTGTGCCGTCGTAAAGCCAAAGTTTGTTCCTTGTGCTATTTAACATTTACTGGTAATTACTACTACAACTACAACAATACATGTACAAATGAGTCTTCGTTTTAAACAGTACATACAACAATATATTTCTGTTTTATATCATGTTGCTTATACAGATCTGTGTGCGTGTGTGTGTGTACTAACACATTGTAACATAAAATTTTACAATTTAAATCGACGCATTCAATTATTTTAATGCGTACAGAAATTACAATACATTTTAATCACACTTTAAGTGACAATTAAAAAAATTACAGGCAAAATGTTTAACATTTTTTTTTTCTGTTGTAGTAGTAATTTTTTTTTATACTCGTTAAGCTGTATGTGTGTGTGTGTGTGTTCGGTATGATGAGTATAATTTAATTAAATGTGATACTGGTAATAAACAAGAGCAATATGGTTGGGGGAAATAAATAATAATGGTTGATTAACCTTTTGGGAAATGTAGTCGATTAACAGGTACATATTACAAAATGTCAAGAGTTAATAAGGAATTGAATTACTAAAAAAAAGGGAACGCTTTTGAATGTTTTTTAAATGATTTGTATAAAATGGCTTAAAAAAGTGATAAAAGGAGTTTCTAAACTCGTTTTCGTTGTTAATTTTTAGTGCAAAACAATTATTGAATTTCAAAAGAACCGGCATTTTAGTGTTAATAAGGAATAATAAAAAAAAAATTATCTTCTCTTTAACTCATTATGGAACAATTGTTACGTTTGCAAAAAAGTACTTTCAAATCGCAATATCTTTTACTGTAAGTAAGTGGTTTAAAACCCATAACATCTAGACCATCGTCCCTAATCAATAACAATATTTATGTTTTCAAATCATTTAAAGTTGGCGTTAATGACTTGAATTTTCTGTAAATGTATAAAATCATTGGAGGACGTTTAAATCTTTAAAAAAAAAAAACACCATAAATAAAATTTCGTTATTTTTTTTTTTTTAATTACAAAACTATTGTATATACAAAGCTACACTCATAAAAAAATTTAGTTCACAAGTCTGTTAAACGTGTTTTGCTGCGGTTGAGCAAATTTTTTTGTTGTTTTCGTTGAAATCCGTTGTTTAACTAAAGTTATTAGTTATCCCATTTTACCACATGAACAAATTAAAGCAGTGCTTGAACTAATATTTTCTTCTGATATTTAGTTAGTTTTTTTTTAATGATTTTGAGAACGCATCTGTTAATATAGAAATATTTATTTGTAACTTTTTGCATGAACGTCTGTGTTTGAATATGCCTGTGTGTTGTGTATGTATGTATTCTAAGTTGTGTGTCTGTCTTTTTGAAATAAAAACACAATTAAACGAAAAACTGAAAGCGAAAAAAAATATCCATACATTTTTCGCTTTTAGTTTTAACTTTGATTGTGTTTCTTTTATGACGCTTTTTACATGGCGCCATTCTTAGAAAGAGAAAAAATGAGAAATATATATTATTTTTTTGTTATTTAGTCAAAAACCAAGCGTCCGAAGAAGCAGACAGAAAATATCGCAGTATAAAAAGTTATTAAATAAATATAATCATATATATGATTCTTGTTAATACAAAACTTACCGTATATGGTAAGTTTTATATTAAAAAAAATTTATATATATTTATTTATATAAATATAATTAAATATTGTTTTTTTCTTCTTCTAGCTCAGATTTCATCAAATTCGTCAAAACGAAACCAATTCCACATTATACGAGAATAAAATTAAATGAAAAATATTTCTATATGTTGTTTTTTTTAATTAATAATAATTTCCGCAGAAAATTTAGCAGATTTAACTGAATTGTTTGCCTGTTTTTAACTAATATTTAGCAGAAAACCTGTGCTGATTTCCACTAATTTATTTTCATTTCCCTTTGACAAAACTTCTTCTAAATTATTGTATTTTAACTAACAGTTTTACCATTTTAACTAACAGTTTTACCAAAATTTAATAGAACGTGATTGTCAACTTTATTGTAAGTTCTGCTGGTGAAAATGCTGCTACTATTTTCTGTTGTCGTAGCTGAATTTTCAACTATGTATACGGGCATTTTTTTATTTTTAGATGTATATTTATAACAATATTTTAACTTTACAACTAAGAGATCCTCGATGATATTTAAAAAACAAAAAAAAATTTCATCAAGGACATACGAGGGCGGGTCAATAAGTCCGTGATTTTTCGAACTTCCCGCGTAGTTATATGAAACTAGCGGGCGCAGCCCGCTACGTTGTTAGCGTGCCTTAGACCTAGTTTTTGGGATGATGGTAATCCAGATAAGGGTCTTGATTATCAAGTTTAAGCTGTAGTTATTTCGTTAATAATTTTGTTTGACCATTTATTAAAAATGTTTTAAATAAATTTTGTTCATTAGTTAAAAAAACAAATTTAAAAATTGTTTTCATAGACAGATATAATGGTTATGTGCAATATTTTATTAAATTTCATGAATATGATAAAAAAAAATATTTTCATTAAATTTCTTCCTTTATTAAAAAGTAAGCATTTTTTTCTTCAGAATTTTTGCTATATTTTCCTCAATTCTATATTTGTAGCAGCCTTATTTGAGGTATTAGAAATATGTGTAGATAAATGAGCCACGGTTTAGAGCCCCCTTTGTTTTTCAAATCAGCCACTGATAAATGGATGCAAATATATGATTATCATCATTGTAAAGCCTATAGTTTATTTAAGAACTGGCATTATATGTGTACCAAATATCAATGAAATCGATTAAGCCGATTAGAGATACTTAAAATGTGCGACGCAGATAATATAAAAATCCAATAAAGTGTATATCATTTCTACCAAATTTCAATAAAATCGGTATACCATTAAGGAGATACTGAAAAAGTGACCATACAAATTAAACGAACATCATATGGAAATCTTATTTACCCTGTTTTGGCTAACATTGGTCCCATTACACATATAGATAGTGAGGAGATATTGAAAAAGTAGGCATAAGAGAGCCACGTTAATAATATCGAAATATCAGTAGTCTCATTATCTACGCACCAAATTTGAACAAAATTGGTTCAGCCGTTATGAAGATACGGAAAAAGGAGGCGTAAAAGTGCCGCACCCATTGTATCGAAGTGTAATATAGTCTATAGTGGCTATTAGTGGTCGCAATAACTATGCATACAATTCCAATGAAATCGGTTGTGTCGTTTAGAAGATACGGAAAATGTAGGCGTAAAAGTGTCACGCCCCTCGTATCGAATTCTAATATAGCCTATAATGGCTGTCAGTAGACAGATTATGTATGCCCCAAATTTCAATAAAATCGGCTTAGCCTTTTATAAGATACGGAAAAAGTGGGCATAAAAGGGCCACGCCCACGATATCGAATTTTTTATAGAATATATTTCCTTCCGGAGCTTGCACTATCTACATGCCAAATTTAAATAAAATCGGTTCGGCCGTTTATAAAATACAGAAAAAGTGGACATAAAAAAGCCACGCCCACCATATCGTAATTTTTTTTTTTCACTCTCTATGTACCAAATTTCAATAAAATCCGTTCAGTCGTTTGGGCGTGATGGGCGTAATATCGAATATAGCGAAAAAGTGGGCGTAAATGTGCCACGCCCACCATATCGAAATCAAATACAGCACATATTACTTTTCAGTTTTCCCACTATCTGTGTACCAAAATTTAATAAAATCCTTTAAGCCATATAAAAGATAACCAAAAGTGGGCGTAAAACTGCCACGCCCACCAAGTCTTAATCTATTATAGCAAATAGTGCTTATGAGTCATCCCAAGATCTGTGTACCAAATTTCAATAAAATCTGTTCAGCCATATAGAAGATAGTGAAGATGTGGGCGTAAAAGTGCCACGCCCACAATATCTAAATTTGATATAACTTAAAGTGCTTATCTGTGACATCTCTTTCTGGGTACCAAATATCAATTGCATCGGTAAAGCCATATCGAAAATAGTGAAAAAAGGGCGTAAAAGTGCCACGCCCATCATATAAAAATTTCATATAGCCTATAGTTCCTTCCAGACCGCCCACTATCTATGTGTCAAATTTCAATAAAATCTGTTCAGCCATATAGATGATAGTGAAGATGTGGGCGTAAAAGTGCCACGCCCACAATATCTAAATTTGATATAACTTAAAGTGCTTATCTGTGACATCTCTTTCTGGGTACCAAATATCAATTGCATCGGTAAAGCCATATCGAAAATAGTGAAAAAGTGGGCGTAAAAGTGCCACGCCCATCATATAAAAATTTCATATAGCCTATAGTTCCTTCCAGACCGCCCACTATCTATGAGTCAAATTTTAATAAAATCGGTTAATAAAATAAGTATACAATTTCAAATAATGAAATAGTGGGCGTAAAAGTGGGCGTGGCCAAAAAAAAAAGTATCCTATTGAGCATTCCGGAGTTCCAGTTACATACTGTGAAAATTTCAGGAAGATCGGTCCAGTGGTATGGTCAGGCCACTGAGGGGGAGACTTTTTCCCCTATTATCCAATTTTTTACCACGTTCCTGAGCAAAATTCCAAAAAGTAAAACTGCAGAAAGTTGGGTTATATCCGAATGAACATATGGTGAAAATTTCAGCTATCTATCGTAAAGGGTTCGGTGAGGCCGCTAATGGGGAGACTTTTTCCCACTTTTATCCCCCCTTTTACCACGTTCCTGGGCAAAATTATAAAAAGTAAAAGTACAGGAAATTTTGTCATGTTCCAAAGAACACATGGTGAAAATTTTAGCTTTCTATCCCAAGGCTAAAGCATCATGTGTATACAATTTCAAATAATGAAATAGTGGGCGTAAAAGTGGGCGTGGCCAAAAAAAAAGTATCCTATTGACCATTCCGGAGTTCCAGTTACATACTGTGAAAATTTCAGGAAGATCGGTCCAGTGGTATGGTCAGGCCACTGAGGGGGAGACTTTTTCCCCTATTATCCAATTTTTTACCACGTTCCTGAGCAAAATTCCAAAAAATAAAACTGCAGAAAGTTTGGTTATATCCGAATGAACATATGATGAAAATTTCAGCTATCTATCGTAAAGGGTTCGGTGAGGCCGCTAATGGGGAGACTTTTTCCCACTTTTATCCCCCCTTTTACCATGTTCCTGGGTAAAATTATAAAAAGTAAAAGTACAGGAAATTTTGTCATGTTCCAAAGAACACATGGTGAAAATTTTAGCTTTCTATCCCAAGGCTAAAGCATCATGTGTATACAATTTCAAATAATGAAATAGTGGGCGTAAAAGTGGGCGTGGCCAAAAAAAAAGTATCCTATTGACCATTCCGGAGTTCCAGTTACATACTGTGAAAATTTCAGGAAGATCGGTCCAGTGGTCTGGTCTCCTATAAAATACATACATACAAACAAACAAACAAACAAATAAACAAACACACATTCTATTTTATATATATAGATACAACACGGCTCCCATCAAGTACCACCTGTTAGTAGACTACTGCCAAATTTTGAGCAAGTTCCGTCATTTGCTTTGCGTTTAACAGCTGTTCAAAACATACAACCTCGTGGATTTTTTTTTTTTAAATGGAAAAAAGTGAATTTCGAGCGCTCATAAAACATTATTTTTTGCGAAAAAAAACTCCAATCAAACCAAGGAAAAGCTTGATAAATACTATGGGGACTCTGCACCATCGATGTCAATGGTAAAAAAAAGTAGTTTACTGACTTTCGTTGTGGTCGCACAAGTACAAATGACGCTGAACCTTTTGGACGGCCAATTGAGGTCAATACACCCGAAAATGTCGAAAAAATCCACGATATGGTTTTGGCCGATCAAAGAGTAAAAGTGCGTGAGATTGTTGATGCCATAGGCATTTCATATGGCAAAGTGGTTTCGATTTTAAATGATCAGATGGGTTTAAGAAAGCTGCCTGCAAGATAGGTGCCGCGTTTTGCTCTCAGTTAATCGTAAACGTAATCGCGTGAAAATATGGATCCATTACAACACCCCGGAGACCAAGCAGCAGTCTAAACAATGGGTTTCTCCGGGTGAACCGGCTCCGCAGCAGACCAAGGTTAGTTTGTCGGCCAATAAGGTGATGGCAACAGTTTTTTGGGATGCACGCGGGATAATCCACATCGATTACCTTCAAAAGGGAAAAACAATAAACGGCGAATATTATGCCAACTTAATGGACCGATTTAACGAGGATTTAAAAAAACGACCCCATAAGGCCAAGAAAAAAGTTCTTTTTCATCGTGTGCAGTCTCAATGGCAAAATTTCATGAATTGGGCTACGAATTGGTACCCCATCCGCCATATTCTCCGGATTTAGCCCCCATTGACTATTTCCTATTTCCAAACCTAAAGAAATGGCTCGATGGAAAGAGATTTAGCTCCAACGATGAAATTATTGATCAAACAAATGCCTATTTTATGGACCTCGAAAAATCCTACTTTTGGAAGGGATACAAAAATTAGAGAAACATTGGACTAAGTGTATTGAGCTAAAAGCAAAAAAAAAACTGTGTTTCATTCAAAAAGTCACGGACTTATTGATCCGCCCTCGTATAAATCATTGGTTAACACCCATTTTTAAAGCATTGTGTAAGTCATATCCATTTTGATAACGCGGATTTTCCAAAATAGTATTGGATTGAAAAGTAAAAGGCTATGACCGCGATTTTTTTTTGCTATGGTAATAAATAGAATCTATAATTAAGAAAAGAAGAGGTACGAAAATAAAATTGACCCCATTTTTATATCGCTTAAAGTAAATTGTTATAATTTCAATAAATTTTTTTTATATGTATGCTTTGATAATTTCGTTCTACGAAGAAATAAATCAACGAATAACAATTATACCACTCATTATTTAAAATGTATTTAACTGACATTTTGATCTTATGATGTCAATGCAGAATACATAAAAAATATTTGCAAAATTTATAAATACTGCGAACTAGGAAAATAATGGATTATCAGTTTGTATGCTTGGGTTCTTTATCTCACTGTATTATATAGCTCAAAAACCAACATTAGCGAATGTTAACTCGTATATTTTTAATTTAGTGGCTTATTAATTAAGCATTCTGCATATTTTCAAGCTTTAATTTAATACGCACAGCATTTTATTTCAATATTTTTTTTTTTTTTTAACTAACCAGCAATAGAGTGTATAAAACATTATAATAAATTTAATCAAACTTAACTTGTAAAAGTAAAATAAAAGTGTTACACTAAGAAAAAAATTATAGCCACAAAGATCCCCTTTTCTATTTAAATTCCTTAAAGAAGACCGCAAATAGTGGTCGACTAAGATCTATAACCCAATTACTTCCTAAAGATTACGAGACAAAAACTAGAAGTTGAAAAAACCCGCAAAATCAACAATTGTAAGAATACCTCAAAAAGAAATCAGGTTGAAGTCTTACTGAGATAGTATTTATATATACAAAGAGACATAAACATAGTAAACTTAAATTTTATTGCCTATAAAATAGCATTAAATAACTAAAGAAGAAGAAAAAGCATTCCAAGAAGTATCACCACAATATTCAACAACCTCCTTAACATCTACCAATTCCACTTTCCACTTACACTAACAATATTCACTCATCCATATAACCAGCCAACCAAACTTTACAAGAACAACACAACTGCTGGTAAAATGTGTATTAAAGCATTAACAAAGAAAACTTGTTCTATCTGTATGTATGTCCGTCTGTCCTTAGGAAGCGGAATTGTACATGAACGCACCTTTTTTACTCGCGAAAATGTTACGAACAAAACAGAAGCAAGAAATATAAAAAATAATAAAAAAAAAAAACACCCAGAACCATAAGTTCCGTTTTATTTGTACGTGTATGCATGTGTAAGTATGAGTTTTTTGTTTTGTTTTGCTCTCTTTACAAGTGGTTAAACAGTAATGCGTATAAAAGTTAAATGAATGTCCTTTTTAGTTGATTGTATTGCATTGAAAGGTAACCAGCCAGCGAGTGAGTTCAGTGCTGGGTATTTTTAATTACCATTTATATTACTTTATATTTTATTTACTTTGGGAATTACAGTTTTTCACACAACTTTTAATATTTTTAACACCAGATTTGTGAAATAATTAACCATATTGTGCATTTAGTTACAGGGAAAATAACACTTTAATTACTTACATTTAATTATTGTAATTTAAAAAATTTCACATGCAAATAATTTCGAAATGTAATTAAAATGGTCCAGGTGTGAGCCAGTCAGCCACTCATTGATACGAATATAAACCAAACCAACTATAGCTATTATAATAGTCATGGATATTAAGTAAATTATAAGAATGTTGGGGATAATAATAAAAATTGGTTGAATACATTCATAAGTTTTTTTCACATATGGGGGATTAAAGGTAAAATTTAATGATTTTTGGCGTAAATTTTTCTAATTCTCACAACCACGAGTCTGTTTATTACAAAATGTATGTATTTCTTGCTTATTAAGGTTTATCTTCAGGTTTCTATTCGCCATACACTTAATTAGTATATGTGGCGTATGAGTGTTATTAATTCATATAAATAATGCTCATACGCATTGTAGGACATATTTCAAATACTGTAACAATTACATGGTACTACAATGAAAAAAGGCTTGAAAATCGATCAGGTGTCCAATTTATCAATTTTTCGGTTAGATCTAGCCATTTTATTTTTATTTAGCCATAACAAAATGGCTTGATTGTATATAGCCAAAGGTCTTAAGCCCGTATGACACTGTATACACTTAGGAAATTATGTTGGTAAAGACGACTGCAATTGTAGTCAAAAACAAATGAAATTTCATTTAAAAAAAGGACGACTTACATTTCATTAAATTCAACTAACATTGTCATTTGTTTTTTAATGTTCAAAAATGACTAACAATTGTAGTAAAAATGAACCACATGGTAGTAAAAAATAAACCAAAAAAATTTTTTTTTTATTTTTTTAAATAACAAAAAACAACTGTAAAAAATGAATGTAAAATCATAAAACAGTCATTTGATGTTAGTTGTTTTTCTAAATGAACTACAAGGTTAGTTAAAAATTTTATTTGTTCTACAAATGACTTACATTTACATTAAAAATAATGAAACTGTATTACAACCCAAACAACTACATATTTTTAAAGCAGAAGTTCCCTGAGTGTAGTTTTTGTATTGACAATCTAAATTAAAGCAGTACAAATATATTGTTACTCAATTTTTTAACTAGTGTAAAGAGTACGAACACATAGTGCCAAATTGTAGTAAATGTCAAAACAAATACTTTTGTTATCGATAAATCAGCGAAAAATTGGGATATCTGTCAAAAGTGCAAACGAAAATTTTGAACTTTATCTTGACATTTCTCACAGGCAAATAAGTTTGTTGTCAGTTTCTTTTTGGAACTGTCAGTTAAAAAAAAAAAAAACAAAACTGTTTGTTTACAAATTGTATATATGTTTCATTCGCACATTAATGTTGTTTCTTTCTCCCAATACATCTTGAAACTATACAAAAACTATACAGTGTCATAACAGCTTTAGCAATTCAATTTTTCCCTAGCCATTTTTTTCCACACGTTTTGAAGATAATTTCATACAAAAGTGCTTAAATTTTGTTACAAAATTTTAAATTTTTGACAGGTAATTTTTTCATGTAATTTTTACATTCAATTTAAAATAATTTTTTTTTTTTGTAAAATTTACGGAAAATATTGTAAAATTAAGAAAATGTTTATATTTTAAATAACACAAATCAAATTCGTGTTAAAACTCATTATTATTAATAATTTACAATTAAATTATTGAGTTTTATTTCTAGCCATTTTTTTCCGTAATCTACGCACTTTCACAGTTTAAGAGTTGGCAACCTTTGGTGTAGGTTGTAGATTTGTTAAAGGCAATTTATTCAGAATCTTTAGAAATTTTAATACACCCATCCTTAGATTTTTTTATTTATTGAGATTTTTTATTTCACATTTTGATAGTGGTTTGAGCTTTTTGCTATATACTGCCAAGATTATGCCAAAAAATTCTTAGATATGAAAAAGTTTCAGCTTGTTAAACTTCTTGCCCTATATTTTACTTGTGCGGTATTTGTTTGTCTTTTTCGCAAATAGCACATTAATAACACAGTGCAACAAATGAAGACTTTTGGAAAAATGCACGGAATCGACAGTATAGGTTCGATTGTACTACCAAAGGTTAGTAAAATCTTGGCCAGTTTGACTACCAATTTTTTTTATGGACCTCAAAAGATTTTGAAAATCGGTGCACCACTCAAAAAAATGTGTCCTCAGTTTTTGGCCTACAGCTAATTCAGACTTGATGATATTGTTTAACTATATTTGGCAATAATGTAGTTAAGAGTCTACTAAACAAGTTTTATAAACATTTTATGTGCAAAAAATCATTTTTTCCTGCACTTTTTTGAAAAAATATAGGAGAAAATTATTTTTTTTTTGCTTTTTTCAGCATAACTTACAGGGACTCATAATTTTTTACTAACAATATATGACAAAATTGTAGCCATTGTAAATCTAAACAGCTTTTGTGAACATATCAATACAATCTGAATGTGTCTAGGCATCCGAAATAGCTTACAAAGACCACTTTGTACCTTATAAATAGTCGTTTTTGACTAGACTACACTTTTATTGCATTTTTTTTACTTTCTTCAATAACAAAAAAGTAAACAAAAATGCAAAAATGCAAAAAAAGAGGTACAAAGTGGTTTTTGTAAGCTATTTCGAATGCCTAGACACATTCAGATTGTATTGATATGTTCACAAAACATTAAATCGGCTTGTGGTCCGATTTAATGTTAGCGGATTTGGAAGAAAGAAGTCAGTTTTTTATATAAAAAAAAATTAAAAATATATTTTTTATGAAAGTTACTGCTCTTACATTTGAAATTTTTTATTTGATCACAAAAAAATTTTTACCCTTACTAGAAACATTGATCGAGTAAAAATTACTTAAACAAAAAGCATTTTTATTTTCAATATAACGAGCTTTCAACCTCCGTATATTTACAAAAATAAAGCAAATCAAACATATTAGCTAGGTTGATACTAGTATTTCGATCTGGCTAAAGATCTCATCTCAACCCGAAGTTTTAGAAATGCTAGAGCCTCCATAAGAGGCAGAACTTTAACAAAAAACCTATTAATAATCAATTTTGCTCCATTTTTTTTTTTTGTTAATTTTTAACGAGCTTCCAACCTCCGTATATAATTTATGAAAAATGTTTAATTAATAAAAAAACTGTTAAAGGAATTAATTATTTGAATTGGTTCTTTTGTCTTATTCATATTGCCTAAAGTTTGAATTTTGATGTTTGTCAAAATTTTTACTCGATTATGAAATTTCCACCAGAGTTGCCATGGTGGTCCGAATTTTAAATTATAATTCTTAGAATAATATTCAATATTGAGTCTTTCTATCGAAAAAGATATTTTTTATTAACCATTTGTCAATTTTTTTTATAAAGATAAATAGTTAACCACTTAATGGCAGCCTTTAAAAAAGTTATTATGAAATTTCCACCAGAATTGCCATGGTAGTCCGAATTTTATATTATAATTCTTAGAATAATATTCAATATTGAGTATTTCTATCGCAAAAGATATTTTTTATTAACCATTTGTTATTTTTTTTTTATAAAGATAAATAGTTAACCACTTAAAGTTTTTACTTATGATTTATTACCAATTTCGAATTTATAGTAATATTCGCCACATTGGATCCGCCATTTTGAATTATATTTTTAAATTTGAATTTCATTTTTGTAATCATAAGTTACCAGTGCCTTTTATTAAGATAATTTTATTTTTTAACAATATTCTGGAAAATGGATACTGTGAGGGTACTTTTAAAGTTACAAATCCTTAAATTACGAGATATGGGGTTTTACCCTTTATTACATGGTGTTAACATATAATTTGATTGAATGCAGCGTCTGATATTAGTAACCAGGACACATTTTTTTTTTTAAATACGATAAAGTCACATCTCTATTGTAATATTCAACAACTTTTGTGTATTTATACTATGCTATGTAAATGAAAATGTATTAGAAAAACGACCTGTTTTATGATTTGATTGAATGCAGCATCTCATATAAGTAACCAGGACACATTTTTTTTTTTTTTTTAATACGATAAAGCCACATCTCTATTGTAATATTCAACAACTTATGTGTATTTATACGATGCTATGTAAATCAAAATGTATTAGAAAAACGATCTGGTTTATGTGGTCATTGGATTTTACATCATTGCAGTATAATTGTAAAATATTAGAAAATTTCTAATACTATCGAGAGAGGAGAAAAAGAAATTTTCATTTCGTATGCTTTGTTGTTTTCGCACACTGTATAGTAATATAAAACTTAATCCTATTCTACAAAAACCTTATACATCAGCTTTAAAAACCTTCTGTTGCAATAGATCTGTTTTATTTAACTTGGTGTGCTAAATCGAAATCTGGCACCCATAAGAGTTCAATTCAGGAATTGAAAAAAAATGATCCATAATAAAAAGTAAGTATCAATATTGCATATCTTTTAAAAGCGTACTAGGATATTTTTCGAAATAGTTTAAATTGAAGGTGGCAATAATTCTCTCAAAACACTTCAAGCTATTATATCTCTGAAATTAGTTTTAGTTTAAAAGTTTGTTCATATTATTAAGGAAAAGCACAAAAAAATACCCTGATGTCTTATATTTCTTCATATTAAAATTTTTTTTCATAAAAACTCTTAAATTTTTGAGTTAAATAATATATATATATGAAATTTTTCTTTAAATGCGCACAAAAAGTTACTATTAATTTTTTACAAACATATTTCCATTTTTCTATATGGGGGACTTTATCTCAAGTGACCGAACTTTTTAAATCGATGTCTTGGGATAAGGTTGAAACTTGCACCAAGTTGAGCCCTATTGGGAAGTAGTTATGGGACAGGACAATCAGCGAAATCGGTGACAGACTCTCCGAGTTGGAGGGTGTTGAATTTCGACATGTTTGTCAAACAGCCATTTTTCCGCATACACAGAAAAAACTAAAAACGGGTTTCAATTAAAAATTTATTGAATCAATTAATATTTTAATTGATTTTGCAAATATCACGGCAATGATACTATAAATTCAACCTTTTATTAAAATTAAGTAGGAAAAAAGTTATAAATAACTTCTACAAAAAAAATATGATACTCACAAAAAGTGTGTTATCTATACGTTGGTATGTGTGTTTTTTGCAATGCTGAGTCTGTTTGAGTGTGTGTTTGTATTGTTTGTAAACTTCAAATGCATTTGGGTATTTTATACTGAAAATTTTCTATTTATGCATACAGTGTATGAAAAAATAATATGATAATTGCGTCTAAAATAAAATATGTATTTATATATTTAGAAGTCAATTAAAATATTAATTGATTCCATTTAATATTTGTTTAGAAACAAATTAAATTAAATTCAAATCAAATCTTTAATTAGATATTTTAGGTTGATAATTTTTTTCTGTGTACATATAACGAATTACGTATAGTAGTTTGAAAATGTTGTCCAATCTGAAATTCCAAATTTGTTCCAAATCAGAAATCTCACATTTTCAAAAGGGAATATCTCAAGAACTTTCAGAGATAGCCCACAAGCGTTAGCATGCTTTCTATAGGTTTTCACTAGCAGATTCGAAATGTGTTAATTTTATGAAAAAATCGAAAAGAAAAAACAAATAAATTGCGAGAACTCAAAATTTTTTGTGCAAAAAGTCCCTACTTCGGAAGAAATAGAGAAATATAAACAAGTCGCATCCCACTAAGAGACCACTAAGCTCGCTTTTTAAAAAAATCCACTTTGTAAAAAAAAATAAGTTGTTGCCTTTTTTTTAGATTGGAGAAAAAAGCTTTCGAAAACATTTTGGACAAAGGTTTGTAACTACAATAATTAATTAGTTATATGTATTCGGATAAAGGGCTGTTTTACGAAAATGTTGAAATTCAACACCCTTCAACTCGGAGAGTACTTGATCGATTCAGCTGAAATTTTGTGAAAGTTTCATCCCGATCCCAAGATATCGATTTCAAAAGTTCGGTCACTTGAGATAAAATCCTCCATATGTTTGGCTGACTGAAAAGGGGGGTGTTACCCTTTTTATTTATACCAAACAATTTTGCTACTTAATACACTGTTACCTTTATTTTTGTATTATTTATTTTTTTTTTTTTTTATTTTATGTTCCTGATCCTGGTAGTTGTAGGTGTTTTTGTTCTTTTATATAAACGAATTTAATTTTTTTTTTTTTTTGAAGCTGTTCTTTTGTTTTTCACACAATAGTACGCGCGCTATAATAAAGATTTAATTTTTTTTTATTTTTGCGGTTCATATTATGTATAATATAATGGTACTTTTTGGTTTGGTTTTTTTCATAATGTATGAGAGTAGACTCGAGAAAATAAGTTAATAGAAAATTTATATTTTTATATAAAACATAAATCATCTCAGAATAAGTAACTAAGATTTAATAAACAAAAGTCAAACTAAGATTTATTAAACAAAAGTCAAACTAAGATTTATTAAACAAAATGAAATCTTAAGCTTAAAAAAGGAAAGCTTTAGCTGAAAAAATCGACTTTTTAGAATTTTATTAAATTTTACCTGTTGAAGTCATAGGTACTTTATGAACAAGGTTTTAGTTTAATTTATCACCCCTTTTACGGCTTTTAAATCAGAGCGAAGGTGAAAATTTTAGAATTTTTCGGTGTTCTTGCGATTAAATCAGAACGTTTTTACCTATTTTTTATTCGTTTTAATTCATGTAAAAAATCCTGGTCGAAAGTAAAACGAATGCCCTTTTTTCTAATAAATTACAATTTAGGGTCAAAAATGGTGCTTAATATTAAAAAATTAGAACTTTTTTTTTTAGTTATTTCTGGTTTTATTGTATTTTTGACTGTATTGTTTATACTCTAAAAAAACTGTTTTAAAAAACATTTTTTTGTTTTGATATTCTAGAAAACACTCAAACAAATTGACAACAATGTTAGAAGCATTTTACTTTCAATATGTTTTTTATTTTCCATATAACAATATGTTTTTGGCACTTTGATAATAGTTTTGAAAAAAAATTCGAGTTTTCAAAAGCTTTTAGGGTTTGAGAACACCAAATTTCAATTTCGTGTGATTTCACAAATTCGTTCTAATTGCAAAACGTTCTCAAGTAGGAACATGGGCGTATGATTTCAATTTAATTTAAAACTAAATTGTTATAATACGTACATTCACACAGAGAAAAATTTTGCTATTTGCAAACTGAAATTCGGTTAATACGACTCAAATTCGGTTATTACGAATTTCAGTCGGTTTGCACTACTTAACATTAGTGTTCATAACATTAGTTTTCACAACAAAGTTCGGTTAATTGAACTAAATATTAGTTGCAACACCAAAAATATTCGAAATCTAAGGTAAATATCATTGTACTAACTAAATTTATAAGTTGTTACCATTAAAATACACTTTTTAATTCGGTTGGCACTTTATTTCTCTGTGTGTGCATAAAAACAAGAAAAATTTCAAAATATCAAAAACTTTCGTTGTTTTTCATTAATTTCGAATTTTTATGTTTATTCTATTTAATTAAAAAAAAAAAAAAGACAGAAAATAAAATTAATAGTGTTTATAATATTTAGAGAAAAACGTTTATTCTTCTTCTTAACCACAACATTTCTACATACATATTTAGTAAATCTTACAAGTGTGTTAAACTTTCTATGAGACTAGGCAAACCAGTTTTAACATTATTTATTTAACATTATATTATTATTATTAACATTTTTTTCTGAGTGTATGCCACACATATATATGGAAAAGTGTGACAATATGGTAAATTATACGTATGAAAGAGTCTATGTGTTGTGTTTGCGTATAAAACAAAAAGTTACGAATAGCAGTAAAAAAAAATATAATAATAATTTATTTTTGTATGTTAAAATAAATGGGTAATTTTAAGTTAATTAACTTATAACAAAAAATTGCAAAACAACAAAAAAGAAACTACATTAAGAACACCTTTTATGATTCAGGGTTCATTAAAAATAAAAAGAGATTATGATATTGATACCAAGAGAGAGATATTCTTCGCACGATATTGCTAATGAAAAAATATATATCGCACACCCAGTTCAAAAGTGACTCAACTCAAAATTTTATTTTTTTGATTTTATATGCTTAAACTATGCACAATAAACTTGTTTAATCAGTGCATTTTGTTGTTGTTAACTGTTGCTAAAAAAAACAGTTATGTCTTTCATTATGTTTAAAATTGGTATAAAGTTGCAAATGTTTTTTTCGATTTCTGAAAAATTAAAAATTTTGAGTGAGTCACTTTTGTACTAGGTGTGCGATATATTTATTGTCTCAAACGAATATGAATAAAATGATTCATTTGTTTGCTGCCAAAGATAATATAAATTGTGAGGAACAACGTCGTTCCCTCCCCAGCAAAACCACACATTACCAAATAATGGGTAAAGTAATGTACAGCCATAATGCTCCATGCATTACAATACACCTTACTTCAGCGATAAATTTTACAGGTGATGAGCCTAAAATTAATGGGTGGACTCATTACCTAGTAGTGGGTAAAATATCTGGTTACTTTTATTGTTGCCGGGTTCGGAAAAGTACTGCCTCTATTAATAGTTTTCATAAAAACTTATTTATATAAAAATATATATTACAAATAATTAAATAAATAACGTGTTCGCGCTCAGATTCGAACCTAGGGTCTCTGGTTGTTAGGCGAGAACTCTACCAACTGAGCTATCGTCACATATAATAATGGGTTGCTTTAAATGTAAATGAATTATTGAGCTTCGAGATTTCGTTTTCGTTTGCTATGTTAAAAATATATATCTTACAATCATGCTTACAAAAAATCACAAAGTAATGTGGCTAAATATAGATTTTCAAAATAATATTTTAAACACTACTTTACGCTTACATTTCAGGCAGTATGTAATTTATTATAGGTAAGTCATTATTTCATGTTATGAAATAATTTAAAAGGTAATGATGTATCATTACAAGGTAACACAAGAGTGTCCAATCATTGGTAGCACATTACTTTATGTTGAAAAATAATGTTGAAGGTAAGGGGTATACATTACAAAGTAATGCATTATGTAACCCATTATCGGTAACTCATTACTGTTTGTTGTAAAATAATGATACAGGTAAGGAGTATACATTACAAGGTAATGTATTACTTTATCGCACCCATTACCAAAGATTTGCTAGGTCGTTTTGTACCACACAAATATATTAAATATTTTTAAATTTGATATTAATTTTTAAATTATATATTAGAACTTAGAAGTGATCGTTAATTATTTAAAATCTGATGCCACCTCATGTTATTACTAATTTAACATAACATGTTAACTGTAAAAATATTACTTCAGCCGGAGTAGAAACTAATATTTTTTTATATAAATAAAACATTTTTTGTCATGATGCTTGTTAGGAAAATACCCTAGCCACGTGTTTGATTACTAAGAAGACAATAATGGAGCAAAATTTATTAAAAAATAGGTTTTTTGTTAAAGTTCTATTCTCGAGGCTTTAGCCAGATCGAAATACTAGTCTCAACCTAGCTAATATGTTTGATTTGCTTTATTTTTGGAAATATATTTAGGTTGGAAGATAGTTATAAATTAAAAATAACATAAAAATAATCTCTATGTATATAAAAACAAAATACTAATAAAACTGTAAAAAAATATTATTTGAGCTAGAGTAAAAACTAAAAAAATTTTTGGTCTTCAAAGTTTAGTAACGTCATGATGCTTGTTAGTAAAAGACCTAACCACATGCTTGATTACTAAGAAGACAAGAATGGAGCAAAATTGATTATTAATAGGGTTTTTGTTAAAGTTCTGCCTATTATGGAGGCTCTAACTTTTCTAAAACTTGGGGTTCTGATGAGATCTTTAGCCAGATTGAAATACTAGTATCAACCTAGCTAATATGTTTGATTTGCTATATTTTTGTAAATATACAGAGGTTGAAAGCTCGTTATAAATTGAAAACTTACAATTTTTGTTACGTAAAATAAAAGAAACTTTCTTATATATAAAGTTATTTTCGTAAAATAAACGAAACTTTCTTGTTTTTTACGAGAAAATAAACTACGAAAGTTATTTTTTCGTAATAAGTTGCATTGATTTTTAGACAAGATTTTAAAAGGAATTTCAAAGTACAGTGTAAATTCCATAATCCGGACTCCACTAATCCGGAATATTCGGTAATCCGGACAGCATTTTGCAGCTCATTGCGTATTCTATAATCCGGATTAATTGCAGCTCTATAGTCCGGATTGAATAAAACCCGTTTTTATTTATTTTCTTATTCAAATCACAGCATGCTTCGAAAATACAATCATTGCGTATTCTATAATCCGGATAGATGGAAACTCTATAGTCCGGATTGAATAACAGCCGTTTTTATTTATATTTTTATTTAAATCACAGCATGCTTTGAAAAATACAGTTAGAATTGTGTGATGAGTATGTTTGCACATGCGTTTTTAATTTAGTATTGATGCAAGATGACTTTGTCAAACGAAATTAATATTATTTATTGTTAAGTATGTGTGTAAATTTGTACTTTTTTTATTTTAACTGAACTGCACAAATTAATATTTATGTTTTTATGCTATGAATTATTATAATTTTTAATAAATACATACATTCGCTAATCCGGAATATTCGCTAATCCGGATTGGGGTCTGCAATCAATTATTCGGATTATCGAATTTTTACTGTATAAGATTTTTATGGATTTGTAATATTTGATAAAAAAAAGGATTAATGGCTTTGAACTTATTTCGGTACTTTTTTTCATAAGAAAGGTAATTTTTTAACAAAAGATACTTTTTTAACAAATGGTACTTTTTTAACAAAGGGTATTTTTTAACTGACTTTTTTTTACAAATGGTACTTTTTTTAACAAAATGTACTTTTTTAACAAATGCTACTTTTTTAACAAATGCTACTTTTTTAACAAATGCTACTTTTTAAACAAAAAGTACTTTTAAAAAGGCACTTTTTAAAAAATTTACTTTTCAAAAAAGGTAATTTTTGAAAATGATAATTTGTAAAAAGGTACATTTTTAAACAAAAGCTACTTTTTAACAAAAAGTTTAGAAGACACTTTTTTCGGACATTTTTCAAAGATACTTTTTTATATTGTAAATTAAATTTATTTTTTTTACATTTTTTAAAGAAACTTTTTTTAGATTAACATTTTTTAGAAGGAACTTTTTCAAAAATACTTATTTCTAAAGATGCTTTTTTCAAACGGCGCTTTGTCAAAATGTTCTTTTTTTACACAGAGCGAATTTTCTAAAATGAAAGTGTCTTTGAGAAAGGTAAATTGCGGTATAGGAGGTTTAGTATATGAGGTTTAGTTAATCAGTGAATTATTTTTTTTGAAAATTTAGTAGTTTTAACTTGCATACCTTTTGAATCACTTAAATCATACCCACATACATCAGCATACAAAAAGTTCGGTTCTATATATTTTGAAAACAAATTATTATATTTTTTTTTTTAATATAAAAACATACTTGTTAAAATACCTTGACATAAATTATCGTTAGTAAATCTTGTGTTAAAATAAGAAAAATATTTTCGTTAACACTTTAAAGAAGCCAACACCAACCAAGCAGTCAGCCAAACTTATTATCCACATCTTTAAACTGACTGCAGCAACAACAACAATAACATCATCATTATCAACAACATAGGTACCCTCAAAAAAGTTTAATAGTACAATCTACTAAAACAGTTAAAACAACTGTGATTTCAGTTAAAAAGGCGACAAAGGTAATTACTGTTAAAATAACAAAAAATCGAGTTGTTTTTAATAATTAACAAAATCTAGTCAACTAACAATGTCGTAAACACAACTGGTAATGTTTTACAACAAACATTTTGAAACAACTGTAAAAATATGTTAAAACTACTGTTTCTAACAGTTACTTTTTCGGCATTTTAAAAATATTTTTTAATAAAAATGCAGAGTCAAAATACCGAAGCGTACTCCAGTTATGACATTTTAATGCATTGGATATATAATGAAATGTTCTCATTATTATTTCCAAACTATGAGCATATCAATAAAAACAAACATAAACTAAACGAGAATTTTTAAAAACTCTATATAATCTTCTATTCTTCTAACTAATAAAAATTAACTGTTTACTGCAAAATTACTGTTTTGGTAGTTGTTTACTAAAATACTAAAATAACGGCTTCAAACAACTGTTAAAAATACAGTAGTTTTCTTCAGTTATTTTTTAAAATAACTGGCAAAAAAGTTGTTTTATAATTTTCCATGGAAAAACAACTGTAATTACAGTTAAAAACAACTGCTACTGATTATTATACAAACTGTCATGCAGTCACAGTAAAACTTTTTTGAGTGTATACATAAATACGTCAACATAATAATCGCCATCATCATGAGTTCTACAATAACAACAACAACAAAAACAAGAGTAAACAAACATCTATAACCCCATTTTTTGTTTTTGTTGTAGTTTTTTTTTTTTTGGCACCTAAAAATATGCACCTTTAAGCTTCACTTTCATATTCAACCAACACCAACACATACTCGAAATCTCATTCTCTTACTTTACTCAATATCTACTTACTTACATATGATGATGATTTTCCTACATTCATTCCATTTTTTTTTTTTTTTTTTTTTAACAATAACACCCTACGATTTGTTTGAACACATGTTAATGTAGACCATAAATTCAAAATTGAGCCGTACTTTGCTTTGGTATGTTTTATAGAGGGTTATGTAACGACAAAGACGAAAAATAAAAACAACAAACAAAGGGGAGAAAATTTGAAGTACGACAAAGAAAAGAAAACACGAAAAAATTATAAACGGTTTTAAGTGAAAATGGGAATACACTACCGTAGTTTAGCGGTAAATTACAGTCATTTAACAAATAACATGGAAACCTTTTCATAATCGATGCGTATACGTGATATTATTGTAAAATGAAATATCATTCATACGCCTAACAACGGAGGTATCCCAATACGTACCGGCAGATCTTGATGTACTTCGGAAATGTTGTAGATAGTAGAAATATAACACACTAATACATAAAAATCCATTTCAATTACGAAAACCACCAATTCAATAACTTAAATTGCCGAAATTCCGCCAGCAGCGAAAATTTCTAATTCAATTTGAAATTGATAGCTCTTTAATTGAATTATTTTTCAATTAAATAAAAATTAATTTGACTTAAAAGTGATAAATATCGTATAACTTCCCAAAAACCAAAAAAAAAAAAAATTGTTGTTGCCATACCAAATGTTTTTTTATAGAAGTTTGTTGTCATACCAAATGTTTTTTTTTAACATTGAATTAAAACCGGCATGAAATTCTCATTTAGTTGGCAGATTTATTTATACATACATATGTGAACAAATTCACACAAAAATTAGTTTTTTCTTTCTATTAAAGCGTTGGGGTTATGGCAAAATTTTGTCTTGATTTTTCCTTGCAGAAATTAGCCCTTTTGTTGAAATCAGAGTATTTTTTTTTTTTGTAAATAATTTTAAATTTATATTTTGTATTTTCTTTCTGTTTAAAAAAAATTTAAAATTTTTATTAAACAAAACTAAACTTTAAAAATTACATTATCAATTTTATGATAATCTTTTAGAATAAATAAATATTCAGATTTAAACAACTGAATATAAATTATTTAACTTAATAAAGTAATAAACCTAATAAGAATTACTAAAATCTAATCAAATTGAAATGAAATTAAAATATTTATTACTAATACCACTAAACATAAACATTTATAAAAAACAATTACATAAATAGTACAAAAAACAACAACAAACAACAACAACAATGTGTTGATATTTGCTTTTGAGCGATAATATAAAAAAATGTCAAGCCAGTTCCAAATTTGAGCAAATATTTAATTGATTCAATTAATTTTTAATTGACAGCTTTTAAAATTTGCAACAAACCGATTTAATTGAAAAAAGTAGGGAAATATTTGTTTCTGTGTAAGGGATCAGTATTGTTTTTTTTTTTGCAGCCCAATCTCATTTTTAGGCGTTACTAAGTGGGGTCAAAAATGGCCCCATTTTAGGTTTTTTTTAAGTATATTTTATTATATTTAAAGTAACAAATCTGGTATCAAATTCAAGGTTTTTTTAAAGACCCATTAACTGGTGTACAAATTATTCCTAAAGACTTTAAAGTATTTTTGCTATTGAAAAGTCCTAATTTGTTGTTAGTTTCATATTTTCTTTAGACAAAAAAATCCAAATTTTTAGACAAACACTTTTTAATATCCCCCTTATTGATAACAAACAGTTGGTCACGTTACGTATACGTGATCTTATTGTGAAATGAAATATCAATCACACAACTAACAAGGAGAGCTTCTCGATGGGTTCTCTCCGATCTTAATCAAACTCGAATATGTGATAGAGGCGAAAAAAATTAGGGGCACGTATTCTTTTAAGGGTTAAAAGTTGAGGTCAAAATTATTACCTTTTAGTTTGTGTAAAAAAGCCGTATTGATATATTTTATACTCACCTCTTGAGAGTAATATTTTTTCTTCAAGGTGGGAGTAAATTGAAAACTTTAAGCTTCAATAAGTTCGCTAACTCTCCATCAGGTGGCGAGCAACAACTGTTCTAAGACTTATCATCTCGCGCAATTACAGTGTTGCCATGTCTGAAGCCCTTCATCTTTCCCCACCTTTCATCTCTATACTATCCCTTTCCAAAGAAAGCAACACACTAAATATAGGAAGTAGCATGGATTATTATCAGTGTACCACCATATAAGATACGTCTTTGATCACGACGAGAAGAAGCGGATCAAAAATTACGATTAAAAACATAAAAGTAAATAAAATTTTAAATGAAAATTTGTTATTTATCAAAAAAATGTTTACACATATATTTTTTTAAGCACAAACATTATTTTAACCTGAAAAATGATTTCCAACTACTACCATTTTTTTGACCTTAAATTTTTTTTATGCGAACTGTTCCATTTTCCACTCAGTACTTCCCCTATGGGGAATGAGGAGTCAATTGACCTTAAAGTGACTGGCTAAAGAAGGACTTATCACAGGAAATTACCAATCCTGTGACTAGTAAAGGGAGGACATACCACTTAACCAGAATGCTTACTAACAAGAAAAAGCCAGTTGGCCAAAATTTAACCCATTGGAAGCTGTTTAGTTTTCGCTTATATTATACGACATGGCCCTTTTGCGACAGTCTTGTGGTATGCCCATCTTTGGTTAGTCCTGTGGCATGCCACTTTGTGGTTCAAAGCAGGACAAATGACCCCCTCCTATGACAAGCCAATGTTAAAGTTGCCAGTTGTTTACATAGGGTAGCGTTTAGCAGAGGACCGGTCTCTGGCACGAAGGGACCGGTCCTGTGGCACACTCAGAACCGGTCTCATTCCCCATAAGGGTCTTAACGGCTATATTTTTGACAGCATAAAGTTTGAGTGGTTTTAATAATTTAACGTCTGCTCTACAATTGTTAATTAAAGAAATAGTAAAATGATGTTATCGAGAGTTATCTAAAATTAAGTTAAAAAACAAACTTTTGACCCTATTCGATGTGACCTTCATCAAAAACTATTTAAATATAAAAGCAAGCTTAAAGTTTCTTAATATAGATTTGTTATGTTGATAAGAAAATATAAACATTTATTTATCGGCTAAAAATTAGATTATCGCTTGTATCTACCAAATTTTTGAAAATCTGACAGATCTGACCATGAATTTTTCAAATACACCAAATCGATAGTATAACAAAATTTATTCTATTTTCACTTAAAACGTAAATAATGGCAAGTTTTTTATTGAAATACTACACTTATAATGTCAGAGTTGCCATATTTATAATGTCAGAGTTGCCATATGACAATTTTAAAAAATAGTTAAAACAGTAATATGTTTCCAAAAATGTTTAAAAATGGGTTAATTAAAAAAATACATGTATTTACGCATTTCCAACTAACACATTGACTTTTTTTCTGTTCACATTATAGGGCTTTCGTACTTTGTTCACCTTTTAGAGTAGTCAATGTAAAATAAAATGTGTTCACATTAAGCGGTGTTCACGTAATGCAGTGTTCACATTATCGCGAGTGCACTGTATTTTCAAATCAAGATTTGTTTAAACATTACATAAAATTTAAATTTCTTAAATATCTTAGAGTGTCATTAATCGTTGCTAATATTATAGGGCGGTTAAAGGCAACAAAAAAAATTCTTAATAAAACCTTGATCTATATATCTGCACAGTTTGGTTAACAAAATCCAACGGAACTACGAAGTGTCCTTAAGAAGTTAAATTGGCCAAATGTGACACTTAAAATATCTTCGAGCCTCTTTAATCGTTGCTAATATTTCTACCAAAAGTCGGTTTAAGGCAACAAAAAAAATCTTAATAAAGCCTTGTTCTATATATCTACAAAGCTTGATTAAAAAATATCCAACGGATCTATGACGTGTCGTTAATAAGTTAAATTGGCCAAATGTGACACTGTGCAACGTCTACCAAACTACAGTAGGGTACTTAAAACGTGTATGTTAACAACATAGACATACAGGATAATTTGAATTGCATGAACTTTAGCTCCTGAAGAAATTATATGTGTGTGTGAGTAAAATCATATATTATGTACCAGCAGTATGTAGGTAAGTAGATACATATGTACCTATCCATATCTATGTATTTATGTTTTTCCAACAAAATTGTTTACATAGACAACAACAACAGCAGCAGCTACAATAGCAACCAAAATTTTACAATATGAAGGTACCTTACCTACATCTACAAGAAATGAAAAATAAAGAATGTTGCATTGTTTAAGGCATTGCCTGAAGGGTAGAAAATTTTCAAATGTACATAAACATAAGTAGTATGTGTAAAGTGTATGTGTGTGTAAGTATGTTTATCGTTGTAGGCAAATATGCATACAGGCATACTACCACACACATACTGATAAAACCATTGCGAACCTATGTGTGTGTGTGTTTGTTTATAATATAATGCATTTTTATTTAATATATTGCATACATTCGTTTGCAAGTTGGTGCCACATATAAAATATATATCAGAATACATACACTATGCGACATAATTATAAAGTCACATATATTTTCATTGATATCTCCCGAGCGCGAATACATTTTTTTTTTAACAAAATGTTGTCCATGGGTAAGTTATACAAATGTACTATTTTACGCATTACATTCTGGGTCCTATCATTTTGCATAGCTGGGAAATAAATATAAAGTCACTTAAACAAAAATCCATCAAAAAAGAAGTTAATTCATAGTTAATCAAATCTAATAGTCGCTGAAATGATGCTCTATATTTATTTCGCATGAACAATAATTATAAGTTAAAAACTACCAGCTATGCAAAATGATAAGATCTTGATGTAATGCGTAAAATATTACATTTATATAACTTACCTATGGACAGCATTTGGTTAAAATTTCGCGCTAGGGAGAAATCCCTGAAAATATATATGGCTTTTTAATTATTTCGCATAGTGTTTAAAAATAATATCATAGATTCATATGAATATTATTGAATAGCGTGTTTGTGTGAATTTATTACATACAAACCCAGTGAAGAAACGGTAATGACATATCATTATACTATAACACAAATAATAAGGACTTACTAATAACTAGTTAATTTTTGCCCATTATTTCAATTCATAAAATAATGCCTTACCCACAAGTACCTATTTCTATAGTTATTTTAAATATAAAGTAATGAACTAAAAATTGTTTGAACATCTTTAGACTCATTATTTTTGCACCTCAAGTATGTACATATAAAACTACTTATTTTTGATTTTTTGTAAGCTAAAAAGTAATGACGTTTTGTGCAAGCAATTCATTTATGTTTTCATCTATCAAGTATAACATGTCGAGATAGCTCAGATGGTACAGCGGTTGACTGCCAACCTGGAGGCCCAGGTTCAAATCTCATGTGGGTACTTTTTTTTAAAAAAAATGTTTTCAATAAAAAAAAAATTTATTAAAGTTTTTTTGAAAATGTATTTTTAGCATATCCATTAGGCCGGGTCGATTTGTATGGAGGCAAAAAAAATCGCTCAACGTTCAAGGAAAATCGTATTCTAGGGATCAAAATAAGAAACTTTGCCGAAGGAACCATACCTCTAAAACGAATTCTGATGTCCCGACTTTTGACCCGTAGGGTCAAATTTTGAAAAAGCCCACTTTGATATTTCAGAAAGTAGGAGGAATCTCTCCAAGATTATGGTAGATACCTCTTCTCCGGGAGACGCGCTAGCAGATTAATGCATAAATCATCATTCTAGGGGTTAAAATTTAAGTTAAAAGAGGGCATTTTTAGCCGTGTTTTTTTAGCAAAATGTACAAATCTCGGGATAAAGATATTTCAGAAAGTAGGAGGAGTCTTTCCAAGATTAGGGTCTCTATTTCTTCTCCGGAAGAAATAGAGTATAAATATATTCGATTGGGTTGGATTCGATTGGGGCACTCTAAATGGGTCAAAGTGGGATTTTTCAAAATTTCACCCTACGGGTTAAAAGTCGGGACATCAGAATTCGTTTTAGAGGTATGGTTCCTTCGGCAAAGTTTCTTATTTTGATCCCTAGAATACGATTTTCCTTGAACTTTGAGCGATTTTTAAATTGATCCGCCCTAATATACATATTTAACCACATATTTTGTAGATTTTTCGTAAGGTGTTTAGTAATGGCATGACACTATTTTTTTTTTTTGCGCGACATCCCCATATAAAAGTAATGAGATTTGTAATGACAATTGTAAGTACTTACCATTACCAAATATGTACATATATAACCACTTATATGGTAATGCTTTTCTACACTGGGTACTAAGATTTCTTTATTTTCTACAACATTTACTTATTCATGCATTTTTTGTGTGATTATAATGAAACATGTTTGAATATTTTATATGTTTTGCCATTGAATTAAAATTTTCAAGAACTTACCACAAGTAGCTGCTACTAAATATTAATGCTTGTTTTAAGTAAGTAGCTTAAGGGTGGTTGTTACTCTTATTGGCTGAATGTATGTTTATTTTTGAAATACGTATGTGCTATAAAACTAGTGCGAGAGTAATGTGTTCTTTAAAAGGTAAGTGTTGTGGTTTGCTTTTACTCAAACGTACTTTAGTTTTAATAATTTCGTTTGAACTTATGTAAACTCAAAAATTTATTAGTAGCTACAGAAGATAATTTTAAATTGAGCGATTGACATTATATGGGGGTCAAATGGTATAATCTACAAAAATTTCTAGAATAACATCCATACCATATAAGGGATTATAAAGGGTCCGCCAACTAACGTTTTTTTTCAACTAGTGCTTATTTCGTGAATGGTAACACTTAGCTCATGTCTGATTTGACAGATAATTAGTTTTATCCTTCCGCTGAACGAATATGGTCCGTATGTTCGTTATCTTGTGAAAAAAGTAAAAGAAACTGGCATCCTCATCGATAAACCAAAGCGTGAAAAGCCAAAAACAGTGCGTACACCCGAGAATATTGCTGCTGTGGCAGAAAGTGTGCGTGAAGCGCCATCAACATCAATTCACCGTTGTTCTCAAGAATTGAACATTTCGGAGACATCATTGAGACGAATTTTGCATAAAGACCTTGGTATGACGCCATACAAAGTCCAATTGGTACAGGAGTTCAAAAAGATTTGTTATGACATTTAAAAAAAAAAAATTATGATTTTGGGCAATAACTTCTTTTTTACCGTCATAGCGCCCAAATTTATCTTGGCCAAACAAAAAACCGTCATAGCGCCCAACAAAAAATTTTATTTCGTCCAAATCAATGTCCTATTGCCCAAAAACAAGAACATTTTTACAATAACAATTTACATATAATTTTTTGGGCGCTATGTCGTTTTTTTTCTTGGGCAATCTGACTTTGGGGAATATAACGTTACGCCTTCAAAATTTGTTAAAGAACAGATTAAGTTAGGTCAATTTAAGAAGATCATCAAAATATTTTGAAAGATCCCGTTATAAGAACCGTTTAGAATATTAGTAATATTAAAAAAATAATCAACTTTTAAAAATAAAATAGCTCCTACTAAAAATTAAATAACTCCCACAGCAACTCAAATAACATCGAACAAGAAAATAAAATGAAATAAGTCCCACGCTAAGTTCTGTTGGGACTTATTTCCTTTCGGAATTACTGCATTTTGAAATAACACCTAATAACAAAAATGAAATAACTTCTAAAAAAATGAAATAACTGCAAAAGAACTGGGTATTATTTCATTTGAAATTACTCCCAAATTTGTATGAAAAATTTTTGGGACTTATTTCATTTTTTTTGTTTGGGACTTTTTTCACCTGGGAGTTATTGCACAGAGCCGCTGACATTAACTTGCTATACCTCAAACTGTATAAAATTATACCATTTTTACTACTGTTCTCAAAACTTAATTCCATTAAACGGAGCAAAAACCCCATGAAAAAACGAAATAAAGTTTAAAAATCGGAAAATTTTGCTTTCACTTGTAAACTACAACTTTTCACCAATCAACGATATGGCAATTTCTTTTTTAGTGAATATATCTGCCATAATGGAGTCACTAGCTCCATTTTGTATTGATTTGGATCTGAAAGTTAAAAACTATGAGCAAAAAAATAAAATTAATGAAAAAAGTATTTTTTTAAATTTTTTGATTTTTAAATGGTGAAAACTTGCATGTCATAGTTTTTAAGTAAATAGTTTTCTGTAAATAATGTTTAAAGAAAGAAAAATTATTAAAATGATTTTTAGAAAATTTTAGCTAATTTGTTAGGAATTTAACAAATCTTAAACCAATTTGAATTGGATTATATTTAATAATAGCTCATTATGTACACCTTAAGCTTTAAAGAAATCTTGACTCCTATATAAAAATAATTTAGTTTCAAATAGATTTTTCTGAAAACTAAAATTCTTTTTCTTTAACCCAAGACAATTATTTTAAAATTATTTTCCTTTTAAATTTCTACCCTAATTGCACATTAAAATCATAATATTTATTATTACCACTTAACGATAAAATAAAATCTTTTAGATTGTCTTAAACTTAATAATCCATTTTCTATTTACTACTTTTCTACATATAATAACTAACTTTTCAAAGTATGTAGTAGTTAAACTATGTATAAAGCATGTAACACAAAAAAGGTAATTTATGTAATTTGAGCATAATGGATTTTATTTTCCTTAAGTTACTTACCAATTGGTCAAGGTTCAAAGATTTTTCGGTTAAGAAAATGTGGAAAGTGAAACATTCATTACAAAATATGGCCATATGTACGTTTTTGTGTTTAGGTAAGCTTAATCTGATATAAATATTATTTTATACCCTACATCAATAAGGGATAAATTAGTTTAGAGTTAAAGCTTTTTAGAAATGTAATAAAAAAAATTATTATTTCTTCAATGATTAAGAAAGAAGAAATTTTAGTACTAATGGAAACTTAAATTATTTTTAAAAGTAAAAATTTTAGGGTATTTTGGGTTTCACTTTAGCTTTAGCCTTAGCTTTAGCTGTAATTCAACTTTAGCTTTAGCTTTAGCTTTAGCTTTAGCTTTAGCTTTAGCTTTAGCTTTAGCTTAGCTTTAGCTTAGCTTTAGCTTTAGCTTTAGCTTTAGCTTTAGCTTTAGCTTTAGCTTTAGCTTTAGCTTTAGCTTTAGCTTTAGCTTTAGCTTTAGCTTAGCTTTAGCTTTAGCTTTAGCTTTAGCTTTAGCTTTAGCTTTAGCTTTAGCTTTAGCTTTAGCTTTAGCTTTAGCTTTAGCTTTAGCTTTAGCTTTAGCTTAGCTTTAGCTTTAGCTTTAGCTTTAGCTTTAGCTTAGCTTTAGCTTTAGCTTTAGCTTTAGCTTTAGCTTTAGCTTTAGCTTTAGCTTTAGCTTTAGTTTAGCTTTTAGCTTTAGCTTTAGCTTTAGCTTTAGCTTTAGCTTTAGCTTTAGCTTTAGCTTTAGCTTTAGCTTTAGCTTAGCTTTAGCTTTAGCTTTAGCTTTAGCTTTAGCTTTAGCTTTAGCTTTAGCTTAGCTTTAGCTTTAGCTTTAGCTTTAAGCTTTAGCTTTAGCTTTAGCTTTAGCTTTAGCTTTAGCTTTAGCTTTAGCTTTAGCTTTAGCTTTAGCTTTAGCTTTAGCTTTAGCTTTAGCTTAGCTTTAGCTTTAGCTAGCTTTAGCTTTAGCTTTAGCTTTAGCTTTAGCTTTAGCTTTAGCTTTAGCTTTAGCTTTAGCTTTAGCTTTAGCTTTAGCTTTAGCTTAGCTTTGCTTTAGCTTAGCTTTAGCTTAGCTTAGCTTTGCTTTAGCTTTAGCTTTAGCTTTAGCTTTAGCTTTAGCTTTAGCTTTAGCTTTAGCTTTAGCTTTAGCTTTAGCTTTAGCTTTAGCTTTAGCTTAGCTTTAGCTTTAGCTTTAGCTTTAGCTTTAGCTTGAGCTTTAGCTTTAGCTTTAGCTTTAGCTTTAGCTTTAGCTTTAGCTTTAGCTTAGCTTTAGCTTTAGCTTTAGCTTTAGCTTTAGCTTTAGCTTTAGCTTAGCTTTAGCTTTAGCTTTAGCTTTAGCTTAGCTTTAGCTTTAGCTTTAGCTTTAGCTTTAGCTTTAGCTTTAGCTTTAGCTTTAGCTTTAGCTTAGCTTTAGCTTTAGCTTTAGCTTTAGCTTTAGCTTTAGCTTAGCTTAGCTTTACGCTTTAGCTTTAGCTTTAGCTTTAGCTTTAGCTTTAGCTTTAGCTTTAGCTTTAGCTTAGCTTAGCTTTAGCTTTAGCTTTAGCTTAGCTTTAGCTTTAGCTTTAGCTTTAGCTTTAGCTTTAGCTTTAGCTTTAGCTTTAGCTTTAGCTTTAGCTTTAGCTTTAGCTTTAGCTTTACTTAGGCTTTAGCTTTAGCTTTAGCTTTAGCTTTAGCTTTAGCTTTAGCTTTAGCTTTAGCTTTAGCTTTAGCTTTAGCTTTAGCTTTAGCTTTAGCTTTAGCTTTAGCTTTAGCTTTAGCTTTAGCTTTAGCTTTAGCTTTAGCTTTAGCTTAGCTTTAGCTTAGCTTTAGCTTTAGCTTTAGCTTTAGCTTTAGCTTAGCTTTAGCTTTAGCTTTAGCTTTAGCTTTAGCTTTAGCTTTAGCTTAGCTTTAGCTTTAGCTTTAGCTTTAGCTTTAGCTTAGCTTTAGCTTAGCTTTAGCTTTAGCTTTAGCTTTAGCTTAGCTTTAGCTTTAGCTTTAGCTTTAGCTTTAGCTTTAGCTTTAGCTTTAGCTTAGCTTTAGCTTTAGCTTTAGCTTTAGCTTTAGCTTTAGCTTTAGCTTTAGCTTTAGCTTTAGCTTTAGCTTTAGCTTTAGCTTTAGCTTTAGCTTTAGCTTTAGCTTTAGCTTTAGCTTTAGCTTTAGCTTTAGCTTTAGCTTTAGCTTTAGCTTTAGCTTTAGCTTTAGCTTTAGCTTAAGTTAACATTGGGCTTTATATTAAGCTTTATCCTGAGCTTTTTCTAAAGCTTTAACGTAAGCTTTACATTGAGCTTTACCGCAAACTTAACTTTGAGCTTTATATTGGGCTTTATTTTGAGCTTTAACCTAAGCTTTACATTGAGCTTTATCTTGATCTTTATCTTGAGCTTTACCTATTTATATTTTAAATTTTGAGAATCGAATTGTACTTAATTATACTTCTTAAAATTAGTTTTAGTCGTAGTAATATTTTTAACTAAAATTATGTTTTTTAAAAATCCTAATTCTTTTCTTTAGTTGCAGGGTATTTAAAAATTCTATTATACATTTATAAATAGTTTTCAACTTCAATTTCGATTTATTCTTTGTTTGATGCTACTATAATATTTACACAAAATTTATAACTATTTGCTTTTTTACTATAGTTTAATATTATAAGTTTGATTAGTTTTTAATTGAATCAAATTTATTATTATTTCTTTTTTGTGTGTATAAGCAAATATGTAAGCATGTTTAGAAGGGGTATAACTTTTACAAAAAAAAAAATGTAAACTTGGCAAGTAACATTGAACTAAAAAGGACATATTTGATAAAGATAATTATTTCCTCAATTAAGAGGTTCATATAAGGAAATTAATTTCAACCATTTGGAAAAAGATTTACACAACACTTGTGTTTATATGCTTACACTTGTGGATAAAACTATTAAAACTTTGGGATGATTTAATAAAATCTTTATACAGTTTCTTGAGTAAATATTGTTTAATAAATATGCGTTTTTTAAAGATACTTTTGTATAGCAAATTCTTTAAAGTTAAACCCCTACTAGTTTTGTATGTGTGTTTTTCCACTTCATTTCATTTATTAAGTTATAGTTGTATAACTAACAACTCTACCTTTCAATAAATTAATGTGTGTGTGTGTGTTTACTTGTGCATGCTCATGCATGTATGTGTGTATTGTAAGTATTATGGTTTTAAAGTTTATTTAGGAGTATATAGTTTGTAAATCAAACTTTTTTTTATTTCTTTACAGAAATTAAATAAATGAAGTTTATGAATATTAAAAATATACTTTTAACTTTTAATGTAGTAATATTAAAGAATTTTTTTGTTTAGATGACAGAAGATTAAATGAAATGAAAAAAAAAAACTTATTGATATAGAATATCATATTTAAACACAATAATTTGTAAAGATTTATTTTAATTTATTTGAAAGCTCCTAAAATTGTGCTTCATAAAACTACACATAAATGCCGCTAAAAATATGCTTTATGAATTTTGAATAATTAAAACCCTAAAGATAGCTTATAATTTTGAAGTGAATATTTAAGGCAATATTACAAACACTTTCTAAGAAGATTTGAGGTTTACTAAAAAGCAATTCAAAAGGGTTTGTGCTAATAAAAACTGAAGAAATTGTGGCTACAGCATTTAAAAGCCTTTAATTCATTAGGGCCGAGTTTTTGGGATGTAGATTATCTTTAAACTTAGATTAACGAAGTTTTTAAGTGGAATATCGCTTCTGAAATGTGGTTTATTTTATAAGGTCAAAGTTCTAAACAAAATAAAGTGGTTGCAACAATTGTTTGTCAATAAGCTAAGAAATGGCAGACAAAATTCGCCGTCGGTTTCACTAAACCGAGTTTAACTGACATCCCAAAAACTCGGCCTAAGTAGTACATAAAAGTAGTTTTATAATAAATTAGATCAAAAATTATGTTTCGAAAAAATGCTGCTCAAACAGATTTAAAAGTTGATAAAAATAAGAAAATAACTGGACATTATTGTGGGCGTTGTGGTGTAATGGTTAGCGCGTTGGACTGTTACACAGATGGTAACGGGTTCGATTCCAGGTGACGACAACATCAATTTAGAAAAATAATATGTATGAGTTTTCTATCACTTATATGTATCGCTGCGCTCACCTTCGGTGTTTCCATAGCACTTAACCCCACCGAAGTAAAATAATGAATCAGGGCTATGAAACAAAACGCTTCAATAAATTCGCCAACTCTACATCAGGTGGCGAGCAACAACTGTTCTAAGACTTATCATCTCGCGCAATTACAGTGTTGCCATGTTTGAAGCCCTTCATCTTTCACCACCTTTCATCTCTCCAATATCCCCTTTCCAAAGAAAGCAACACATCAATTAATAGGAAGAATTTCCTGAGTGTTGCTTCTCTTTAAAAAAAAAAAAAAAAAATGAATCCAATATTTTTGTTGGACCTTTTAAAATCTATGTATCGCAGTTGTTCAATAAAAAGGTCATAACTCAAAATTTTTCAAAATCCAGTTTTTGCAAGAAAACGACATACAGTGGTCATCTCTACCCACTGTAAATATCTTAGATCGGCCCAGTACTATTAAGCAATAAAAACAACCCGATCTAATATTTTTCCAGTGGGTAGAGAAGGCCACTGTATGTCGCTTTCTTGCAAAAAAAAAAATGGATTTTGATTTATGACCCTTTTGTTGAACAAGTGCGATATATTTGGAAAGCTCAACTCATGTGCTTTGCAAAACTGATCAAAAATAAAAAATCGATTGAAAACCTAGGTAACAAGGGAGTTATCACGACCCGGATCCGCTGATCTTAATAGACTTTGAATATATTGTAGAAGAGAGAAATGTAATAGAAATTTTTTTATGCCCAATGTCATGTTTAGGGGTTTTCGTTCTATTTTTATTATTTCGTTCTATTTTAAAGTATCTATATCATATTTGGTATTAAATGAAAGCTTTTTGGCATTTTATTACGGAATTGCAGTTGAATTAAGCTAAAAAAAGAATGCATATTATTGCCTATTTAATTTGATTGAGGTTTTCCGATATTCGTAATATTTATTTTTTTCCCGAAGAGCTTTTTTCCTCTAAATTTCGAATAATTCACAAATGTGGCCGCTCTGAGTGTAAGACAGTAATAAATGTAAAAAATCTCATTGAAACTTGGCATATAATATTTAGATCTCATTCCATAAAGATGTGCCAATTTTGACGAAAATCGGTCATTACTTACATAGATATAGTTTACGTATTTACGCTATTTGAATTAGTTCACAATGTTTCTATGTTGCAAACTTCAAAAGGTTTTATTTTCAATGCCCATCTCTTAAACAAAAATTTTTATATTTACTTATATTTTTCAATAGAAATCAATGAACTTTTTCAATACTCAATATATGAGTATAAATATTAAATCTCAAGTTAATTTTCTTTTTCAAATAAACTTTAATGGCAAATTATGAATTAAAATGTTAATAAGTACTATAATCGATACAACCAAACATATATAAATATTAAGTAAATGTCATACAATATTAAAGTTTAGAAAAGAAATATCAATAGAAAGTTGGATCAACATCGTCATCATTATTATAACTTATACTATTATGAGTAGCTGAGTATATAGACCAATATAAGAAGTATTAACATAAGTTTAAAACTCAAATATTGCAAGAAAAAAGCATGCTAAAGTAGTTTTCTATAAAAAAAACTTCAAGAACTGCAATATATATGGGACATTCTTTTAACTGGCAGGGCTCCAGCTGTCCAAAATTGAGCTGGGCGTAAGGAGTTTTGTTATGACTTAAAATTTAGGTGAATGGTTGGTTTGGCCAATATTGAGGAGCGAGTTGCGATACTACTTTCAGAGACGCTTTAAAACATCCCAGCCAAAATAAATGTAACAACTTACAAATGAATCACATTCTTCATTGAATCAACAAGAAGTGCTCTGTAATAAAAATATGCAAATTATGAGTTCTTTTTCACGACTGACAAGATGTGAATATTTTGAAGTGTTCGACCGAACTCACTTTTCTTGGCTAAAGCCGTAGCCGATGCCGAACTTTATAATTTACCTTTTAATTTGAATAAAACTTCAATTCGGTTAAGGTTGAAAACGAAATTTGTTTAAAGTAAAACAAAAAATATTTAAACATGAGTAAATCTCAAGGAAAGATAATATAAAAATTTTGTCAATGCGCCATAGTAGGCTTATTGGTACCGCGCTGGCTTATCAGTGCGGGGTCGTGGGTTCGATTCCCACCAGAGGCACTGGTCTGTTTTCGCTACAACGCGCCCAAGGCCATAGTAGCTAGTGCTCGGTTAGTGTAATAGTATATAATTTGTAATTATATGATTATTAATAAATAAAATAAATAAATTTGTCAAAAATATGAAATAATGAGTTCAATTATTTTAATGTTGTCTTTTGAAATAAAATAGGAATGCTTGAATTTTGTTATTTTTACTAAAATATATATACAAGTTTGATATAATTTTTATTAAGATCTATCAGCACATTCCTGAAAGGGTCAAAAAATAAATTTGAAAACAAAAAACCCTGTAGATTATTTGTTAGGACAATATCCTAATAAAGAAATATCGAGTATGTCCTCGAACTTGAATAATTTTCATATACATATATACAATTTTTTTTGTTTGTACTCGAAATCAAAGAATTCTATCTGATAATGTACTCAATTTCTTCATCGCCTTTTGGCCGAACTGCGAAGAAGAGTACTCGGTCCGACACTAATCTTTTGTATGGGGGGTTGCATGGGATCGTGCAGGCCAAGCTCTCAGAGTATTCTGGGTTCGAATCCCGGAACCGCCAATAATTTTTTTTATACATTAATTTATTTATTAGTACTTTGGTAAAAATTGGCAACCTTATAAAACATATGTTTTAAGGTTTAAGGCGCCACGTTGTTTAATATTTTTTTTTTGAGCCATTAAAAATAAACGATCAGCATTTGGCAAAAAAGAAAGTGTTGTTTCATCAAAACAATGCACTAGTTCAAATATCCACTATTGCGATGGCCAAAATCAATGAATTAAAGTTCGAATTGCTTCATCAGGAACCTTATTAGTCAGAATTAGCTACCTCGGTTTATTTTCTAAAAAAAAAGATTTGACAACAATAAAGAGGTCGAGTCAGCGGTTGATGACTGTTTTGAGGAACTAGACAGTTCTTACGATAAACAGGTAATCGAAGCTATTGAATATCGCTGGGAAAAGTGTATCGAGCTAAATGGAGATTATGTTCAGAAATAAAGAAAATGATTCCCAAATTCTTTGTTAGGTCGGCTTATTTTGGGACCACACTCGTATTATTTGTTTGCAACATTTCCCATAGCGCTTACATATGCAGTAAATGCAACAAAACATAAAGATAAACATTAATAAAAAACCCCGGAAACCAAACCTAGGTTAAGGTTAGATAAATGATAAACTCACTCAAGTGGGGTGGTAGTGCAGTGGTGAATAAAACCTCAAACAAACTTTACAAAAAAAAATAAAAAAAATTTAATTTAAAAAACTCATATCTACACACAATTTTTCCAAACAAATTTCTAAAGATGAAAAAAAAACTTTATCCATCATTATGTTGTACTCAAAATACACTATGTATAAATGTTTATATATGTATTTGTATATATTTATTTGTATTGGTGGTTGTTGCAGCAGTAGCATTCACTACGACACAAACACACAACACTTTTCGGCCTGTTTAGGTCTATAAATATAGAGACAGGGAAGTAGTATATTATTTAAACTTTTGCCAACAAAGTCAAAGATGTAATGCAAAAAGTTAAAGTTTCATCTAACAACGAATTGAATGACTGACTACTACAACTACTAAATGTATCATCTCAAAAAAAAATAGTTAAACAAAAATAGATAAAAAGAAAACTCACAGCAAAACTCTTGTTATTTTTTTAAACAAAATTTTTGCCTCCTACCAACTCACGTACTAAACGATATTGAATGGTTTATATGTAAATATATGTTTGTAGTGATTCCTCTTTTTTGTTTTATTTCTTTTATCATTTTCAAAAAAAAAAACTATACTTTGAAAGAGCATCAGTGTAGAGAGAAGATTATCCTTGTGATTTTGCATAAAATATTGAAATTCCATGTTAAGTGGCACTTAATGCAAATACGTAAAAATCATAGTAGTTATATGAGTTTAAAAACAGAGCCTTAGAAAAAGTTGGAGTAGGTATTAAAAACAAAATCGATACAAAAGACCAAAAAAAAGTATCATATTTCAATCAATTCTAAAATCGTTAGCATACTTTTAGGAGCAAAAGGAAAAAGCGCTAAAATATACAAAACGGAAAATAAAAAAAGGATCAAATTAACAAAAGTGAGCATGAAAACACACTAAAATTAATAATGCTCACTACAAAATTTGAATTGATTCTACAATTTCCTTAATAAGACCGAATTCAATTAAACTTTTAATAGACTTAAGAAATAGTTTAATTGAAACTCGATATTAGTTTTTTCTGTGTTTTTAGTAATTTTAGTGTCATGTATTTTTAGAGCACCGAAATTTTGCTGGTTAGGTGTATGGCAGAGGAGGAAGATTAAAAAACTTTGGGTAAGAAACATAAAGACATAAGTTGATATTTAGAGGGTAAAACTAACTCTCAAAGTAGTTTTAAACTTTTTTTGATTAAAACCTTCCTTTCCTAAAAGATTATCATCAGACGGCACTTGTGGGGGATTTCTTCAAAGCTGTATTTTTTTAATAAAGAAAGCCATCCCTAACCCCTTCTCAATTTAATTATAATCACCTACGGTTTTATTTTTATTTGTAGTGATAGTAATACAAAGTACAATTTGATAAAGTAGTGACAAGGGTTAAGTTGTCTAAAGTTAAGGAAATGCGAAAATATTCAAAATAGTTATCCAATGTGCAGAGGCAACCAACAACTAAAAATATACGTATTACCTCAGAGAAGCCATTCGTTTTAAACCATGAACCATGATAGATTTCTATACTTCTTCTGCTACATCTTCTACTGCACTTTTACCCCCAACAAAAACTAAAAGAAAAACGATATTTTAGATAAAAATCTGTACTTATACACTCGTTCATATATCTTTGAAATGGTTTAAAGTTTATTTTCATACTGAAGTTGTAAAAGTATGTTTGTGTGCGTTTGTATTTGAATGTGTGTGTGTGTGAGAGTGTTTCATTCTATTGGGTTTATTTTTTTTTTAGGGGTTTTGTGTGTTTTACAGTGATTTGATGTCTGTAAAAGCGATTGAATTGTAATGAAATCTGATGTGGCATAAAATACCAGCATCAATATTGGCAACTTTCGCTTTAAACACAAAAATAAATATACTTACGGACATTAGGGAGGTGTCTGGTAAAAACTAACCATAGATCAGTTAACTTTAGAATGAGATTCTTTTAAAGTTGTTGCAAGTTAAATCTTATGATTTTTCAACATTGGTTTTAAAATAAATATTGTGACTTTTTTTTGGAGAAAATATTTTTGTCGGTAAAATTTCAATTAAACTTATGTTTGATTTCAAACTCACTTTCAATTAAAAGTTTAATAATATCTATTGAATATTTAATTGAAATGTAATTTGGTGCACATAAAATTTTCAGATTCTATAACCCATAATGACAACATAGTGAAAAATGGCTGAAAAAAATTATTGAAGTAAATACAAATTAAACCAAATTAAATTTGATTTTACCAATTTTTTTCATACCCTTCAGAAACAGAAAAATCCATGAAAAAAAAAATTTCTGCATTAAAACAAAATTGTGTGGTGAAATCACATTTTTGAGGTGAAAACCCATTTTTGTTTTGAAAAAAAAATTTGAGGTTAAATAAAAATTTGAGATAAAATAAAATGTTGAGGTGAATTAAATTATTGTTTACCTTAACGGTCTGGGGAAAATCTATTACACCATATTTTACATACCAGACGCTACTACTACTAATTTACACTAATTTGTATGGAAAATTTATAGGTACCTTTACGTTTTCACTCATAACTTTTGAAAAGGTCCATCAATCTAGGTGAAAATAAGTAGTCTCTATTGAGTTTTTACGCCGTGATGGCCATTTCAGACTGACATCGCCAAATCGTCATAAAATTGATTAAGGATCAAGAATATAAAATTGATTATGGATCAAGAATATATGACGAACTTAAAAAATTTTCGACACTATTTGTATTTTTTTTTTTACCTTTTGTTTATGTGTTAGACGATGTTTACACAGAAAAAACTAACAACGGGTTTCAATTAAAAAATTGATTGAATCAATTAATATTTTAATTGATTTTGCACCTATCACGGCAATGATACTATCAATTAAACCTTTTATTAAAATTAAGAAGGAAAAAAAAGTTATAAATAACTTCTACAAAAAAAAAAATATGATACTCACAAAAAAAGTGTGTGATCTATACGTTGGTATGTGTGTTTTTTGCAATGCTGAGTCTGTTTGTGTGTGTGCTTGTTTTGTTTGTTAACTTCAAATGTATTTGGTATTTAATACTGAAAATTTTCTATTTATGCATACAGTGCATGAAAAAATAATAAGATAATTGCGTCTAAAATAAAATATGTATTTATATATTTAAAAGTCAATTAAAATATTAATTGATTCCATTAAATATTTTTTTAGAAACAAATTAAATTAAATTCAAATCAAAATCTTTAATTAGATATTTTAGGTTGATAATTTTTTCCATGTAAGTATGACAAATCCATTCGCGTTAATCGTTTTATACTTTCAGGTTTCAAGCTAATTAAAAATATTAAAATTACAGTTTTTGCTGGGATTCAATTAAAGCAATATAAAAACTATTGTTTGTATATATATTTGAACTTAAAAAGAAAACCGCGATTATTTTTGAAAATACGCTTTTTTGCCGGTTTAACGCAGAACAAAAGTTATTAAAGTTCTGCCTATTATGGATTCTCTAGCTTTTCTAAAACTTCGGGTTCTGAGCTAATATGTTTGATTTGCTTTATTTTTGTAAATATACGGAGGTTGAAAGCTCGTTATAAATTGAAAATAACATAAAAATAATCTCGATGTATATAAAAACAAAAAACTAATATAACTGAAAAAAAATGTTTAACATTTTTGCTATTTTTTTGTTTAATTTTAACATTTTTTTTTTTAATTATTGCGGTTTTTTTTCAATTTTGTTTATATTTACAAATTTTGAAATTTTTTAAAATATTTGCGATTTTTTAAAATTTGGTAATTTTTTATAATAGTTTTCTATTTTTTTTTTTTCTTTTTTTTTTATTTCGTAATTTTTTCACTTTCGACAATTTTGACATTGTTTTAAATTTCGACAATTTTGACGATTTTTTTAAATTTTGGAATTTTTTTTTGTTAATTTTGACGATTTTTTAAATTTTTTGCAATTATTTTCCAATTTCCAATAATACTTTTTTAAATTTTGGCGATTTTTTAAATTAAAAACAACATTTAATTAAATTTTTAATAAGTATCATTAAAATCTTAATAGAAAATAAAATCAATTAAATAGTAACAAATTATTTTAATTGATACTACAATTTCTTAAACTTTATTTGAATTGAAGAAACAAATATTTTAATTGAAACTGTGCTCTTTGGCAATTCTTCCCTAACTACGTAAGCGTCATCTATTGAATATACAAAGAATATATCATAGATGTGGCATCACTTACAACATATGGGAAAACACTGGACATTAGAGTGAGGTAAGTTTCTAAAAATAGAACTGTTGTGTTGTTGGAGTTGTACTTCTGAGATTATGTATGCAAAAACAAAAACATCGTGTATTGAATAAAACTAGTTTTAATCACAACAAAACTCGACCTGACGATAAATCAGTGCGCTAAAGCGCTCTGTCTAACGTGTAGTGCGAGTGCATGTGGCATTATAAATCAGTTTGTCTATACCACGGTCAGTGATTGCACAGAAAATTTCATATAGACGCAATCGAACAAATAAAAACATAACAAATATTACATTATTCAAAAAAACAGGGTCACTGACGAAGGTTCAATACCAGAAACTGCGCAGTCTGATTCAGGAAAATTTAAAAATTTACAATTTAGTTATGATTTTTAGAAAATACGCTCATTCTTCTCTACCACGCCTTTCACATATTTAATTAAATTTGTAATAGGTATCATTAAAATCTTAATAGAAAATAAAATCAATTAAATAGTTACAAATTATTTTAATTGATACTACAATTTCTTAATAGGACCAAATTCAATTAAACTTTATTTGAATTGAATAAACAAATATTTTAATTGAAATTCGATTTTAGTTTTTTTTTCTGTGTTGCAAAAATAATTAAAATAATTGTCACCTTAATGTTGTACATCAAATATATTACGTTTACTTACATTTCTATAATCTTTATATGTATGCGTTTATACGTGTATGTATTGTTTGTAAATTTTAAACATAGTCATGGTTTGGCTGCTGTTGCTGTTTTGTATTAGATTTTACATGTTCAATAAGCGACATGTTGATACTTTTTTATTCTTTTTCTGGTGGTTGGTATTTCCGGTTTAGTGGCGGATGTTTAAAATATTGTTTAACTTTGTCTTCCAATACTACTTGTACTGGATTTTTTTTTTATTATTATTCTACTAGTTACTTGCTTGTTGTTTGCATTCTATTTTTATGATAAACTTTATTATTTTTCGAATTTTGATAGCATTTTGTGTGTAAAAATTTTGGTTTATGGTAATCTTACCAAGAATGATATATAAAGTAAAATGTATAGTAAATTTAATAAATATGTTTAATAATACCTGCCGGATAGTTTTATAAAACAACATGTTTCTGTCAGACCTACTTATGTAATGTATATATATATTTATAGGCAACGTTTTTCAATTATCCAAGATTATAAATTTCAACACTATGCCAGTACAAGCTGTACCTTAGAATGGTCCAAAAAAAAAATTATAAAAACTTGGATTTTGCGATCTCCACAATGTTGTCCCTATTCCTTGATATCTTAAAACTCGATGTACCAAGTTTCAGCTAAATTCGTCAACTTTTAAGAATTAGTAATTTGTCTTTAGAAGATATTCATACAAATTTTGGGTTGACTTTAAATTGTATTTTTTTTTAACCTACGCCATGAATCTTTACAAAATTTTACAATCTAATCGAAATTGATGTGCAGAAAAACTTTTAAGTTATTCGCGGTTTTCTTAAAAATGTTACGTGAAAATACATATTTCTGTTAAAATTATCAATTTATCTGAACAGATGTAAGTAAAAATTTAACTTGTTTATTTAACCAAATTTTTAAAACGTGAGCTTAATTTAATGCAGATTAGGAAAATTCAATCGAAATTTAATAAAAATTAATAGATTTTAAATTATTCGCGTTTTTTAAATATTCCAAAAAATTTATTTTTTTTCTGATATATTTCCAATTACCAGAAAACGATATCAATGAAAAATACAACCTGCTACAGCTTTGGTTTCTAATTAACAAGGACTTTCATTATATATGTATATCCAGTGTAGAAAAAGTGATGACATGTCATTACTTTTCTCACTACCAGTAATGACAACAGCTAACTCTCTGCATTACTTTAACACAAACAATAAGGACTTACTAATAACTAGTTAATTTTGACACTATGTCAATACAAAAAATAATGCATTATCAATAAGTAGTTATTTTTATCAATATTTCAAAAATTAAGTAATGATCTAAAAAAATAGTGAAAATCTATTTTTAGACTCATCCCAGTGTAGAAACGGGATGAGTCTAAATTACTTTGCTCACTGCCAGTAATGACACCAGCTTGCTATCTGCAATACTTTAACACAAATAATAAGCACTTACTACACTGATAGAATTTTCCTTCATAGTATTAATGAAACGACTTCATTAAAATCGATTCATTGGTTTAATGAAAAATTTCATTAACTGAATGAAAATTCATTAATATTGGTATTTTTTTTCATTAACATTATTTATGATTTTTTCATAATTTCATAAAAAAAATCACATGAAAATTTTTCAAATTTTTTTCAATAAAAATTTTGACTTGTAATAAGAAAAAAAATTTTTTTTTTGTACTATCATTTTCAAATAAAAAAAAACTTAAAAATTTCTTTTAAACAGAATTAACCAAAACTTTGATATAAATAATTTTTTTGTTATTAAGTTTGCCTAGAGCTAACAGTTTTTGACGAATTTGAATAGTTGGTCACTAAATTCCAGGGAACAGATGCTCTAAGAAAAACGATATAGTTTTGTTCAAAACGAGACCTAAATTGTTATCGCTTTGACGATGTTACACAAAAACGAAAACAAATTTTTGTTTTTTAACAACATTGTTAACAATATTTAACATTTTTATCTGATATGGTCGTAATTTAACTACAAAAAGTGGACTATAATCGTCGATCGTTCTACAGAATTCCAAGCCAGATCGATAAAAAATTACATATTTTGTACCGACATATAAGAAAATATGACATCTTTTAGCACAAATTATAAAAAATGTAAAGAAAGATTGAACAATTTTGTAAAAATAAAACAATAAAACCAGAAATAAAATAAAACTGAACCAGACCTTATAAATAATACCAACGAATGATAATTTCTCAATAGCCACCAAATTAATGCAATGCTAAAATAATCATAAAAAGTACAAATTATTAAATATCAACGAAAATATTTCATACAAACTATGAATTTTATTCATTAAACACATGAAACTTTCATAACGATTAGGCTAGGATTAATGAAAAAAAGTTCATATACTTTATGAAATATTCATTGGGTCAATGAAACCATTCATTAAAATTGATTTAATGAAACACCTTTCATTTACTCAATGAAACGTTTCTTTGGGGACTTTTTTATGAAAAAATTCATTAGATTAATGAAAGAATTCATTAATACTACGCACAAATTTCTATCAGTGTAGTAAGTACCATTATACCAATACAAAAAAAAAGCGTTACCCAAAAGTACTTATTTTTATCATTATTTTAAATATAATGTAATGATCTTAAAATTCTTTGAAAATCTATTTGCAGATTCATTATTTTTTCACTTCTAGTAAGTACATATATAACTATTTATTTGTGATTTTTTGAAAGCTGGAAAGTAATAACATTTTGTGCATGCCAGTCATTTATGTTTTTTCTATCAAGAATAACATGTCGAAATAGCTTAGATGGTAGATCGCTTGACTGACAATCTGGAGATCCAGGCGCAAATCCCGTGTGGGCACATTTTGTTAAAAAATGTTCAATAAAAAAATATGTCTTTATTAAGTTTAATTTTTTCCTAAATTTATTTTTAGCCTCATTATTCTTGTCCATACTGGTAAGCATATAGGTAACCATATATTTTTGTTTCTTTCTTTATTCTTTGTAAGGTGTTTAGTAATGATATTTCACTTTTTATAAATTTTGTAAAATTTAATTATTTATTTTTTTTGCATATTTTGATAAAAAAAACATGGCTTGAAAACATAGTTAGGTATCAAGAGGGAATCTTTACGATGGACTAAATTGGTAAAGTGACAAAAAGTTTAATTTTTTCATTCCAAACAAATCGCCTTTTTAACATAATTCTGAAATCGAAAAGGCATCAACATTTTTGAAGGACTTTAAATTTTATGGAGCAAACAAACTCGCCAATACCATCCTTATATGAAATTTTTAATTTCGCGAAGTTAAAGGTATTTAATATGATTTCATGCAAATAAGTAACCTTCAACCCAAATTTAATATCATTAAACTGGCAAAAGATGCTTGTTTCCCAAAATAACAGCGGTTTTCTTTTAAGTTCCAAAGTCAAAAGTTGAAAATTGAATCGGATAAAAATCAAAGAAGGTTGAAAATTTTAATTTTGTGTATTTTTATTGACAAGTAGGGGAAGGTTAGGTAATTTGGCAAGTGGAGTAATTTGGGAATCCTATACTGATGCAGTTTAAGAATTTCTTACTACTGTGTCTTGTTAGTTAATAAATTAGTATAATTTTGAGCTATTCATATTTTAGGAGGTGTATTTTTTTATCACTTTTATGTAGCATATAAAAAAAATTAAACAAAAAAAGTTGCTATTGGTGTTCTTGTTTTTTGTAAAAAATATAAAAAATATTTTGTTTTTCATTTTTGATCAGGAAAATATAAAAAATGATTGTTACCTAATGTATGTTACAAATGACGTATTGGTTTTCGTAAATATTTAAACATTGCAAAAATGATGACAGTTTTTGTGACTTTGGTCGTAAGGGATGTGTAATTTAAGAAATTTTAACGTATCTTCATGTTGTTTATATTATACAATTAAAAATATATACAATAAAACTCGCTTAAGACGATCTCGGTTAAGACGAACCCTCGGTTAATACGAACTAATTTAAAAGTCCCGACGTTTTGGCAACAATTTTCATATAAAAGATGTATTTTTTAATACGAACTCGGTTAATACGAACTCGGTTAATACGAACTCTCGGCTATTACGAACTGTTTTAAGCAGTCCCAAAAACTTGTTTTCATACAAATTACTATGTTTAGTACACTCTTTATCCGTTTAATGGGATAGACCTAATATGAATTTCATATCCGTGGATGACTTTCTAGATATAGATGCTAATGTTTTGACGTCACATACTTTATCAGGTGAAGAAATATTGGAAGTTGTTAATCCTGCCGATGTTAAAAATTTGTCAAGTGATATATTCGAACAAAATCGTGTGCCGAAGAAGCTGACAATCATATTTTGGTAATATAAAAACTTATTTTTTTTTTTTAATGAAGAATTTTAATTGAATTTTTAATTGTGAATGCATGAAATGCTAATTTTATTGTTTATTTATGTAAAAATCTTGTTTTTGTTTTAATAAATACATATTTTGTATCGTTAAAAAAACCCGCTTAATACGAACCTCGCTTAAGACGAACTAATTTTTTTGGTCCCTCGGAGTTCGTCTTAACCGGGTTTTACTGTATATATATATATTTATATTTTAAATTGTAAACATTTTGTATGGGCTTTAATCAAGCCTTAGTGGCTTAAGTCAAAAACTTACAATATTCTGTCCCTGCACGTATGAGTGTTAATATTTAGTATATAAATAAATAACACTCATACGCCACCCATACTAAAATTCAGCAATTTTGTACCAAGTGTGTAATTGCGATAGAAGTTTCGTGTTAGGCTATATTTATTTAACACGGAAAACGCTCCAGAGAATAAATAGTCAACGATTTTGTTGAAACTTAACACTAAAATTCCTTATTTTGTATAAGTGCTATGTCTGATTTGTAGGGTGGCTTTCTAGCGTTTTTGTAGCTAAATAATCAAAAAACTGTTTAAATTAAAAAATCTGATTACTGATATGAAATATAATGTTTCTTATATATTCAATAGGGTGGCAATGTAAAATCAATTTTGCATTTTTCATCAAACCGGAGCGGATGTTTGCTACACTTGCTCTAAAACTTACGTGGTAAAAATCGGATAACTCTAAGTCGTGCAGCTTTAATGTCAAAGTTCAAATTTTCAGAAATTCTGTATATTGAACAAATTCAGTATATTGAAAACTTACAGCGATCGATTTTTTTTACAAAGGTTGACCAAATATTGGCAAACTTGATTTTCCAAGTATCCTTAATATTTTCGCATTTTTTTTTTTTATTTAACCCTTTTGCGCTACGGGGATCAAAATGGCGCTTCCATTATAAATAAGTTTTAAATCTAAAATTTTGCACAAAAGTTGACGTTTATAGTATACTAATAATGTTTTTTGAAATATTTTCATTTAAATTAACCCTTTTATGCTACGTGGCTAAAAATTACCCATTCATTTAAAAAAAAATGTTGAATCCAAAATTAAAAAAAAAACGTAAAATATTAAATCTTAATTCCGTAGAAGAATTGTTTTTAAAGAAACATTAATCCTATTAATCCTATTCTAACATGTGGATCTTTTTTTTCTATTTTCTCAAAGCAGACTTGGGCCACGTTAATTACATTTCACAATCGTTCACTTGTGAAATTTTTCTATATCATTAATAATATCAGACCTACGCTCACACTTGTGAGGTTAAACGCTTCCTTGGAAAATTTGTAAATTTTTTAATACCAAACATGGGGATTAGTAACAACATCTGGGTATTTAACCACAGGGCAATTACTTAATTACACCCAATTACATGTAATTGAACATAAAAAAGTAATTGGCCTGTAATTAAATACACGGATATTGGTATTATGTCCCATGCCTGGTATTGAAAAAATTGAAAATTTTCCAAGCAAGCGTTTAAGCCGACAAGTGTTAGCGTAGGTCTGAAATTATTAATGATATAGAAAAATTTCACAAGTGATTGATTATGAAATGTAATTGACGTCGCACATGTCTGTCTCAAAGTAATTTTAAAGCCAATATTGTTAAAAAAAAAAAATAATGCATAAGTGAACAAGTCTTTTTTAATAGAAACAATAGTCAGTTTGTTTTATTTACACTCAGGGAACTTCGGCTGTAAATATTTGTAGTTGTTTAAGTTATAATACAGAAAAAATGTATTTTTTGACTGCAATTGTAGTTCATTTTAAAAAACAAACCACATAAAACTACTGTATTATGATTTACACATTCAGTTTATACAGTTTTTTTTTTTTTTTTTTTTTTTTTTGTTATTTAAAAAATAAAACAAATAAATGTTTGTTTATTTTTTACTGTTAATTTTTACTACAATTGTGGTTAATTTTTTGAACAGAAAAAAAACAAATGACAACGTTAGCTGAATTTACTAAAATGTAAGTCGTCCTTTCATCAAGGGAAATTTCATTTGATTTTAACAACATTTGCAGTGGTCTCTACGTTCAAAGCATTCGATGTGTATATTCTAAATATAAGTTTTGCTTAATAAAATTAAAGTTAAGCATATTTAAGGTACTTTCAAAAATAACTGAATTACGAGTCCATATCAACTATCCCTATCTCTTACAAAAGGCACAAAATAATGGGTACCCATTAGCAATTCGCTTACAGGAAAAAACCACAAAAAATAGGTACCTATTGCTTTTGGGACATCGCGAACAAAAGTAATGTTGCAAGTACATAGTGTGGTAATAATTTGAAACCCTGTTTTTGCTGTTTGATAACAAAATCAAATTTCAATAAAATTGTTCAAATTTTGAAAAAGAAATATTTTTCTTTATAATACACTTTTGTATAACGGTAAAAATAATGGTTTATTAATTATTTTGGGCCATCGCTAATTCTAATAGAAACAAACATGCCAAGCAAAAATAATTGCATCCAAAAGTACTTCTAATGAAACATTTTCATCAATGAATTTAACATAGGTTTGTCATAGAGAGGATGCATTCCGATTTGATTCTTTGTATGTTCATTATCACGAATAAGTTTTTTAAAGGGCTATTTAGACAAATGAACTTTCCTTGGAATTTGTTCTTAAGTTTCATATAATAACACTTATATTGCTTAAAAACAAATTCCAAGGAAAAGTATATGCCTTAATAGCTTTCAAAAAGTTAATTAGGAATACAAACATCAAAATAATCCATTTGGAATGCTTCCTTCCACCTTATGACAACCATATGTTAAATTCATCGATGAAAATGCTTTATAAAAAGCACTTTGCTTATTTGCTGGGATGTTAATGGATCATTTGACCCTAGTAGCATACAAGGGTTAATGTTTATAAATTAAAAATTGTTTTACATAGTTCACGATAAATATGGAATTTTTTTCTTTTAACATTTTGGGTGTAAATTGTATTTGATGCAATGGATCATTTGACTTCCCTATCACAAAAGGGTTAATTGTATAGAATATATTTCAGAAATCATTTAGGATACTTGAAAAATCACTTTTGTCAACATTAATCAACGCATGCAAAATAAACATTTGTTTTTAGTTAATTATATCGGAATATACCGAATTTTACAAAATTTGAAATTTGATCTCAAAGGTGCACGGCTTAACGTTATCCGATTTGGCTCAAACTTTCGCCATGTAAGTTTTATACCAAATAACACGCTCGGATTCCGTTGGAGTTCAAAAAAAAAACATCACCATATATTGTATTATATCCGCCCCCACCCCCCCCCCCCCCCCCCACCCATATTAAACAACTTTGATTTGAAAATTAAAGAGATAAAGTTAAAATTTTAATTCAATAAAAAATTGTTTTCAAAAGAAAAAAAATTAAAAAAAAAATTGAAACACAAACAAAAAAATTAAAAAACCTAACAAAATTAAATATAAAAAAAAATATAAAATAAATTCACAACAAGAAAATTTCACTTGCACACACAGCTGTTGTAAAATGAAATTAATTACATTCCTTAACCTTAAGCTCAATGGACTAAATAAGCAGTATTAAAAGGACGTAAATGAAAAATCGAAATAGTAAGAAGAAAAAAACTCTAAACAGATAACAACAAGATGAAAAGCGAACAAAAGTTTTGAATGGAGTGGGTTGTGGGGACAGAGAAAATAGCAAATAGAAAATAAACAAGACAGAAAAATTGCACAACATTTAGTAAAATTAAGCCCATACCATAGCACATTATACAAAAACCAAACAAAATCACCTTTTGCTTTAGACTTGCGAACACCCCAAGTCCTCCTTTTTTTTGTATTTCTCTGTTCTGTGTATTTCTTTTCTTTGCTTAAACGAAACAATAACAACGTTAATAACCCTAAATACTAACTAAATCCGAAAAACATTACCAAACTAAAATTGAAAATAGGAGAATGGTTAAAGGGAAGCAATGTAACCTAATAGGAAATTTTAAATTTATTTATTAATATTTCGAAAGAGTTAAAAAAAACTTAATTTATGTTTTTTCGTGATTTCATGTTTTGCACAACAATCATCAGTAGAATTTCAATATGATTAATAATTTTGTTAATGACCACGCAGCGAATTTCATTTTTCAAATTTTGGTGAATTTTTAAATGTTGGTGATTTTTTTTATTAATTTTATGTAATTTAAGAGATTTTTTCCAATTATAATAGCATTTAAACTTTAAATTAATTGTTTAATGGAATTGAAACTAAATCAATTAAATTGTTACGAATTATTTTAATTCATAATACAATTTCTTTAATATAATCGAATTTAATTAAACTTTTAATTGTGCTTAGAAATATTTTAATTGAAACTCGATTTTAATTTCTGTGTAGCTGGCCAAGCGACATCGAAACATCATAAATACCCTTAACTACCCTACGTGAAATCAGGAATCAATTGCCCCTAAGGACCTTTTTGGTTACTCATAATGATTATAGAAGTCAGAAAAAAATGCTTTCATAATGGTTACAAAAGACCGAAAAAATAAAAATCTTTTATTACGATAATAGAAGAACAAAAATAATAAAAGTATTTTGTAGTGGCTATGAAAGACCAAAAAAAAATAAAAATCTTTGGTAATGGTTATGGAAGACCAAAAAAAAAACAAAATATTATGGTTACACTGTGTGTAATTTTTTAAGTCATGGCAAAATAACCATATACGGACACCACTACGTGATAAAAGACTAAAAAAAAAAGACCCGTGTCTCCCAATTTTTCCCAAAGTCATCTCCTTTTTTGTTTATGGGCCGCCAAAGATTTGGGGCCTCGGTATCATTTTCGCAAAAAAGTGATCATTTTCTCAGGCTCATATCTTGCAAACCGTTCAGAATTTCGATTTACTCTCTATTTCAAAGTTGTAGCTCTTGTCATAAAGAACAAAAATTGCGAACATATAAAATCAAGAAAACTTCACCTTCCAGATCAAAATCGCAAAAAACTTAAAAAAATTCGATTTTTTTTTTACCTTTTTTCCCGTGTTCAGGTCCATAGGTAGCAAACCGTTCAAAATGCAAGGAAACAATCAACTACAAAAATTTACCTAAGATCTCAATAAACAAATTTCTAGAACATATAAACTTCCTAGAGATGATTCTTAACACTGTTTAGGTAGCGCGCAAAAGTGAAAAATTTTTTAATTTCATTTTTTTTTCCTTTTTTCTCCTGTTCAGGTGCATAGGTAGCAAACCCAATTCCCAGGAAGTTTATATGTTCTAGAAATTTGTTTATTGAGATCTTAGGTAAATTTTTGTAGTTGATTGTTTCCTTGAATTTTGAACGGTTTGCTACCTATGGACCTGAACACGGAAAAAAAGGAGGTAAAAAAAATCGAATTTTTTAAGTTTTTTGCGATTTTGATCTGGAAGGTGAAGTTTTTTTGATTTTATATGTTCGCAATTTTTGTTCTTTATGACAAGAGCTACAACTTTGCCATAGACAGTAAATCGAATTTCTGAACGGTTTGCAAGATATGAGCCTGAGAAAATGATCATTTTTTTGCGAAAATGATACCGAGGCCCCAAATCTTTGGCGGCCCATAAACGAAAATGGAGATGACTTTGGGAATAATTGGGAGACATGGGTCTTTTTTTTTAGTCTTTTATCACGTAGTGGTGTCCGTATATGGTTATTTTTTTTCGTGTTGCACTGTGTTATCGAAGACCAAAAAATAATTGGTTATTTGTAACTGTTATCCAGAAAACAGTTTTTAAAAATTCTTGAAAAATTATTATTTCAGGTTTTTTGCGATATTGGTTATAACAGTTATGTCCCTGAATTAAAGTAATAAGTAATTTAATCTTTATATTTCTGCGCTCGTCCATATTTCATATAAACCCCAAGGGAACTATACTGTGACCAGTCAGTCAAGAGTGCTATAAATATTTTATTTTTGTTGGTGCGTGTTCTTTGATTTTATATATTTTCTTTAAATTTTTTGTAGTATTTTTTTTGTTGTATTTTTTGTCTTTTGTATTTGAACACACACGCAAAAAATATAAGTCTGATGATAGCCAGCCAATATGCACAAGCATAGCTCAGATGGTAAAGCATTTGACTTGTAAGCATAACAATCTGTGATCGAGCACTACAGACTCCAAGTAAATTTTTTGTATTCTTAATATTTTTACATTTACTTAAAAATCGTTAAAAGGTGTCTAAAATGTGTCTAAAATGTTAGAGAAGAGCAGGTTTGCTCCTGGCTAACAGCAAACATTTTTTTTCGCGAATTTTTTAACACGCATAGGTAACGTTACCTTGTAAGCAGAACGTGCTGTAATTGTGCCCTGCTACCGCTGATCATTATACAGGCAAAGCCCGGTATAACGAATTATATGTTGTCAGGCCAATTTGTTAAATCGAATAATTTATATCGCAACGACTTTTTGTACTAAATCGACTGCACATTTCAACATTTCTCAAAATTCTGAGTTTGTTGAAAATGAAAAATAAAACTGCTATTGTGGGTGTACTACTAAATTAAAAGGCTCTCCAGCAAAAATTCCTCTTTCCATTGCAATTTTTTTTATTTTTATTAATTTTTACATATTTTGTTCCAAGAGCTCTTTATATCCAGTATAAATTTTCAGAAAAATTCGTTATATAAGGTAATCAATGTAAACAATTTGCTGGTTCGTTATATCGCGTTTTCGTTATATCGAGTATTCGTTATACCAGGCTTTGGCTGTATTTTATTTATTCGAAAGTCGTCACAAGGTGTCTAAAATATGTCAACTGACACCCCCGTACAACAACATCATTAGAAAAAAACTTTAGCAAAAATAATGTTTTCGAAAAAAAATTGTTAATGTTTTTTAATACACACGCAAAAAATATATGTTTGGTGCAAGTTAGCTAGTTACGCAGTCAACTTACATAGGTAACATCAGTTCAAACGGTAAAACGTTTGCCTTATTAGCAGAACGTGCTGCGATTGAGCCCTGCTTCATTATTTTTTATTTATTTGCAAAATTATCACGAGGTGTCTAAAATAAGTCAACTGATCCCATCCTACAACACTGCCGTGAGAAAAAAATATCGGGGAGAAAATAGCGCAAATAACATGTTTGCAAAAAAATACTTTATGTTTTTATATTATCTTTAACATGCAACTAATATAAGTTTGCTCTTAGCCAGTCATCTTGCTCAGTTAACATTAGCTCAGACAGCCTAGTAAGCAGACGCCAAGTCAATTTTTTTCTAATTCTTTATTGTTTCTTTATTTAAAAATCGTCTTAAGGTGTCTAAAATGTGATAACAACTTGTTGAAGTTAAACACAAATTTTACAAAAATAATTTGAAGGAAAAAAAAATTTATTTTTCTAATGAAAGAATTTGCAAAATAATGGCATCGAATTTACGTTGCATATTTTGCATTTAATTGAATATTATATTGAATACTAGTATCAACCTAGCTAATATGTTTGATTTGCTTATTTTTGTGAATATACGGAGGTTGAAAGCTCGTTATAAATTGAAGATAACATAAAAATAATCTCGATGTATATAAAAACAAAAAACTAATATAACTGTAAAAAATATTACTTGAGCCAGAGTACAAACTAAATTTTTTTTATATAAATAGAACATTTTTGGTCTTCAAAGTTTAGTAACGTCATGATGCTTGTAAGGAAAAGACCTAACCACGTGCTTGATTACTAAGAAGACAAGAATGGAGCAAAATTGATTAGTAATAGGTTTTTTGTTAAAGTTCTGCCTATTATGGAGGCTCTTACTTTTCTAAAACTTCGGGTTCTGATGAGATCTTTAGCCAGATCGAAATACTAGAGTCAACCTAGCTAATATGTTTGATTTGCTTTATTTTTGTAAATATACGGAGGTTGAAAGCTTGTTATAAATTGAGAATATTTTTTTCATTTTTATAATTTTTCATTACAGTGATCTTTTAGCATATTTTGCTATTTATTTTTGCTGATTTTTTTAAATAAAAAAAAAATTGCTGACAAAAAAAATTTTTTGGGGAATTTCTTTTGATTGATTTTAAAATCGAAAAATTTAAATGCATATTTTTTTTATTTTAAGTGTATTTTTTTGAATTGCAGGTGTATATTTTTTGGTTTATAGTGCATATTTCCAAAATTTCTTTTCCTGATTAACATTAAAAGTATCAATTATAACTTTTTTCTAAATTCAAAATTTTATTTAATATTTTTGTTAAAAAACTTAAAAAATAATTTCAAACTTCATAAACAACTTTATGAATTTTTCCAATTGGGTTTGTCTGCCATGCATGTAGTTACGAAAAAATAAAACAAAATTTATTTTTGTTAAGAATTGGACAATTTAAGTAATCATCTACTCGTTAATCTAGCTTGAGGAATATAAATAGTTTTAACCTGGTGCAGTACGTTTATGTCAAAACTGTTAAGTTTTTTAAACAGGGACGTATTTCGATTTATCGTTGGCCTAATAAATAAAACGTCAATTCAAAGTGCTTTTTAGAAAATTTAAGAAACCACACTTGTAACAAAGATCTCTTAAAATGCAAATCATGAAATCATGCATGATCATGTATGAAAGTATTTGAACGCGCATGATACTATATGGCCGTATATGGTCTTATATGATCATATATGAATCTCGTATATGAATTGAATACGGGCATATACAATCATATATTGTCATATATTATACAAGGTGGCGCAAAAGTAATCCTCCTATCAGAAAATGCTATACATTTTGCGATTGGCCCCTAATGTCAGTTCTGTTTTGACATTTGTGTAGTAAACACATGCGAAATACACGTTAATAAACAATGTTACGCTACACTGCTCCAGAACGCGGAATATTGGTGACACCAAGAGGAAGATGATTTTTCATCAAAAATAATCATGAGTGATGAGGCCCATTTCCATCTTAGCGGGTACGTAAATAAGCAAAATTTACGCTTCTGGGGCACTGAAAATCCGCGTGTAACCCACGAAGAGCCATTACACCCGCTCAAATTCACTGTATGGTGTGCTGTTTTCGCTGGAGGAGTCATCGGACCTTTTTTCTTCGAAGACGTCGCGGGCCAAACGGTTACTGTGAATGGTGAGCGCTACAGAGCAATGATTAACGAGTTCTTTTTGCCGCAACTTGATGAATTGGGATTGGAAAACAAGTGGTTCCAACAGGACGGTGCAACGGCACACACTGCACGTGCCACAACCGATATGCTCAAATGACAATCAACTGTGGCGGCGGCCATTTACATGACATCATATTCTCGACTTGATGTAAAAAAAATTAAAATACCAAATAAAAATAATCCACAAGAAGAATCAAAGTTTTTCATTTTGTTTTCAAATTACATCCAAAAAACATCGGAAGGTTATTTTTGCGCCACCTTGTATTATGTATGGTGATATATTTAACTGTGGATGGACATATATGATCATCAATGCTCATATGGGTCGTTTAGATAAATATTCGATTAGGAAAAAATATGTAATCGAAATATAAGCCTAATGCGTTAAGAAAATTTTTTAAACTAAAAAATATATTCTTCAAATTTTAAGATTCAATTGAATTTTTTAATTTAATTATTTTTTAAATTTTATGGAATATGGAGAAAATATTCCATACAATTAAAAAAAAAAATCCATAAATTCTTTACATAAATTCTGTACTACACTCATACAAAAAATCCCGTACAAATGGTTAAAAATTCAGCTAAGACAACAGAAAATACCCTGTGCATAAACGGTAATTACATGTCATTACTTTTCTCACTACCAGTAATGACACCAGCTTAATCTCTGCATTACTTTAAAACAAATAATAAGGACTTACTAAAAATTTTCACATTATTTCAATACAAAAAAAAAATAATGCGTTACCCATAAGTACGTATTTTTATCATTATTTCAAATATAAAGTAATGATCTAAAATTTTTTGGAGAATTTAGTTTTAGACTCATTATTTTTTCACTTCTAGTAAGTCCATATATTAATACTTATTTTTGATTTTTTTTAAGTTGGGTAGTAATGAGATTTTGTGCAAGTAAATCATTTATGATTTTATCTATCAAGTATAACATGTCAAGATAGCTCAGATGGTAGAGCGGTTGAATGACCAACTGGAGGACCGGGTTCAAATCCCGTGTTGGCACATTTTATTAAAAATTTTTTTTTTTTTAATTTCTTTTTAGATTTTTTTATTTTTGTTCATACGGGTAAGCACATAGGTAACCACATATTTTTAAATTTTTTGTAAGGTGTTTAAAAATTATATGTCATTAAGTTAAGCGACATCCCCTATGATAATGAGAATTGTAATGACAATTGTAAGTACTTGTCAATACCAAATATGTACTTATATAAACACTTATATGACCACAATAGGTAGTACATGAATTTGCGGCAGCAAATTTTTCAATGATGTTGAGAATCAAATGCTATCGAATTTAGGAGACCTAAATTTGAGTTGGCAACTGTACTTAAATTAACTAAGACAACAGAATTTTTAAACTGAATTAACAGCAAATTTCTTCTAAAACGGTCTTTCCGGATTTGACCAGAGGCAGATCCATACTTATTACCGGGTATATAAAGAGAGCAGTTAACAGGTTAGGAGAAACGATTTTTGGTCCATTTGGCTCTATCTCACTTAGTTTCCGCCTTTTATGATTATAAAATAAAAAATATGAGAAAATAACCCCATCTACAAGTGAGTCTGATAGTGGACACTTAAAAAAATAATAGCTTGAAAACAATTGTGGTTTAAATTAAGTGGCATAATTTGAAAATCACGAATTACTAATTGGTCTAAAAATTAATTCCAATAATTCATCCGTATTTGTTCTTAAGGTAAAATGAGATAACTAATAACTTTAGCTAAATAACTGATTTAAAACGATAACAACAGAAAAAATTAGCTCAACTGAATTGGAACCCGTTTAACAAACATTTGAACTAACTTTTTTTTGTGAGTGTAGAATAAATGTAACTATAAAAATAGCAACATTAAGCCAACGCAGTTGTGTTGGACTATTCAAAAAAAACTAAACCTAAGCTCAACAAAACAAAAAATGTCCTGCTGTGCAAATTAAACTCATAACATTGAGACACACACACATACACATACATATTTAGACACACATAGAATTTTGCTTATGCTACTTTCACTTTAATGTTAAGCCAACCAACCAACATACATACATAAATATAGGAAACGACTATAAACAACCTTAAGCTATGACCATGATGATGGCGATATTTTGTCATGACGATGATGACGATGTCACTCCCATCTAACATTGGGTGGTCGTATCTTCTATTCTCCCAATTCATTATCATGTGAAACTGTTACAATATGCAGGTATATTAGGGTAAAGCTTAGATTTTAAACTATAATACATTGATTCGTTCGAAACCACTTTGCAATCGATTACCAACATTATACACTGATAATAATCGATGATTAAAAATACAAAAGAATATTAAAATAACCAAAACTTTGTATGCAATACAAATTTGAAAACATTGATCAGTTTCAATTAAACTGTTTATTAATTCAATTAAAGGTATTTTAAAAAAGAATTTTTCAAAAATCGTCAAAATCGCAGAAATTGAGAAAAGCCGCCAAAAATAAAATAAAAAAATTTTAAAAATTCACCAGTTTTAAAATCGACAAAATTTGAAAAAATCAACCAAATGGAAAAAAAGTTCTCAAATTTTGTAATATAAAATACCTAAATAAAACTTAAAAAGTCCGTATCTCGAATAGCGATTTATTTAATTGTGGCGATTTTTTTAAATTTTTGGGGTTTTTTTATTAAAATTGTTGGGTATTTTTTTAATGTCGACGGTTTTTTTTTTTTATTTTGAGTTTTTTTTTCAATTTTGGCGATTTTATGTCAAATATTTTTTTACAAATAGCAGCAAATTCTTTCAATTAAATGGATTTTAATTTAATATTGGCGTTTTTTGTTTAAATTTCGGTGATTTTTTTACATTTTGGCATTTTTTTCACTTTGTTGTCAATACAGATTATAAAAACTGAAAATTGTGGGTGCATTCCTTCATTCATTTTCAATTAAACATTTAATAGAAATCATTAAACTTTTAATTGAAACTGAGTTTGAAATCAAACAATTTTTTAATTTAAATTTTATTGACAATATTGTTTTGTGTATGCATAGTTGGTACACAGATAAAAATTAAAAAATTTATGGAATCAATTAATTTTTTAATTGATTTTGCACCTATCATGGAAATGATAATATTAATTAAAACTTTTATTGAAAATGAAAAACAAAAAAAAGCTATAAGTAACTATCTACAATAAAAATTATGATACTCAAAAAAAAAAAATTGTGTGAACGACTCGTTTGTATGGATATGTGTTTTTGGTAAAGCTGTGTGTGTTTGCGTATTTGTGTGTGTGCTTGTTTGATTGTAAACTACAAATGTATTTGGTATTTTATAGGGAAAATTTTCTATTTAGCATACAGTTTATTTTTAAAGCCTATATGTGCTATCAGCACTGTTGCGCGAAATTTGTCAAAATTAACATTATTTGTACGATTTATCAATGTTTAAACACAAAACCTGAGGAACACTTTAACAAATAAAGATTTTATGAATCAAATTAATTTTGATATGTTTTGAAAAGCATCATGCTGCAATTAGTTGGAATTAACTGATAACGTTAAATTCAAATATAATCTCCAAAACAATAACAATCACTTTTTAATATCGTGTAAACCGCGATTTAAAGTTAAAAATTATACTTTTTTAAAATCCATAGAATTTGACAAAGATTTGTCAAAAAGCACAAAATAAGGGAGTAAAAACAATATCAAATTGCGAAATTTGTTTGAATTAAATCAAAAAATGTAATTTTGAGAATTTTTTTAAACTTTTTAATTCAAACCTTAATAACTTTTGCGTCAGTTGCAGAAAGTGATTCACGTAACGGAATTGAAGTTCCTAAATAGGGGTTTATTATCGTGTAAGATTCTATTCATGTCCATAAAGTTACAAAAAAAATTAACCACAATTTAAAATATTTTTGAGAATAGCCCATATATATTTTCTTTTTATTGTTACTATTTTTTGAGTCCTTACTTTGCAATTATAAAAGAAAAAAATAATTATGAGTTAGAATTTTAGATTTTTAATGATTTAAAAATTGGGTCAATTTGACATCAGCAATCATAACAGATGTGATATAATTTTAAACATTGCAGAAGTGTTAAAGCTGTTTCAAGTCAGTGCGTTGTCTAAATTTGTTCTTATATTTTCTATCATTGTTAAACAATTAACATAAAAAATATAAAAAGTTATAATTTAAAGCACACAACTCAATACACTAATTTATTCTCAAAAAAAAAATGCCACCCTATAAACTCCAACACTTGTATGAATTGTATACATACGAGTACATATTAAAACACTTAGACTTTATAAAACTAAACAAGATTAATTATACCTGAAACATTAGTCAGTTATTGTTAAAGCTTTTTGACTTTCGACTTAGACAATACTACGTTTACAACTGCTTGAGTCTGATTTTGCTCTATGCACAGAAAAAAATTATCCACCTTAAATATCTAATTAAAAAGTTGATTTGAATTAAATTTGTTTCTTAACAAATATTTGAATTGACTTTTATATACAAAAATACATTTTATATTTAAGACATAACTTTCAAATTAATTTTTTATAAACTGTATGGTTAAATAGAAAAGTTTTAGTATAAAATATCAAATGCATTTGAATTTTACAAACAAACTAAGCACACACACAAACAGACACAGCATTACCAAAAACACATATACAAACGTGTCGTTCACACACTTTTTTGTGAGTATCATATTTTTTTTTTTTTTTTGTAGACAGTTATTTATAACTTTTTTTCTTTTTAATTTTCAATAAAAGTTATAATTGATATTATCATTGCCGTGATGGGTGCAAAATAAATTAAAATATTAATTGATTCCATAAATTTGTTAATTAAAACCAGTTTTTAGTTTTTTCTGTGTACTACTAATACTAACAACTGCTATTGTTAGAACTGCTCCTTGTTGTTCATCTGTGTTTTTTTTTTGTGTGTTTGTGTCATTTGTTACTGTAGGATACATTTTCACACTTACGATTTTTTGGTTCATATTTAAGTATTTTGTTTTTTCAAGTTTGTCAAATCTGTATTTTTCTCTATCTTTGTGTGTGTGTGTGTTAAGAAAAGTGTAAAAATCTTAAGGTACAATATCAAAGATGGAAGATTAATGAGTTGCTGTAGCATTTAGTTTAAGTGTTGTTTTTAGTGAGTGTCCTTGACTTTAGTATTTTTTTCTCTCCATCTTTTCCTTACGACATTTCAAATGAATAAAGAAATTCAATAAACAGTTGTAAATGTTTGATAACGAAATAAAATAAGAACTTGTTTAATGTAGTTATTTTTAATTTGTCATTCAAATATGTGGGTCAAATTGAGTTTCAAAGACTTTTTTTAATGTGAATAAAGAAGTTAAAATAAAATAAAATATTTCTTTGTACTAGTATTTTGAGAACATGATAAAATTATTAATGTTGAATATTTGTACCAGTTTTTAGTGTCCGACCGAACAGTTCGGCCAAAAAACTATATTTAGTCGGTTTTTTGATATCTAGAGGCAATGATGACAAATTTTGGTATTGGAAACATGTTTGTTGAGCCGATTTAATTCGAGTTTGTGTATAAAATTTAAGAGAAAAGCCGAAGTTTAGCTATAAAGTTAAAAGTTTTCTGAGGCCGAACAGTGTATTCATTGCTTAACTACAGACTTTTCTTCAAATTTGACACTCAAAATAGCATATAATCAGCCCAATAAACATTTTTCCATCCGCCGAACTGTTCGGTCGGACACTACCAGTTTTTGAATTTAATGCTAACCCAGCACACATTATGTGATACATTAAACGAATAGAAGAGAAACTTAAATTGAAAACACATTCTGATTTTTATTCTGTTGTTTTAGTGTTTAAAAAAAATGCAACACAAAAAATTAGTTTCTTTTCAAAAAGTGCTGCTAAAACACCATGTTTTTGAGCAAATATATATTGATTTATTGGAGTTTTATTGGTATTTATCGATTTTATTGATATTTATCGACTTTATCAATATTTGTTGATTCTGTAGATTTCTCAATTTTTATAGCTTAAGACGAATCCTCGGTTATTACGAACTTATTTAAAAGTCCAGACGTTTTGATAACAATTTTAATATAAAAATTATATATTAATACGAACTCGATTAAGACAAACAAAATTTCGAACTTCCCAAAATTTAGCGCATATTTCGCAAAATGCTAAGAAATTTTCACAAATTTTAACCGAACGCATGGAAATTTTTTCTCAAATGTATCGAAAATTATCGATTTATTAAATCAAATAAAAGAATTTCACAATTCTACACAATTAAACAAATTAAGAGATATTTTACCCCGCTTTATACGAACCTCGCTTTTAATGGTCTTAAATGGGTGTTCATCGTTACAAGTATATTTGATGGCATTTATTATTATTTATCGACTTTTGTCGATTTTATTTATAGATATTATCGATATTTATAAATAATATCGAAAAAAATCGCTAAATATTTAAAAAATTAAAAAAAAAATCGTCAAAATTAAAAAAAATAAAAAAAAAACGCTAAAACTAGAAAACAAAAATTGCCAAAATTGGAAAAAAAATTCAAAATTTAAAAAATCGTAAAAATTTTTAAAATTAAAAAAACGCCTGTATTGAAAAATCGTTATAATGGAAAAAAATCACCTAAATATAATTTAAAACGTTTTTTAATTTCGACTTTTTTTTCAATTTTGACGATTTTTCTAAATTTTTTTTTAATCTATGCAACTTTTTTTATTCTTGGCGATTTTTTTTTTTAATTTTGAAGATTTTTTTTCAATTTTGTCGATTTTTTTCAGTTTAAGCGATTTTAAAATTTAATTAAAATTTTGATTTTTTATTTTTAATTAAAATTTATTTATTTATTTTTTTTTTTTTAATTTAAATTTTGATTTTTTTTTTTTAATTTAAATTTTGATTTTTTTTTTTTAATTTAAATTTTGATTTTTTAATTTAAATTTTGATTTTTAAATTTTGATTTTTTTTTTTTTAATTTAGCTGTTTTTATTATTGGTGATTTATTTTTTCATTTAAGCGGTTTATTTAAATTTTTGGCAGTTTTTTTATTTAAATTTTGGCAGTTTTTTAATGTTTGGCGTTTTTTTTTTTTTTAATTTTTTGAGATTTTTAAAATTTTAAAGATTTTGTTAAATTTAAGAGATTTTTTTCTTAATTTTGGAGATTTTTTTTTTTCAAATTGGTGTCATTAGGGGTTAAAAAAAAAAGCTGGAAATTTTGTAGGCACCAAAATAATTTTCAACGATATTATTAAAGTTTTAATTGAGTGAGTTTGAAATCAAACAAACGTTTAATTGAAATTTTATTGACAATAATTTTTTCTGTGTTTAGACAAATTTAAAAAGCCATATCTACGAAAGTTGTTAACGGATTTTTACGGTTCAAAAACCACTAATTTCTTACAATTGTCCTTTTTCGTAACAATGCACTCACATTATGCACATTAGGATAGCCCAAAAAAAATGCTGTCGAAATGTTTTGTTCTATTTAATTCTGCCATCAGAAAACGTTATATAATTATGGAGAGGGATTAATATATTTGAATTTTCAAGAATTTAGAGCCAGTTGAAGTCATAAAAAAGAGTGGGAATAGTGTTTACAATGACCAAATTATATAAATACGCTGTAAAACAAGAACACGCAGTCAAAAATATATAAACAAGTGCAATAACGCTGTAACACTAGCAATTGTACGTAATATAAGTGACGAAACCCAAAAGTCGCATTTTAAAGCAACCTCTAAATATCGTCCGATTGAGCCAATTTTTGGTATACACGTATATATTGATAAAAGGAACAAAAGCAATGCTTGTGTAGAAAATATCGGAATATACTTTCATATTTCCATACAAGCGTGGGCCAGTCTAATGCACATATATCAATATTTTATGCAAACGCAATTTTAATATGCATTTCGCAAATTGTTTTCTTACTTATTTTTTTTTTTTAAACAAACACATATCGAAAATTTGTTTATAGTAAATTAAATTTCGTTTTTTGTGAAGCAATTTATGCGATTTTTTTTTAAAAAAAAAAAGCTTTATTGTTTACAAATTTTGTAATTTTTATATTTTGAACAGGTTTTAAAATACTTTATTCAGAACACGCTATTTACAAAAACTACACAGAAAAAACTATACATGGGTTTCAATTAAAAAATTTATTGATTCAATTAATATTTTAATTGATTTTGCACCTATCACAACAAAGATACTATCAATTAAACCTTTTATTAAAATTAAGAAGGAAAAAAAAAGTTATAAATAACTTCTACAAAAAAAAAAAAATATGATACTCACAAAAGAAGTATGTGATCTATACGTTGGTATGTTTGCAATGCTGAGTCTGTTTGTGTGTGTGCTTGTTTTGTTTGTTAACTTCAAATGTATTTGGTATTTTATACTGAAAATTTTCTATTTATGCATACAGTGTATGAAAAAATAATATGATAATTGCGTCTAAAATAAAATATCTATTTATATATTTAAAAGTCAATTAAAATATTAATTGATTCAATTAAATATTTGTTTAGAAACAAATTAAATTCAAATCAAATCTTTCATTAGATATTTTAGGTTGATAATTTTTTCTGTGTATGTTCTTTAATGGGTTTCATGATATTATGACTTGTACTACATTTTCCTGGTATTTTTTTTTTTTTTGCCTCGAATTTTATCCGAATTTAAAGAATTTTAAGAAATAAATTGGTAATTTAAAAATATAGCGTAAGGGCAGATTAGTGCATATAACAGAGTTACAACATATCTCTTCACCAATAGCTTTTTTAAATTTAAAACCTTGTCTCCTAATTTAGCATTATTAAAATTTAACTTTTAAGTATTTTTCTACTTTTCAATAAAAAAAAAATTGTTGTAAGAACTTCCCATTTATCTTATTATCTCAACCCTACAACGTGATATTAGTGGATTAGCTTTGAACATTTAATCACTATAATTCCACTCCAATCTCAATTAAAAGTAGTTTATAATGTAAACAATAATTGCTTAGTAATTGAATCAAATTTTCATTTACTTGCAACTTGCAACCAATACAGCAGCAACAACAACAACAATATAACTATCACAACAACAGACTCATACTCTAGCATGTCATTTGTATGCACATACAAAACTACATAAAACAAACAAACCCCTACACAATTTAATACCCCAATAGGATTTGAAAAAAAAAAAATAATATAATGGTTAATAGGAGAACTGCCAGAGATAACAATAGAAGTGGTAAAGATTGAACATGACAAAGTTGATACAAATGAAACAATTGAATAGACGGAAAAAATTATTGTCAATAAAATTTCAATTAAAGTGGGGTGAAGAACCCAAAAAAAAATCCACACAAAATTATTCGTTTTCACATAAAATTATATGTTGTTGCTTTACAAAAACGAATAATTGTATGTGCACACAGAAAAATAAAGCGCCAACCGAATTGAAAAGTGTATTTTAATTGTAACAACTTATAACTTCAGTTATTACAACAATATTTAAATTAGATTTCTGAATATTTTGGGTGTTGCAACTAAAATTCAATTGAATTAATTGAACTTTGTTGTGAAAACTAATGTTAAGTTGTGTCAACCGTCTGAAATTTGTAATAACCGAATTTGTATCGTAGCAACCGAATTTCAGCTGGCAAATAGCTAAATTTTTCTCTGTGTGTGATTTCGTTTTTGGGAACACCTCCGAATATCTATTGAATATTTAGTTGTAATTGAATTTGGCGCACAACAAATTTCCATTTTTTTTAACTCATAATGACAACAAAGTGAAAAAAAAAAATCCAAAATTAAAAAAAAAACAAATAAAATTTAAAAAATCGCCAATATTTGCAAATATCGTGTTTTTTTTTTTCTAATAGTCAAAGTAAATTATCATATAAAAATTATAATTTTTCTGTTAATTTAGAGAAAAATTTGTCATGATCTCAAACCGAACGAATAAAATCTCACACATAAACTTATAGATCAACGATAAATTTACTATTAAACCACTCACCAGGTACAGTGTAAAAAATCGTTTAATGTATATGCTCGACATATGCATTAACAAAAAAATCTTTAATGTTTGTTGATATGCTTCGCTTATGTAGAAGGATAGTATATGATGACATTAGAGAAAATAATTGCCATTTAAAGTTTTAACTGAAAGTTAAACTGGCAATTATGATAATGACTAGAGAAAAAAAACAAACACACTATAAATAGAAATCGTTTGTGGTAAATTTCATTCTAACTCAACACACAGAGTAATGTGGGATTTAAAGTTACCCAATTTCTTTAACGTGTGAGTTAAATAGAAGATATTTACGATTAACACTAAATGGCACGAAGAATGTTGATGAAGACCGTAGTGGGTCAGCAAATGCATTCCATTCATGCTAGTGTCTAATAACTTTTTCTGTGTTTTTTTTTCTAATAGTCAAAGTAAATTATCATATAAAAATTATAATTTTTCTGTTAATTTAGAGAAAAATTTGTCATGATCTCAAACCGAACGAATAAAATCTCACACATAAACTTATAGATCAACGATAAAATTCACTATATCGTGAAAATTTTAAGAAAAATAAATCTCGAAATTTAAAGAAACATACTAAAATTAAAAAAATCTTCGAAATTTAAAAAAAGCCTCCAATATGATTAAAGACAAAAGCCAACACAATTGTCAAAAATTTAATTTTTAGAGATTTTTTTTCTAATTTTGGTGATATTTTTTAAATTTTAACAAATGAGTTATTCTGTATGAAAACACCAAATCGGCAAAGCTGGCATATCTTAGATTTTGCTCAAACTAACCGGAAATGATATTTAGGGTCTGAAAACCCAAAATCCAAGAGGATTTAATTTTTGCACACGGCACTACCGATTCACGCAAAATAAAAAAACTAAAAAGTCTTGTTTTTGTGCGTAGTGGTTTGAGCTGTTAAAATTTTTCTGCTAGAGATATCTACATGATGAAGGCATTGTTTTAAAGCTGAATGATTATAGTTTCTATCAAAAATATAAAATTTGACTTAGTTCATACACCCGAAAAATAACGTGGTATTGAAAATAAGCATATTTCATTGGTTTTTTGTGTTTTTCAATGAACTCCAGTGTCGGCGCTAATGAATATAAAAGCATAATAATTCTCAGATACAAATTAGACATGTCGGAGAAAAATACAAAATTAAAATTGCCCCAATCTGGCAACTCGTTATGAAAAAATCGTTACTTGAAATTTTGAAATTTTGAAAATTTGCATATTTCAGGCTACAATTTGGTCATGTTTGTTAGCAGATACAAACTTGAAAATTACAGTGTACTTACTCCCTACTTTTAACTTTATAACACTTCAAGACCCGTTTAGTTATTTTCACTCATCTCGGATTTACAGGGTTTTAAAGAAAAGCCTTTTTGATTTTTTGTATGTATTTTTATACTTTCCTCAATTGTTATGTACAGAGAAATTAAAATAAAAACAAGTAGTATTATGATGTAACAAAGAATAGTTATGGACTAAAAAATACATTTAATAAATTCAGTAGATTTTTTATGTTAAAAAATTTTACAGTGGTGGCAGAAAATAGGCACATGAAGAGAACATACTTCATGTAAAGTAGAAAATTTCTGCATTTTAGCTTTTCTTTAAACACCTGTGAGTTCAAAAGGAGTGGAAATAACAAAACAGGCCTTGAAGTGTTATAAAGTTTAAGGTATATTTAATTCTAATTGTAAAAAAATTACATTGCTTCACTAAGTAGGCGGCGATATTTGTTTATTTGCTTGTGAAGAATCAATCATTTAGTTTTTAGTATTTTTCAATCGATCCACAACGTGCTGTGCTTAGTGAAAAAATAATTAAAAACAATGGAATGCTCGATAGGCTTGTTTGTACAAGAAGACTGTCATAACTTTATGTATTCGCGATCATCGGAATTAATAAGTAAAGATGAATTAAATGAAAATGATAAATTTCTATTAGATAAACGACTACAGATTATATCAATTGTTAATATTTGCACATATCATTATAAAAAATATATAACGTATTATTTTCACGCATTCGGAAAGAAGTGTTGCGATCCATTAAAAGTTCATAAAAAAACAATTCGTAAATCGTTGAAAGAAATAACAGTAAATTTTTGCGATGTAAATAAAAATGTAGATCTTGTACCTGGCCAAGCAATTTGTTCACGTTGTATCGAAGAATTAAAAAAAAATAAGTCAGAAGTAAATTCTAATGATATAAATGAAGTACTGACGCAGAATTTTGATAATTTCGATGTTTCCTTTGAACCTAATCATGTTGCTCTGGAATCATTGAACAAGGTATGCTCTATTATGGACGAATCGCCTATTCCTCCCATCCAAAAATTGACTGCATTAAATAGAAAAAGGAAAATTGATGAAAAAGTAAATCAAATATCGAATAAAATAAGAAACAAGTTAGAGGCTACTTTTGAAGTAAAAGAATGCATACAAAATAAAAAGACTTTTAGTGATGAAAATAGTGATTTAGAATATTTGGATTTAATTGAAGAATTAAAAATAAAATTTAAAACTTCTAATACATTCGCTGAAAAATACGAAATTTTGAGTTTGTTACCAAAAAAGTGGACAATATCTAAAATACAGTCGGAATTTGATTGCAGTGAGTATCTTGTACGGAATGCAAAAAAATTGCGAGAAGAAAATGGCGTATTGCCAAAAATTAAGTGTAAAGAAAGTGCAAAAAGGATGAGTACGGAAACTATTACAATGGTCACAAATTTTTATGAAGACGACGAAATTAGTAGAATAATGCCAGGCCAAAGAGATTGCGTAACTGTTCGAAATAAAAATGGCGAAAAATCTAAAGAGCAAAAACGTCTAGTACTACTTAACCTTAAAGAAATCTACGTAAAATTCAAAGAAACTTATCCACTTCTAACAGTAGGATTTTCGACTTTCGCTTCATTACGTCCAAAAAATTGTATTTTAGCCGGAGCAGCTGGCACCCATACTGTGTGCGTTTGCTGTATTCACCAAAACATGAAGCTAATGTTAATGGCATGTAATATAAAATTCACTTACAAAGATTTACTTAAGAAAATTGTTTGTGATGATTTGAATGCAGAGTGTATGTTATCTTGTTGCAATAAATGTCCAGGTACTGATGCTATAAGCTCTTCACTATGGGACGAAGGTGATATATTATCCGAGATAAGATACAAGCAGTGGATTTCAACAGATCGTTGCAATTTAGTGACTTTAGTTAAAACAACTGACGAGTTTATAAGTGAATTGAAACAAAATTTAATAGCTTTAAAGTCTCATCATTTTATTGCAAAAAAACAATCTGAATACCTAAAAAATTTAAAAGAAACTTTAAAAAATAATGTAGAGTGTATAGCATTAGTTGATTTTTCCGAAAACTATACATTTGTAGTACAGGACGAAATACAATCGTTCCACTGGACAAACAATCAAGCTACTCTACATCTTTTTGTAATTTATTATAAAGAAAATGGATCACTCAAAACCGAAACATTGTGCGTAATTAGTGATTGCTTGAACCACAATACCATATCATTTTATTCATTTCAAAAAACTTTCATCGATTACATAAAAACAAAGTATCCCCAGTTTAAAAAAATCCATTACTTTAGCGATGGATCGGCAGCTCAATACAAAAATAAAAAAAATTTTATCAACATTTGTCATCACAAAGACGATTTCGGCTTAGAAGCAGAGTGGCACTTTTTTGCCACTTCTCATGGCAAAAGTCCTTGTGACGGAGCAGGAGGTACAATTAAGCGGACTGTAAGGAAAGCAAGTCTACAGCGAACTGCGGATCATCATATCTTAACACCTACAGCAATGTTTGATTTTTGTTCCACCCAAATTCCTGGTATAACATTTTTTTTTGTATCTATTTCTGATGTTGATGCTATCGAAAACTTTTTGTCAAAAAGATTTATTGATGTTTGCACAATTAAAAATACAAGAAACTACCACAGTTTCTCTCCGATTTCTCACAGTCAGTTAAAAGTACGAAAGTTTTCAGCTTCTGATAACTTTGAAACAACGAATATTATAAGAACAAGTACTTTATTAAAATAAAATAAAACTTATTCTACGATTCTTAATTACCCACATTTAAACTATAACTTTTCTACTTTAAATGATAAAAATATACCATGTGCCTATTTTCTGCCACCACTGTAAAATTTTTTAACATAAAAAATCTACTGAATTTATTAAATGTATTTTTTAGTCCATAACTATTCTTTGTTACATCATAATACTACTTGTTTTTATTTTAATTTCTCTGTACATAACAATTGAGGAAAGTATAAAAATACATACAAAAAATCAAAAAGGCTTTTCTTTAAAACCCTGTAAATCCGAGATGAGTGAAAATAACTAAACGGGTCTTGAAGTGTTATAAAGTTAAAAGTAGGGAGTAAGTACACTGTAATTTTCAAGTTTGTATCTGCTAACAAACATGACCAAATTGTAGCCTGAAATATGCAAATTTTCAAAATTTCAAAATTTCAAGTAACGATTTTTTCATAACGAGTTGCCAGATTGGGGCAATTTTAATTTTGTATTTTTCTCCGACATGTCTAATTTGTATCTGAGAATTATTATGCTTTTATATTCATTAGCGCCAACACTGGAGTTCATTGAAAAACACAAAAAACCAATGAAATATGCTTATTTTCAATACCACGTTATTTTTCGGGTGTATGAACTAAGTCAAATTTTATATTTTTGATAGAAACTATAATCATTCAGCTTTAAAACAATGCCTTCATCATGTAGATATCTCTAGCAGAAAAATTTTAACAGCTCAAACCACTACGCACAAAAACAAGACTTTTTAGTTTTTTTATTTTGCGTGAACCGGTAGTGCCGTGTGCAAAAATTAAATCCTCTTGGATTTTGGTTCTGGGAACCCTTAGGAACATTTCCACAAAATTTTAACAAAATCCAAAATGGTCCAGCAACAATTTTTCATTTTTTTCGGTGTTTTCATATAGAATGACTCAAATGTGTTGGCGTTCTTTTTTACAACTTTGGCGAATTTTTTTCATTTCGAGATTTTTTCAAATTTTGACGATTTTTTTGTTCTTGATCTAATTTTTCGAATTTTAATACTGCCGTTTTTTAGTTTTTGTCTGTTTTTTTTTTTAAAATTTTGGCTATTTTTCAAATAGTCAATTTTAAATTTTTGACAATTTTGTTAAATTTTGGCAACTTTGTAATTTTTTTAATTTAGCGAATTTTTTCGATTTTTTCTAAATTTGAATTAAAGTCTCAATATAATCTACCTAAAATTTGTTTGAAATTAGAAACAATATCCAATAAAATTTTTAGTAGATATGATTAAAATCTTAACAAATATAAAATCAATTAAATAGTTACAAATTGTTTTAACCCTTTAATGCTCAACAGTGTCGACCTGAATGGAAATTGTAGTATCAGATAATATTATTTGTAACTATTTAATTTATTTTATTTTCAATTAAGGCATTAATCATATCTATTAAAAATTTAATTAAAATTGTTTTCAACTTTGATTAAAATTTACAAAAAAAAAAAATATCGCCAAACAATTGGAAAAGAAAATCGCTAAAATTGAAAAAAAATCGACAAAATAAAAATTTTTACAAAATTTATAAAGACCACCAAATTTGTAAAAAAAACAACATCGCCATTGTTTAAAAAAATGTGTCAGAAACACCAAAATTAAAAAAAATCATCAAAATCGAAAAAAAAATCCGAAGTTAAAAAAAATCGCTAAAAATAGGAAAATTTTTTTTTTCAAAATTTAAAATAATCGCTATAATTGAAAAAAAAAATCGTCAAAACTTAAAAATCGGATTTTATTCAATTTTAGCTATTTATTTCAATTTGGCGACTTCATTTTTCAATCTATGCGACTTTTTTGAATTTGAACATTTTTTTTTTTTAATTTTAGATGTTTTAAATTTCAGCAATTTTTTTAAATTTTTACGTTTTTTTTTATTAAAAGATTCTTTTCAATATTATAGACTTTAAAAACAAACAAAAAAATGTTTCTTGATTGTCATTATGGGTTATAAAACTGGAAATTTTCGTGTGCACCAAATTTATTCTAAATTAAACATTCAATAGATATTATTAAACGTTTAATTGAACGTGACTTTGAAATCAAACAAAAGTTTAATTAAAGTTTTTTATAATAATTTTGTTCTGTGAAATAAACCAAAGCTGCGTACCACAATTTTTAAAACTTTTTTTTACGCTTTTTATAAGCGAAAAACAAAAAATGTCATAATATTTGTTTAAAGCTTTAATTAGCCTCTAAATACCTTTGTATTTTATTCAAACTATCTTGAAATTTTTTTTTGCCTTTTTTTGATATCATAAAAAATTGAATTAATTTTTTTCGATTTTCATGGTTAATAAAAGGACAATTTCTGAAAATTTATTTAAATTATATTTTAAGAAGTTGCATTAAGTTGTGAATATAAACTTTAGGTTTTTATTGAAATTTTTATATGCAGAAAATATTTATTTTTAGAAAATATTTATTTTTAAAAAATATCATTTAGAGTATTTGAACTCAAAAACTACCAGAAATTATTTGAAATTATGAAATATTACTTATATATTATTTGATGTGTTATTAATTTTAAATCGAATTTTTTAAATACATATATTTTTATAACATTTCATACTATTTATGAAAAATTACATAAAAATTTGTGAAACTTTTATAAAAATTCATGAAACTGTTTCATCGTGTTTATGAAATATCCAAATAACTTTTATAAAGCATTTTATAAAAAGTTATGAAACTTCATCATATTAATGAAACATTTCATAAATATAAAGAATTCTGGGATCAATTTGCACTTTTATGAAACAGATGTATCATATTTATGAAATAAATGAAGTTTTGATCATATTTATGAAGTTTTGCATAAATATGATAAAGCTTTTTCCCTGAATGCAGGCTCTAGTATGAATTGATAGTAAGGAGCGTAATTTTCTAACTATTTAACGACCAACGACCTGACCTGGCTAAATAAAAAAAAATTATAGAAATTTAAAATAATAATTGATTAATTTAAATTTTAAAAAGGTCAGCATTGGGGAACATGTCGCCTAAAGTGGACCTAACTGAAAAAACTCTCTAAACGCATATTATAATTAAAATTGTTAGTAGATGAATTAAATCTATAAAAATTTGTATTTAAATTAAAACTTATTTTTATTTTGTTTATTAACCCATTTTATACAACTCATCGATTTTTTTGACGAAATTTGGTGGAAAGATGTAACGGTGTCTTAATAAGCTTTTTCTGAGTTTTTTTGCACACATATTGCGCCCTCTAGCTGTGCAATTCGCAATTTAAATTCAAACTTTGACTCTTTTTATGTAATTAACGGGTTGAAAGATTTTAATATGGCAACACTGGCGAATCAATTTTTTAAAATGTTTTGTTTGTTGAAAGAAAATAGCAAATTTTCCACATTAAAAAAGAAAATGGAGTAATTTTCTGCATATTAAAGTGAATAAAATTATTACCGTTTACAAAACCCTACTCAGAAAATTCTCTAAAACTTGTTTGTTATTCACTTTATATATCACTTTTTTATCAATAAAACCAAGAAAAACGTGAATTCAGTCGAAATTTTTTTTTAAATAAAATAATAGTGGAAATTAATTAGTATAATAGCGGAAATTAAACTTGATGACAGTGGACAGTTTTCACATATGTGTACATCCAACAACACGAAAAAAGCAAAAGGAAACAGGCCACAATAGGGCACATTCCCTTAGTTAATTTGTCAAATTGCAATGAAAATTTCATAACATCCCTTACGAACATTGTCGTTTATAAAAGTTAATCCGTGGGCAACCTTTAGTTGCATCAATAATGAAAATATTGTGAAAAAAATTCGAACAGTACATAAAGCATAATAGGAAAACAAGTAAAAGATTTCCAACCATACAAGCTCCATCAATTCAAAAGCAAAAAAAAAAAATAATGAAAGAATTGTAAAAAAAAACATTAACTCATTATTGACACGTCATAGGTCCGTTGAACATTTTTCAACTGAACTTTGCAGATATAAAGAACCATACTGCATTAAGAAAGTTTTGTATTTGTATTTGTATCCTTAAAGCGGCCCTCTAGTGGAAATATTAGCAAACAAAGTTGAAGCTTCGTAATTAAATACTTATTCAAAAAATATAAAAAATTAGCTTTTTAGTTAGCCAATTACAAAATTTTTTGGAAATAGATCGTGGTTTATGACCATTTTTAAAATTGCCATCTGGCAGCCCTGACGATAAAATGTTTGTATCCCAGCAAAAAATAACCTGGATTTGGTAAGCAGTAACCACATTTGTATGCTTCCAAAATAGCGCTTCACCGCCTTGCATACTATAAAGCAATTAGGGAAGGCATTCTGTCGTGCACCCTAAATGCCTTCTTTGAAGCAGTGAATAATGCTTACAATGAAGCAATAAAGTATGCATACAATGAAGCACTAATGTTGTCAACATACAAAAAAGCGCTTCTTAGTGCCTAAGAAGGCATACATTTATTGCTTCTAAATTCTAAATCATGCCTTCTTTATTTGCTTTGGAAGCGCTTCGTTATCAAATAATGCCTTTCGGAAGCGCTTGTGGGTAAGCACTATTTTTTGCTGGGATGTTTAGTAGTGTTTTAACAAAAACCATCCATTATTTATATTTTGAGTGAAAATTTTAAAATTTTAGACTTTGTGTATTTAAAAATTCATATTTCGATCGGTCTGGTTTTCAAAAATTATATACAATCGATAAAACTAATATTTTTAAACAGATTTTGTCTCGCTGGTTCCAAATCTGTTTTTAAAATTTTTCCATCACGACACAATTTTGAGAAAAACCGCGATAATTTTACACCATTTTGATAATATTACATTTTTAAAAGTAGCCTAGGCCATGCATCCAACCGGTTTTAATTTATTTTAGGGTCACAATATAAACTTTGAACATTCCTTTTTTTTAATGTCGCCGAAAAACGTTGAAATTATCACACCAAATTTGTTTAAATTGCATTTCAAATATAAGCTATCATTAAAAATAGGACGAAATTATAATTCTTTTCACTCAATTTCATATAAAAAATATATTTATATTTTTTTGTAAAAGGCATTTGATAAATGTATCGTTACGCTATTTTAACAATCAGTATCTTCAAGAGTATAGTGTATTCTAATTACTAATATTTATTCTGAATCATTAAAAAAGCATCAATCGTATTATAAAGAGCCAAAATAAGACATTTTTGGCAAGTTTAACGCGGTTTTCTCAAAAGTGCTAAATGATGAAAAAATATTAATGCCGGATTTAGAATCAGGTCATAAAAGAATCAGGTCATCACATATCGAAAAAAACTTCAATCCAAACAGGTCAAAAACAGATTTTTTCAAATAATTATTTGGCAATTCTGTATAATAATTTTCCCAAAATTTTTATTCACGATTGTAGCCAAGATCCACTACAAAATAAAGCCGTTTAGAAGTACAACGTCGAAAAAAGAACAACGAGTCAATAACGAGTTAAAAAAAAAAGTTTCAGAAAAAAATCACATCGACCCAGTCAGTATATTGATACCATCATACAATAGAATTGCAAAGTGAAAAAATAAACTTTTACGAACAGGAATAACTAAAGATTTTGTTGTTGTTGATCAACAACAAATTTAAAAGCTTAACGTTCGATGAGATAGTTTATTAAAAAGAACATGTAAAGAATGTAAAAAAACAACAACAACAAAAACAAACGACCATTTTTATAAGTACCCTACCTAAAGATGAGTTCAATAATTAACAACTTTTTAAAAGTCTTATACAGGAATTTAAGTGGTGTTTATACACGGGCGCCACATTTTAAGATCTTAACACTAAATATAATTTCAAAGTAAAAATATATAATTTCGTTCACTTACCCATTGCAATGATATTGGAAACCCCAGTTTTTAAACTGAATTTCGATATCTGAAAGAAAAATAAAAAAGCAATTTTAATCTAAGACGATAATTTTACACAGAAAAATGATTGTCAAAAAAAAACTTCAATTAAAATTTTAATTGATTTCAAAACTCACTTTCAATTAAAAACTTATATAATATGTATTAAATGTTTAATTGAAAATAAATTTGGTGCAACCAAAATTAACAGTTTTAATAACCCATAATGACAAGAAGAAAAATGCAAAACTTTAACAAAGTTTAAAAAAAAAAACGAAAATTTATAAATCGCATGGGTTCCTACATTCCGAAAATGAAGTGAAAGTGATACTTCCGCTCAATTTGTGTTCCCAGTTCCAACTAAGTGATTTGAAAAGAAAAATTTCATTTTCATTCTGTTTCTAGTGGAATTAAAGTGATTTTGATGTGTTCTATAAAACAATTTCACTACAAAAAAAGTAATTGTAAAACGATATTAGTTAACTGAGTGAAAAACCAAACTTTTTAGAAATAAAATTATTTTGAATATTAAACGTAAAAAAAAAATCAAACAATGTAAGTAAATGTGATATGTTGTTAATAGACGTTTATTTAACTGAAAAGTGTTGAATTTTTTACGTTAAAACACATGAATCCATAACAAGAGGCCCCAGGATGGTACCAGTTCCGACAATGTAGTAAACGTGATTTTACAAAAATTAAATAAAAATGACAAAGGTACTGAAAATATAAAAAATGAGGAACCGCAACCGATGATTTCCCTTTTTGATTTCTCTTTTTGATTTCTCAATTCTTCGCGACTTTTTTCAAATCTAATCCATTTTGGGCATATGACAGTTTTCAAAACATTACACAGATTTGTTAAAATTTTGACGCTGTACTTCTTTCCACTGCTAGATCGAAGTCTTTTGCGAGCATTTGTTGGTAAATTCCTTGTCCGAAGTAGCGTAGTGATGTGTCCAATTGCAAAATAACTGGAATGCTTGTCTTTTTAGCCATTGGTGATAATTCTTCTAAAACAATCATAAATGCATACTTATTTAATCTAAAATACGCAATAAAACAATTTTTCTTATTAATTTTAAACACTTGCGACTCAGTTTTAATTATTGTCTTACGATTTTTCTGGTAGTTCCAAAGGATTTGAACAGTCACGAAGCCTTTTTCTATTTAGATTTTCCGTTCTTTGTTTTTCCTTTTTAATTAAATACTAGGAAATCACAATTGCGAAACTCATTTTATATTATTTTAAAAATAAGTATTTTTTTTTGTTTAATTTTTATTTTTCTTGAAAAATGCACTCTTCTTTATTGCAATTTCATTCACTTTAAGTGATAATTTGTGTTTTTCCCGCATTTTTTTATGTTGTTGCTAAGAACAAATGAAAATGAAATCGTCGTGAAAAAAACGATTCACTCGTTTTTCAGAACACAGCGGAATTGAAAATGTGGAATTAAAAACGATTCCACTTTCACTTCGTAGTGGAATATAGAACCCAGGCCAATATAAAAAGTGTCCCTTTTAATTTAGGACCCTAATAAATTTTAGGACGCCCACAATTGCAGTTGTCGATTTAGTACAAAAACTTGTTGCGATACAATGAATATTTAGATATAACGAATGGACAATATACCATTTGTTAAAACGATATATCATATGACAATATATCATTCGTTAAAACGAGCTTTGACTGTATTTAAAAAATTCGATTATAATTTAAAAAAAAATCGCCAAAACTTAACAAAAACGTAAAAATTTAGAAAGAAAATAAAAAATAATCACTGACGAAGGTTCAATACCAGAAACTGCGCAGTCTGATTCAGAAAATTGAAAATTTACAATGCAGTTACACACAGAGAAAAATTTTGCTATTTGCCAACTGAGATTCGGTTACTACGACTCAAATTCGGTTATTATAAATTTCAAGCGATTGCACACAACTTAAAGTTAGTTTTTCGCAACGAAGTTCGGTTAATTCAACTGAATTTTAGTTGCAACACTCAAAATATTCAGAAATCTAATGAAAATATCGTTGCACTAACTGAATTTATTAGTTGTTACCATTAAAATACACTTTTCAATTCGGTTGGCACTTTATTTCTCTGTGTGTATGATTTTTAGAAAATACACTCATTCTTTTCTACCACGTCTTTCACAATTAATAATAAATAAAATTACAAAAATATCTAAAATTTAATATAAATTCATAAAATTTAAAAAAATCGCCGAAATAAAAATTGCCGCATTGAATTTTAAATCGCATAATTTGAAAAAAATTAAAAAAATCCCCAAAATTTAACAAATTACAAAAATTAAGAATGGTTTCAAGACTAGAGTTTTTCTTTTTAATTTTGGCTGTTTTTTTTTAACTTTTGCGATATTTTTCAATATTGTTAATTTTCAGCTTTTGGCGAATTTTTAAATTTTTTAGATTTTTTTTTTTCAAATTTGGGTATTTTTTTTCACAATTTTTTCACATTATGGGGCAAATTTTCAAATATTAGTGTTTTTTACTTATTGGAGATTTTTTTGAAATTTTAGCAATTTTTTTTACAAAAATTTCCTATTTATAAATTTTTTTTTTTTTAATTTTGATGATTTTTTTTTTCACTTTTGGCGTTTTTTTAATTTTGACGGTTTTTTTTTTTAATTTTGACGATTTTTTTCCAATTTTAGCGTATTTTTATAATTATACAATTTTAACTCAATTTTTGGCGATTTCTAGCAAATTTTTAATTAAAGTTAAATTTCAATAGATATGATTAATACTTGAATTGAAATATATAAATATAAATAATATAAATATAAACAATATAAATATACATATAATATGTATATAAACAATTACAAATTATTTTAATTATTACTACAATTTCCTTAATTGGACAGTAATTAATTAAAATTTTAATTGAATCAGCAAGTATATTAATTCAAATAATAAATTGGTTAAAAAATAAATTGAAAACTTGTATGTTATGTGCAAGGTCCACCTTTGGTGGATATTCAATACACGTTTTTTGTTTTTTTCCTCCTTTTTATTTTTTGTTTCGTTTATGAACAAAAACAGGAAGGGTTTTTTTTTTTGTGTAAATAATGATTTTGTTTGAAAGTTCATGTAAATAAATTTTTGTTGTTGTTAGATGCAAAACAAAATAACATCGATTTGGTCATGCATATTTTGCAGTGTATGCGTATTGTGCCATGAATGCATATTTTGGTATTTTTGATGCATATTTAGCTGTAAATGTATATTTTTTGCATAATTAGCTCTGTAAATGTTTATTTTTGCATATTTTGCCATTTGATATTCATTGTTGCATATTTTGCAATAAATGCATATTTTTATTGTTATTTTTTTTTGATATTTTACTAAAAATGCGATTTTGCACAACATATTTCTAATATTTTATTGTCTTATTTTAAATATTTTATTGTTTATTTATAAATATTTTTTATTACGAATATACTTTCGATGATCATTAACAGTAATTTTCCGCTTTTGAACACAAAAATACTGAATAAAAGTATATAAATCGTTAAAAATAAATCAACAATAAATGCATATTTGTAAAAATTTGAAGCAAATTTTAAGTTAATAAAATACGCTTATAAATGCATGAATTTCCAAGCTCTTTTCATTGCAAATAAAATGGCGACTTTACTACTCTCTTACACACAGAGAAAAATTTTGTCATTTGCCAACTAAATTCGGTTACTAATACCGAAATCGGTTCATGCAACTAAATATTGGTTTTTACAAAAAAAAAATTTTTTAATACAACAGAATTTTAGTTTGTAACACCCAAAATATTAAGAAAAGACATTAGAATATGGTTGTACTAACCGAATTTATTGGTTTTAGCCACCAAAAATACACTTTTCAATTCGGTTGGCAAATTATTTTTCTGTGTGTATAAATTTTACATTTATTTTTTATATTTAACTCACAAATTTTAAATGATTGTTTTTGAAATTGGGAAGCAATAATTTCAGTTAAATCAACTGATTTTTTTTTCTGCAGCACAAAAAATGGCTTTTAAATTTTAACTACATTTTTATTTCGACAAAGAAACCGAAAAATCCAGCTCCAAACTATAACTTATTTAAGAAAAAGTACCTAAGGCGTATACGTAATTGTTTGTACTTATTAATATTCATCATACGCCTTCAGGTACAATTTTGATATGTATTGGTTGTTTAATTCAAAATGTTTGTTTATATATATAAACTTTATTTTAACTGACATGACTTATATCTAAGCGATAACAAAAGGGGGTACAAAACGTTCGAAAGCTCTCTGATTTTTTTATAGTTTTTTTACAGAATTAGGTCGGCCGCTTGAATATATTTTGTTTGCCACCAAATTTTCATTATGTAACTTAGGAACAAATATAAAAAACATGTAAAGACCTGAAAAGATTCTTTTTTTTTACTCCCGTTTTAAGCTCTTAAATCTTTGGGATGGCTCTCAAGCAAATGCAGACCTGCCTTACATTTGATTCTTTACAATATAGACAACCTTCATACAAAACGGCGTGTATCAGTTGCGATAATTTAATTGTAAGTCCCATTAAATTAAATTTAAAAACATTTTTGATTATTCTACACATAAAGTATTTTTTGTACTGACATAGACTTTTTAATGGTCACATAACTTAACCAAACTAAAGCAAAAAAAATGTTTGTTCTAAACACAATAAAACAAAAAAAAAAACTCAACCCTAAATTCATTGTTTTGTCAATTACTGTAGGGTATGATATGATCACTCATAACTGTCCGTTATCTGTATATATATATAGATATATATATCCATTCCAGTTTGTCTAAAGTTTTCCTTTAGTAGTATTTTTTGTTGTTTAACTTTAGTTTTTTATCAACATATTTTGAAACATGTAAAAAAAATATTCGCTTAAGAGAAGAATTGAAATAAAAAAAATACTCTTTCGAGCATAAAATGTTGTCTTGTATGACAGTAAATATTTTTGTGATAGTGGAATTGCTACGACAACAGCAACATCAACTACTATCACTGGGTACTACTACTGACTGACTATTGTTGGTAACTGGCAGAGTATGAAGTTGAATGCATCCATCCATCCATCTATCCTAACAATTCCGGCTTTAAAATAGTGTGGAGCTATCATGTTAGAAAACATTGGCAATACCACATTGTGTACTTCATTATTTGTATTTTGTGTGTCTTTTGTTTTTATTGTCATTGTTGTGTGTTGCAGCAACTCTAACCCCTTTAACTGATACCCTACCTCCCCCGCCCCTCCCATTCCAGAAATGTCGTGCTTTCTGTTAGGGATTGTGTCAAATGTGTGGGTGTATGTGTGTTAGTTACTTTACTAGGAAGCGAATGCGTATGTTGTATTTTTGGTTTGTATTGGAATATTAAACGTGGGCTAATTAATAAGTATGCAAAAATGCTGAGGGTAAATTTAAAACAAATCAGTTTGTGATGAATGGGTTAAAAAAAAGGAATAGGATTTTATTATCCAGCTAAACTTGAAATTGCTCGTTTTTGGGGTCATTATTGATCCCATTTTCTAAACCATAATAATGAGATTGGACCGCTAAAACAAAGCGTTCATATCCAAATTTCATTAAAATCGGTGAAAAGAAATCGAGAGACTATTCCTGTCAGTACAATTTAGCTATACAAATCAAAATCTTGGATTGAGAAATTTTTAAAAAAAATCTGTTTGAATTTGAAAAAATTTTAATATTCCAATTTTCTCGAAAATTATGCGAAATACGAAAAACAACGTCATACTTTAACATTTGCATTAAGATGGGTTGTCAATATAAATAATATAGAGTTTTTTGCATTTAACCCAAATGACTTCAAAATTGTGCATCCATTAAAAAGTCCACGCTGGGTTAAATGTTGGTGGTAACGCCCCTTTTAAAGTGGGCGAGTCTTCAAAGTTGCTTAAGTTTTGTACGATTCCCTAAAAACAACTGCGTATCAGATGCGGAAATAGGCCATAGTTGTAAAGCTTGGTTAGGTACCTTTAAAATTATATATTATATTATATACTATCCAGAGATGGGAGTGGGTTGAAAAATATTTCATTGCAAAACTATGAAATTTTTTACAAAAATTAGTAAGGAAATACATTTTTTGGAATGATATCTATCACAAGTAGCCATTTTCCAATATGAAACAAAAATTTTTATAAAAGAAAGCCATAAAAACAAAACATTTCATACGAAAAATAATCAAAGGAAGACTAAATAGTGTTAAAACACTTTTATTTAGCTTAAGCTTTATTAAAATTATGAAAACAAAAAATATAAAAACTTTAAAAGCATGTATTGTAGTAGTAATAATAATACATTTTGAATACATTTTCTGTAGTAATAAAATAAAATATTGACTAACCTACTCCCATTACTGGATAATATATAAAATTCCAGTCAGAAACTGCGTATACCACTGGCTAACCGAGGAATTGTAAATAAAATAACGGCTTGTTTAAGATGCTTGTTTTTCAATAATTTCAGTGGTGTACAAAACAAATCATTGGCAAAGAATTGACTGATGCCAACGTTGGGAAAAAGTGTTTTCCCAGTGCTATCCAGTCAGAAAGTACCAACGGCTCAAAAGTCTAACGACTGTAGTAGTTTACAAAAGTGGACAGTCAGAAGGTTCTGAGTTCGAGCCCGGTTTCATGCAAACACTTTTTTGGATTTTTTTTAATTTTTAATATTTTTTTCATATAAACTTGATTTCTTTGTTTCGGGAAAAGCTCTTTTAAGACCAACTTTTTTTCTTGTTTTCCCAACGTTGTTGCCATATTTGAGAAGCCAACTGTTACCCAGCAGTTATCATTTACTTACCCAGTCAGAAACTGCCGGTGGTACAAAAACTAAAGCACTGTTATCAACTATTATATGTCTCGTTAGCTCAGTGATTAGAGCTGTCGGCTGCCAATCTGTCGGCCTGGGTTCGAATCCCGGCGGGACCAAACAAATTTTACATAAACTTTTTCTAAATTTTATTTTCAAAAACAAATTTTTAGACCACCTATTTCATAGTTTTACCAACATTTTTCCAACGTTGGAAAGTTTGTTTCCCCAGTGCTTATCCGACACTTTTTGAACAGAAGGATCTTTTGTCTAATGATGTTATCATTTTAGGATTGGGAAAATATTTGTTACCATTTGCTAAAGTGCCTTGCCAGCGGTGGTCCGTTTGTCTTTTTCGGACAATGAATATATATCATTCTTAAGGTACTTGAACTTTCCAACAATACCAGTTTTATCGGCATCCGATAAGTACTTTTTAAGATAATCGCAAAAAACTTTCTAACTTTAAAGATCCGCCCACTTTAAAAGGGGCGTGACCGCCAAGAAATATTTTTGATATTGACAACACATTTTTTTGGAAGCTACAATAATGCAATGCAAATTTCAAAGTAAGACTTATCAATTTTTTTTTTTTAATTTAACCAATACTCAGGCGATGCCCCCTACTCTTGCAGTGCATTGTATTGATCAGGAATATAGGGTATGGGAAGGAGGAAAGAGGGAGTAGTGCTTGTGGATATTTGATTTAAATTTTTCTAAATTGTAAGTAACAGGGAAGACTTCTGTGGGAAGTTTGTTCCACATATGAATCGTTCGACTAGAAAACGAATTTTCTCTGTAATGCGTTGTGCGAAACACAGGACAATCAACTACAAACGAATGTGCTCTACTAGATAAGTGAGTATTACGAATAAAACTCGGGCTCGAGGAATAAGTTCACTTATCTCAGATGAGCACCTCCCATGGTAATATCGATAGAAAAGTGTCACACAACCCACATTCCGACGATACTCCAATGAATCAATAGAGTTGGATACACTACTGTCATTGATAAGCTTCACCGCCCTCCCCTGAACACGGTTCAGAAGCTTCAGAATAGACACTGAAGCCCCTGCCCATATATGAGAGTTGTATTCCATTTTTGGCCGGATATAGCTGGTATAAATAGTATGGAGATCGGATGGAGTGAAGTAAGTCTTGCACTGTTTCAGAAAACCAAGACACTTGAATGCCTCTTTCGACACTTGAAATACGTGCTTATTCCAGCGGACATCACACTGTATTTTCATGCCCAGAACATCAAGAGTATCCGATTCCTCAATACATATACCATCCATAGCTACAGATGACAATGTTAATTCCACAGCCCGTCTGTGGGTTAACATACTACATTGGGTCTTGCGTGCATTAAAATCGACCTTATTCGCGCGACCCCACTCAGAGATTGTAGAAAGGTCTTGATTGAGTGTGTCATTCATGTTCTGCCGCATGCCCTCTATCTCCAAAGAGCTTGGCCTGTATTCGAATGAAAATAAATGACAAATGTTGCTGTCATCTGCAAAAGAGTAGATAGGATTGAAGGTCTGACCACGAAGGTCATTAATAAAAATAAGAAAAAGTGTAGGAGAAAGAACAGAACCTTGCGGTACCCCGCAAAGTTTCCGAAAAAATTGAAAATGTAAAAATGCTCAAACTCAAAACAGATTAATGCAAAAAGTGATCGATCGAAGATTCACAGAATTCCATCAGGATCAACATTTTTTTCGATTTCGTGAAACAAGAATTATAGCCTTGGGGTTAAGCCTATGCCTGATTTTTTATTAGTCATACTTAAAAGTTACTTATCTTATATATTATGAAACAACTTTAAAATTTATCCATGGATTTTCTTGAAATCCTTATCAATCTATCCCAATTAGTTGAACGTTAAAGTATTACTTTGTTTGATTTGGTTTTTCATTTTCTTTCGACGAGTTTTTTCTTTTCCTTTCTTTTGGTTAAACTAACTTCAAGTTTTTGGGGTTTTATTTCGAGTATTTTCAATCCTTTATTTTGTGTTTTTATTCTACTTCTTTTCATTACTTCTTTGTTTGTATATTCTTTTCATTTCATTCATTTCTCTAGTGGATTTTTTGTCTCGTGTCTTTGCGCTTTTGTTAAGTGTTTTTTGCTCAATTAATGCAATTATATAAAATTCCCTGTTTCTTATGCTAATTTGTAAAACTTAATCTGTATCGTAGGGTGTTCGAAGTTTTAATTTTTCTTCTTCTTTTAAAAGGAGTTTTTTTTAATTGAAAATAATAGAAAATTAAGTTTTGTAATATTTTTGTTAAGCAGAAAATAAGATTTAATAGACTGAGGTGTTTTTTTTTAATTCAGTTAATAATAACACGGGCGAACAAAGTTGTTGGCGGAAATTTGTAAAATGTTGTTGGGTAAGTCAGAGATAGAGATATTTCGTAGGGATCTGCTCTAGTTTTCAAATTATTGCTTAAAGGATTTTCACAAAAATCATGTCCTGCTTTTTTAAGAGTTTTTATTGAGGCTAGAGTCAGAGATTTTAAACTTATTTAAAATATCGCCAGGACGACGAATGGTTGCTATATGTCCCATTTTTTGTTTTATTAGTAACACTTTTTAAACGATTTTTCCGAGTGTATGTGTATCGACAAAGGATAGGTGTATCTTTTAGATCATATCAACCATTTTGACCAATATGGTGTTTTAAACGATTTTTCCGAGTGTATGTGTATCGACAAAGGATAGATGTATCTTTTAGATCATATCAACCATTTTGACCAATATGGTGTAAGACCCGAATAAGATGACCCCAAAGATAACAAATATGAAAAGTTTTTCATTTTTGGTACATATTTTCTCGGACGCTATTGGCCATAGGGGATCAAACTTTTGGCTGATACAATATGGGATATATATATAAGTAAATCAAATTGGTCGTTAAAGGTATAAAAAGGGACTACAGTCAAAACTCGATATACGACTCAAGCTAGTATTTTAAATACTAGTATAGCTAAAACATATAGTATAGCTAAATAACTAAATACCACACTCACAATATTTTTTCAGTAAAGATTATATTCAGTATATACACATTAAATCAACTTAAAATCAGTTTAAAAAAAAGTATTACTTTTCGTTTAAAACAATTGTATTTTTTAGTTTATTTTCAACTGTTGAAAAATTAATTGACAAAATCCATAAATACTATAGATTATTTCTTTTATTTCAATGTTCAATGTAATATAACAATTTTTTTGTTTTAAATAGAAAATTTTAACTGAATATTTTAACTATTACCGAAAGTCCGTTTTATTGTTTATTTTGTTTATTGAATAACATGCAGAGAAGCTAAAAAAATATATTTCTTTGGTAATTTAACTGTATAGAAACAACTTTACCGATTAACTTTTTAAATAACTGTTGATCTTTTATGGAAAGTTCTTGTAAGTGCATATGTTATATGACGTCAACAAGATAATAGAAATAAACTCTACACGTCTTTCGCTATTACTAGGGTTAATTATTTGTTCACTAATTTCGACCGTTGGCGACCAATGGGATATATATGTTTCATGGAATTTTTCGTAGAAGGAGTTGCAAAAAAAATATTTTTTGACGGGAAAAAATGGTAAAAGTTTTTGCTAAAACTACCAAAATTTAGTTAAAAATAACGTTGCAGAAAAAACTGCTAAAATTAACAGATTTGTTTTGCTAAATATTAGTAAGATGAGAAAAGCAAAAATAAATCTGTTGAATCTACAAATGTTTAGTTATATTTGAACTAAATATTAGTTAATTGAAAGGAGGGAAATTATTATCAGCTTAATTGAATGTAACAAATTAATCTGCTAAAGTCCGCAAAAAATTTGCTAAATAATAGTAGACAAAATATCAATAAAAAATTTAACATTTTTAAAGTACTTTTTATATTTTTTTAATGCGAACAAACATCTGCTGTTCTGAAATCAGCAATCTACAAATTTTTAGCAAGAAGTTTGTTGATTTTAGCAATATATATTGTTATTTGTTATTTTCTTTATCATTTCTGATAATTATATATAAAAGCGCGACTAAAAAAGTTATATATGGTCTTATCTTTTTTCATATTAAAATATATTATAATATGTGATTTATATATGGTGTCATGCATGGACATATCAGATTATATGGTTCTTATGTGGTAACATATATAACGATATATTATATATTGACATTTATAAAATTAGATATTAAGCATATATGATATACATAATAAGATATGACAGATCTATTGTCATATATAATAATACATTCTCATATATAACACAATATGCAATATAATTCAAGATATAATAATATATACTGTATTATAAAAAATATTTTTGTGTGTTAAAGAATGGCCCAGTTATAATCTGGACGCATTCATAACGTTGTTACAGCGCCCCCAGTGTATGAAATTTTAAACCATTTACATATGTTGCTGACAAGGCATATACCATTATTTGATATAATTTTAAGTCTGTCATTCGAATAGTATTTCGTACAGACGCCATGGAACAAAAAAGACGTGAAGAAATTTTGCACACTTTCTTAGAATATTCAACATTCAGTGGTTCGAAAATTTGAACATGAATCCTCCTAACTGCCCACAATTTCGACCAATCGAAAGATATTGGGCAAATGTAGAAAATAAATTGAAGAAGAGTAATAAAGAAGCAAAAAATGAAGTTATAATGTTACAAAAAATGGAACCAGAGTGCTAAAAAAGTAAAGCCGAAGGATGTGCAAAAATTAATGCGGAGCATCAACAAACATGTCCGTTCTTTTATTCGTAACAAAGAAAATTAATTTATTTGTATGATTTTCCTTAAAGCTGAATAAATTTCCTTTAATTTGGTGTATAATTTATAAAAATGTGTCTGTTATTTACAAAGTTATAACTACTTCTGTGCGTCCAGATTATAACTGGGCCATTCTTTATATAAGATATGCTTATATATGGAGCCATATGACTAATGTAATTCATATTATAATTATTAAGATTGAAAATTTAGTTTAAGATATGATTATATATGGTCTAACATAATTAATATTTTCTAAGCGTATAAGACAAAACTATATATTGTTATATATAGCGCCATACAAAATTATATATGCGCAGATGTTTAAATAATTTTTCTTTAAATTTTTTTATATCTTTATTAAAAATAATATATGGTATGCGATATAAGTAAATTCTATTTAATCTCAAAATATCTCATTCTATCCACCAAAAATTACTTATATTACTGGATCTAATTAGATACAACTAGATCTAAATTAATCGCAAGGGATATTTAGGGATCTTTCAGGGTCTTAAAATAATTTAAGATCAATTTTGATCTAACTTTATCCAGTAATATATTTAAGAGATCTAAGCGGATATTGCTAGATATCCCAATTTTAAGATAAACTTGGATAAGAATAAATATCGTTCTAAAATGTTCGTAAAAATAAATATGAGATATATATATATATATCGTTATATAGGGCCACATATGTATTTATATATAATTATATCAATTTATATATAACTATATACAAAGCTTTGTCTAAAGGCCACAATAGGAAACATTCCTTTAGCTTTTTTGATATTTTTACAAGTATATTTCTATGACTATGAGTGTATTCTTTTCGCTAATGTGCTGGGCATGAAAATACAGTGTGATGTCCGCTGGAATAAGCACGTATTTCAAGCGTCGAAAGAGGCATTCAAGTGTCTTGGTTTTCTGAAACGGTGCAAGACTTACTTCACTCCATCCGATCTCCTAATATTTATACCAGCTATATCCGGCCAAAAATGGAATACAACTCTCATATATGGGCAGGGGCTCCACTGTCTATTCTGAAGCTTCTGGGCCGTGTTCAGGGGAGGGCGGTGAAGCTTATCAACGACAGTAGTGTATTCAACTCTATTGATTCATTGGAGCATCGTCGGAATGTGGGTTGTGTGACACTTTTCTATCGATATTACCATGGGAGGTGCTCATCTAAGATAAGTGAACTTATTCCACGAGCCCGAGTTTTTATTCGTAATACTCGCTTATCTAGTAGAGCACATCCGTGTGTAGTTGATTGTCATGTGTTTCGCAAAACGCATTACAGTGAAAATTCGTTTTTTAGTCGAACGATTCGTATGTGGAACAAACTTCCCGCAGAAGTCTTCCCTGTTACTTACAATTTAGAAAAATTTGAATCAAATATCCCTCTTTCCTCCTTCCCATACCCTATTTTCCTGATCAATACAATGCACTGCATGAGTAGGGGGCATCCCCTGAGTACTGGTTAAATTAAAAAAATAAAAAGTCAATATTGTTGGGCATTAGTTCTCTCCGAGTTTATGTTTTGTTTTCAGATGCAATTTTGTAAAATGCCCGTTATTCGAAAAAAAAATCCGGATATAGCTAAAGGAAGAAGACATTTGTTTAGAACGCCTAAATTTGGTTAAAAAATGTTCCTCAAATTTTAGAACGACCATATTTAGCTTATATGAATTTGATAATTTTCTCCAGATTTGGGAATTAATTTTATATATTTGTGTTTTTATTGATTGTTTTATTATTTAAATTTGTTATTTTTTAATTCTTTTGTGCGTTTGAAAAGTTTTTAAATTTCATTAAGTTGAGTACGATGAGTTTCGATTACAAATTAACCAAATTATTAGTGATACGAAAGTTGACTTATGCTAAACATGGGTGATTCAATGTATTTTCCTACAATCGCTCATTTCTTGAATTCAACATAGTTAAATATAGTAGGTCCTTCATTCTCAATTTTGGCCAGCTCGGATAACAATCAAGACTTTTGGTGGGGAAATTTAAGTTCTGGATCTGTATAACATGGTTTAGTTGGAATTGATTTGAAAGCCTAAAACTAAACCTGATACCATATTTTTTCAAAGTTTAATCTTCGACCTTTTAAAACAACTTAACCATTTCATAATTCTACTACCGAGAATCTACACCTAGAATTATTTTCTTTGTTTTATCTTTTAAAATGTCTAAAGAAAAAAGATAATTTCTTTAAACATATACTCGTATTATGTATATGCATTCAAAATTTATCATGTGACAACATGTGTGAACAAAAGATATTTCTTTTTTATTTTATAATTTTTACATTATATGTACTTCTAAATAAAACTTAAAACACCAACTTGTATTCGGTATCTGAAAAAGTAATTCTTGTGGAAAAATTTATAAAGAAAGATATAAAGAAAATATAAAAAAACAACAAAATAATACATGAACAAATAGCGCTGGTTGCTGCGTAAGTCACATAAGAAACAAATGAGAATTCTTAATTTAAAAAAAAAAATTAACATATTTATGCTACTGAAACGTGCACATTAGAGCGACATTTTTTTTTTTTTTGTTTTGTATGAAGAAAAACTTTTTTGAAATATTGAAATTTACTGTTCAGATTATTGTAGTATTGGGTCTAAACGGTAATTGGTGCAAATTTGAGAAAAAATCGGACCGCTACAAAAGTTTTACATTTTTGAAAATTTTTCTTAAATTTCTTTAATAAAAATATGTCTTTTTAATTAACTTCGGCATGTTGAACACTGATATATTTAAGTCTTTTAAATCTTACTAACGGTTTTCGAGATATTGCGATTTAATTTTCACTAAAAATTACGTCTTTTTTCCATATTCTAGAAATTTTTTTTAAAAATTATCTTGGAATTTTTTCTTTTTGCACTGAAATACTACACAAAACATGCTTTCATTTCATCATAATTATTTCTGAAATTAGAAATGATGTATCACAAAATATGTTTTTGAAATTAACATTCTGCGTAGGTCGCCACAAACACTACTGGACCTTGAACTACGACAATCAAACATTTATTAATCAAAATCATAAGTTAAAGTAAATTTTCCGTCAATAATCATGTGTAGAAAATTTAAAAGCATAACAATTTTACTGTGTAAATTTTCTGTATTTTTCGAGATACAGTAGTGGCAACTCAAAGGTCAAAACATTAAAAAAAATCAGAGGTTGCAGGTTCTTCACTTATTTCGGGGAAAAACATACTTCTAATAAGATAAACATTTAAAAAAATCAACGGTTGACAGCTATTCACATAATAGAGATAGGCTGTGTTCACTCTTTTTTTTTTTTTTAAAAAAAAAAAAGAGAAGCAACACTCAGGAAATACTTTCTATTAATTAATGTGTTGCTTTCTTTGGAAAGGGGATAGTAAAGAGATGAAAGGTGGTGAAATATAAAGGGCTTCAAACATGGCAACACTGCAATTGCGCGAGATGGTAAGTCTTAGAACAGTTGTTGCTCGCCACCTGTTGTAGAGTTGGTGAATTCATTGAAGCTTTTTGTTTCATAGCCCTGATTCATTATTTTACTTCGGTGTGGTTAAGTGCTATGGGAACACCGAAGGTGGGCGCAGCGATACATATAAGTGATTGAAAACTCATATACATTATTTTTCTAAATTGATGTTGTCGTCACCGGGAATTGAACCCAGGACCATCAGTGTAACAGTCCAACGCGCTAACCATTACATTACAACGCCCATTCCATTCCATTTTTAAATTGTATTATTTTTTGTGTATTTATAATTGTCAGATTGTCTCTATATAATAAATGTTTCAACAACCTGCGGCTGTAAGAATCAAACCTGCGCTCATCTTACATTACAAACGTAACAATACCAAGTCATGACCGTTTAGCGATCACACCCAAGTATGGCCTCGAATCTAATGCAGCTAAATTGCAGTTTTCTTTCCTATTAGCTTTTTCTGTTATTGTATATTATACTCACAAGTGACAACACTAACAACACAAATATTCAATTTTTAGATTTTTTTTTTTTTTGTTAATTTTTCTAATCTCCTCTGCCTCTATTTCACAATGTTACCAGATTGACGTATGGTTTTTTTACGTTCAGTGTTCACAACTTTTGCGTGTTTTAAGTTGAGACATCGCCACAGGGCAAATTTTTTGTGTACTTTGCAAAAAAAAAAAAATATATAAATTTGTAGAATGGAGCAACAAAAATCTACATTTTTAGTAAAATTCAAATCGCAATATTTCGAAAACTGTTTGTCTGATTTCAAAAATGTTGAAATATTTGTGCTTAGTAAGCCAAAACTTAATTAAAAATTATGTGTCGCAGGACATATTTTCATTAAAACAATTTAAGAAAAAATTTAAAAAATCGAAAACTTTGTTCGTGGGGCTCCTCGGGTTAATGATATCCGATTTTTATAAAATTCGCACCACTAACTAACCTAGTTTTACAATAATCGCAATAATAATTGTTAAAATACGAAAGTTGAAAAAAAAAATGCCGCTCTAATGCACAAAAAACACAGTTTACAGTGTGTACATATTTTGACGCGTCATGTGGTTTTTAACTGTAACAGAATTAAGCGAAAAAAATAGCGAGTATAAAACTACGTAGTACCTTTGATGATTAGAGAGCACGAATGAAATTTCAAACAAATTTCTTTCAAGAACCTGTTTTGCTCAAGTTAAGAGAGTTTTAAGAAATCAAACAATTACAAACTTGGCAGAAATGTTTTTGTTTTCGATTTTACGCTGCAGTAGTTTTGTAACTTGTGCTAGTCAAACGTTTAAAATTTAAACTTTAAATACACAAGACTAGTCGCCACTCTTGTCATAATTAAAACAAGACATATTTCATGAAAATCCATTAATAAACTCAAAAGTTATAGCTAATTATTAGTGTCCGGCCAAAAAACTATATTTTGTCGTTTTTTTTTTTTTTGATATCTAGAGGCAATGATGACAAATTTTAAAAATTGGAAAATGTTTGTTGAGCCGATTTAATTCGATTTTGTGTATAAAATTTAAGAGAAAAGCCGAAGTTTAGCTATGAAGTTAAAGTTCGGCCGCCGAACTATTTTCAATTTGGCCGAACTTTCTGAGACCGAACAGTGAATTCATTGCTTAACTACAGACTTTTCTTCAAATTTGACACTCAAAATAGCATCTAATCAGCCCAATAAACATTTTTCCATCCGCCAAATTTGTACATAATGCTTTAAAATACCGAATACAGACCAAATGCATTTTCTGGCCGAACTGTTCGGTCGGACACTACTAATTATATAGAACAACTATTTCCACTCAATCAATTAAATTTAAATTCACCTAAGCGTATGAGTGTTTTTTTATTACTCATACGTAGTGTAGTTTTTTTCTTTCATTTTACCACAAATTTATCACAAATCTTTCGTATAGACTAGAACAAAAAAAATTCTGAAATGCAAAAAAAAAAACAGTCAGTAAAAACACCTAAAGATAACTTCCGCCATCATATTGTACAAACGAGTATGATGAGAGTAACTAAGTATTTGTGGAAATGCCAAAGGCTGATGTTATGTTCATATCTTTACAGTTACACAAAAAAAGCGTAAATCTTTTTTTTTCGTTAACTGTTTCTTTTTATTTTATATAGTCTTTCTGATGTAGACTTAGTTTTACAAACATTTTTCTGTACTTTTAAGAAGAGGTTAAATAAAGGGGTGTTAGAACTTTTTTAAAACATAAGTAACATATTTTGCATTATTTATAAAAAACATTCAATTAAAGCAATTTCAAGATTTAATTTGGGTTTTTGACATTTAAACTAACAAGTTAGGTATTCCCCTACCCAAACTCGCATATTTTAATAACCCTTGAATATGTTTTAGAAGACCAAAAAAAAAAAAAGATACAATTTTTTTCAGCTGCCCAATAGAGCGGCCTAGATCTACACGTTATATGGTGCGAATTCGTTAAAAATCGGAAAATCTTAACCAGTGGCGTCCTGTTACCAAAACTTTCGATTTTTGAAAATTTTTCTACAATTGCTATCAGAAAAATATGTCTTACGACACATAATTTTTTATTAATTTCGGCGTGCTGAACAAGAATATTTTAAAATTTTTGAAAGCGGACTAACTCTTTTCGAGATATTGCAATGCAATTTTTACAAAGAATGGCGTTTGATCTGTCTCAGACGGATTTTTTCAAATTCGCATCGCATAACTTTTTTTTTCTTCATACAAAAAAATGCTGATCTTCAGACCAATATCACGTTTAAGTGGGATGGAAAATGAATTGGTTTTTATATGGAAACATGTCTAAAATCTACGAAAACTTGTGTTTTTTTGTGCACTGAGGTAAAAGTACTTACGAAAAAAAAGTTTTTGATACCCATATTGCATATATTGTGGACACAGAGTGGTCACATTTTTGAATTATTTAAAATATGTACAGAAAAAAATATTGTCAAAAAATTTTATTAAACATTTGTTTGATTTCAAACTTACTTTCAGTTAAAAACGTAATAATACGTATTAAATGTTTACTTGAAAAAAACACAAAATTTCTAGTTCTTTTAACCCATAATGACAAAGAAAAAATATACAAAATTCAAAAACAAAAACAAAAATAGCCAAATAATTTAAAAAGTCTATAAAATGAAAAATTTCCTTAATATTTTAAAAATTCGCAAAAATTTAAAGAAAACGTCTAAATTTAAACAATAGGTAAAATTAAAAAAACCCGAAAATATAAAAAAAAAACAAAATTTTAAAAAAATCTCCGAAATTGGAGCAAGAAAATTTCCAAATTGCAATAAATCGCTAAAATTTAAAAAAAAAAATCACCAATATTAAAAAAATGGCAAACGTTAAAAATGTTTTCGAAATATAAACCCGTTAAATTGTAAAAAATTTTCAACTCTTGATTTTTTCAATTTTGGCGTTTTTTTTTACAAATTTTAGCAATTTTTTTCATTATGGTGTTTTTTTTTTAAATTTAGCAATTTTCTTTAGCAAATTTAGATTTTTTATTTTTAGTTTCAGCGATCTTTGTTTTTTTTTTAGTTTTCGTGCTTTTTGGCGATTTTTTCAAATTTTAACTTTTTTATTTTTGACGTTTTTTTAAAATTTTAGCGATTTTTTGGAATTTTTTTTTTTTTTCATTTGATGATTTTTTGGAAATTTTTGAATATTTTTGACGATTCTTTACAAATTTTACAATTCTGTTGGTTTTTTTAAATTTTGTAATTTTGTTTTAATTTTAGCAAATTTTCCAATTTTAGCAATTTTTTTTTTACTTTAGCAATTTTTTCCCAATTTTTTTTTTTAATTTTTTGGAAATTTTAATTAAATTCTTAGTATTATGTACTAAAATTCTATTACATTTTTAATAGATATGATTAAAACTTTAATCGAAAAAAAATCAATTAAATAACTGCAACTACTATTTCCTTATAACCGAATTCAATTAAACTTTTAACTGAATCAACAAATAATTTAATTGAAATTCGATTTTACTTCTTTCTATGTAGGTTAAAAAAGCTTTTCGGGAAAAGTAGCATAAAAACCAGAGGCCGAAAATAAAAGTTATTTTAAAATTTTGAAACAAAAAAAGCAACTAGAAGTAAATGTCGGATAACTGTTTCAAGTATACCATTTTGATCCTTATGAACTAGCCTATAATAAACTGCATTGCTTTTTAAAATTTTGATTTTTATTTTTTTTTAGCAAAAATAAGTTATTTTTTGATTTTTATTTTTTTGAGCAAAAATAAAACATATTTTTTGATTTTTATTTTTGCTAGCAAAAATAAAAGTTATTTTTTGATTTTTATTTTTTCGAGCAAAAATAAAAGTTTTTTTTTTTATTTTATTTTTTTCGGGCAAGTATAAAAGTCATTTTTTGGTTTTATTATATAAATGCTAAAGCTCCTCAAGCTTCCTTATGCAGGGTATTGTAATTTCGACCCATTCATTTAAAAACTCTAACTTATTTTGGGGTCCATAGGTATCACTTTACGTATTTAGACAATTTCATTTCCAATTTTTGCAGGGTATTGTAATTTCGACCCAACATTTAAAAACTCTAACTTTATTTGGGGTCCATTGGTATCATTTTACGTATTTAGACATTTTCATTTCCAATTTTTGGCGATTTTTTTCCAACTTTTTCGATTTTCAGGGGTGTTCTTTAATTTGAAAATTTCGTCACTTAATGTGTTTTTTTTCAAATTTTGCCGATGTTTTTAAATTTTTGTGATTTTCTTTCAATTGTAGAAATTTTTAATTTTCAAAATTGTTTCTCCGTTTCTAAAAAAATTTTGGTTAAATTTTTCTGAGATTTTTTCAATTTTGACGAAATTTTTATAGTTTGGCGATTTTTGAAATATGTTGTTGATTTTTTTAAATTTTAGCAATTTTTTTTAAATGTTAGCAAATTTTTTCCTGATAATTGAAATCCATTGACATATTTTATATACCAGTGAATGTGCCTTCTAGAAAGCTATAATTTGATACCAAGTTTGTCGATACACTCTAATAGAAATTCTTAAATTTTATCTAACCGAATCGATTAGGTTGCTGCAACCTCGAAAATTCGGGTATCTCAACCGGGGTAATATTGGAACCCACACATGATAAAAAAAAATACGTGTCCCTTAAAGTTTTATTCTCTACAACGCATTCAAAGTTCATTAAGATAAGCGGGCCGGGTCATGAAACCTTCCTTGCAAGGCCAATTGATGAAAATTAACCCTTTTTTGGCAGTGGCTTATTGCTTATCTTAACCAGTTATAACGAAAATCGATCAGTTGTTATCATATTACTTTTTTTATTCGTATTTACCTTCTCAAGTTTCCTTATGAAGGGTATTGTAATTCCGACCCATTCATTTAAAAACTCTTACTTTTTTTTGGGTACATGTTATCCTTTTACATATTTAGACATTTTCAAATGGTATCTTGAACAAAATATTAAGGCATGTTGTACTAACATTTTGTATGTCTTCTTTGTATTAATGCATATGTGTATGTTTTTTATCGTTTTATATGTGCAACTCTTAGTATGTATTAAATGTTACAACAGTGTTTGTACATGAACTTACACACATTGAGTTTTTTTTTGGCTACGAAAAGAAAAAAACTAAACAAAACCTTGTGCAGGTTGCATGATTTTACTCTTCATATCACTATTCTAAATACTGCTAGGGATTCTTCTTGTTCTTCTATAAAGTATGACACAAACCGGTAAAGACTAGGCTGAAAATCGTGGATTTTAATGGAACTAAAATCAGAGAATCGTAGATCTTAAAGAAACTAAAGTCAAAGAACAATATATAGAAAATTTTGGATATGAAAAGAACTGATTTCAAAGAACTGCATGAAAATGGCGGATTCTAAAGGAACTAAACTCATAGAACTAAAGCCAAAAAATCGTGGATTTTAAACGAACTAAGCTGGATTTTAAAGGAACTAAAGTCAAAGAACAAAAGGCTGAAAATCATGGATTTTAAAGGAACTAAAGTCAAAGAACGAAAGGCTGAAAATCATGGATTTTTTAATGAACTAAAAAGAATCGTAGATTTTAAATGAACTAAAGTCAAAAATACAAATCTAGAAAAACGTGAATTTCTAAGGAACTAAAGTCAGATAATAGAGGATTTAAAAGGAACTAAAGTCAGAGATATAAGGCCAAAAAAAATTGTGGATTTTAAAGAAACTAAAGAGTATCGCAGATTTTAAATGAACTAAATTCAAAAAGGTAAATCTAGAAAAACGTGGATTTTTAAGGAACTAAAGTCAGAGAATAGTGGATTTAAAAGGAACTTAAGTCATAAATGTAAAGGCAACAATTTATGGACTTAAAAGGAATTAAAGTCAGAGAATTGTGGATTTAAAAAGAACTAAAGTCAGAGTATCCCGGATTTTAAAGGTACTAAAATCAAAGAATTAAAGCTAGAGTAATGTAGATTTAAAAACAACTAAAGTCAAAGAGGTAAAGGCAGCAATTTTTGGACTTAAAATGAATTAAAGCCAGAGAATTGTGTATTTAAAAAGAACTTAAGTAAGAGTATAGCGGATTTTAAAGGTACTAAAATGAAAGAATTAAAGCCAGAGTAATGCGGATTTAAAAACAACTAAAGTAACAGAGGTAAAGGCAGCAATTTTTGGACTTAAAAGGAATTAAAGCCAGAGAATTGTGGATTTAAAAAGAACTTAAGTAAGAGTATAGCGGATTTTAAAGGTACTAAAATTAAAGAATTAAAGCCAGAGTAATGCGGATTTCAAAACAACTAAAGTCAAAGAGGGTAAAGGCAGCAATTTGTGGACTTAAAAGGAATTAAAGCCAGAGAATTGTGGATTTAAAAAGAACTTAAGTCAGAGTATAGAATTAAATCCAGAGAAATGCGGATTTAAAAACAACTAAAGTAAAAGAAATAACAAGGAGAACATCCAAATGGGTTCTCTTCGATTTTAATGAAATTCCGATATGTGATAAATTAAAAAAAAAATATATAAGCGACACGTATTTTATTTTACCGGCCCAATCTCATGTTAAGGGGTTAACAAGTGGTCTCAAAAATTAGCAAATTTTTCGTTTTTCGGTTTATTTCGAATTGGCTTTGAGAAATTTCAGGCAAATGGGTTACAAAATGAAAGAGTTCTTGGAGACGCTTAAACTGGTATAAGAAATCTGTCAGATAACTTCAAGTATGTTTGTTATTCAAAAAAAATGTGTTTTAAGTGACAATAAAAATTGCGTTTTGTTAAAAAATCATAGTTGGATTAACCTTAAAACATATGGAGGAGGTGTCTGAGTATTTTCCGACATTCGTAATTGTTTGGCTTTATGTGACTTTTCCCAAAGAGCCTTGTCACCTATATTTTAAATATATCAAATAAATGGCAACCCTAACATACTAAACATGTAATATTGGCATCAAAATTTTTAGTTTCTTGAGTAATTTAACGCTGCGTAAATTTCATTAATTTCTGACATGATTTCGTAACAAAAGTATATTAATTTTAGTCAAACCTTTTAACTCTTAAAAATGAGATTAGGCCACAAAAAAATTAGTGTCCATTATTTGTTGATCGTCGATTATATATCCGACTTTTAAAAAGATCGAAGAGAACAAATCGGAAGACTTTCCTTCTAAGTGAGAGTATTGCGGGTTTTAAAGGAATTTAAGTAAATTAACTACAACAAAATTATCTTGGATTTTTTTGGATCTAAGCTTTCCCTAGTTTAAAGAGTAACAAATTCTTTAACAAAGTTAAAGAGAAAACGCGTGATTGCAAGTGACTTAACTACAAGAAAGTGGAATCGTTAATACCAAAATGAGAGAATTAAATAAGTATTGCAGAGTTCGCAAGGAAAAAATTATTGCATCTCAGCACGCAGAAAAAACAGAGTCATGTTATTATAGTTTAAGAGCATAATGTTGTGATTGAAACACGTAGCAATAATGATATGATCCTCATAATCATATTATGTTCCTAGATGATGATAAAATCGTCTTCAGCGATCATAATATGTTCAACCAGAATCATGTTATGATTGTTAGGATCATAATATGATAATTTCTTGTCCACAAATATACTCAATGATATTTTTTCTCTGTGTGAATTAGTACCCTTGGATGCAAGTTAGAAACTTGTGTATGTTTCACATGCAAAAATGTTTTGTCAACTATCAAGTATACATTGAAACACACAAACACATTTTGTTGTTTTCCCCCCCTAAAGTACAAATGGCAACAGCAACAAATACAACAAAAAGATGATTTTCTATCATGATGCTGTTGGTTTTTTATGTTCCTAGTCGTAGTTATTGTCCTGGTTGGTTGCATGTTACTTTACTCAGTTGCTGCTGCTTCTGCTGTTGTTGGAGTTGTAACTTTTTTCTCGTTTCGATATAAGCTGCTTAAAAATGTTATTTTTAGTTTGCTCGCTCGAAAGCCTTAAGCTCTTGTTCTGACATCAACTTTCTCTACTTCATACATTAAAATGGGAAACAATTTTTAGCCATGCATATTGTTTTTTGCACGAGTAACCAAAAAAAGTAGAAGAAAATGGAAAAAAAAAGACGCCAAAATATGTGACTGCGACAATTGATAACAAAAGTTATATTAGAGACCTGTGTAATGTGAAAATTTACGAAATAGTTTTTTTATTTAGATTACATGTTTATACAAAATTTATTCAAAATTTAAGGTAAATGTTTAAATGAAAGACACATATTTGGCTGGCTCGATGTACAATTTTCACAATCTGAGAAGTTTATAAGAGAAATTTATAAACACTTTTAAGAAAAGTCCAGAAACCCGTGAGAACCACACGATTACAAATCGTCGACAATTTGAGGATTGTAACTTATAGAAACCCTTGATTGACTAAAGGTTTTAACGTTTTGAAATCAATGACCAATAAAGGATTGGAACTCATAGAATCGTTTGTTTTACTTGAGGATTGAAAGCTTAAGAAACCACCAATAAATTAAGGATTGGAACTTATACAAACTTATGATTGACTTACTAAAGGATTATAACCATTATATACCTCAGACAAATTAAGAATTGGCGCATATAGAGTTACATAATTGGCTTGAGTATTCGATTCTTTATAAGCCCCTCACTGACTAAAGGGTTTGAATATTAAGTAACCCCAAACAATGTACTCGGCCATGATTGACTTAAGAATTGGAACCTGTAAAAACATCTCAACAAGTTCAAGATTGGAACTACTAGAAATCCATGATTTATGCCCGTAATTTCAAGCAATAGATACCTACCGGTGCTTAGATACCTACCCGATTTTGTTCGTGTACACGGTAGCTATCTAAGCACCAGTAGGTATATATTGCTTGAAATTACGGCCATTAATCAAAGATTTGGAAGATTTAAATCTGTAAGTCAATGATTGAAACTTCGGTTGGAAATTGTATAAACCCATGATTTACTTGAGAAACCCATGATTGACTTAAGGATTGGAACTTTTGGAAACGCCTGTCAAATTAAGAATTAAAACTATAATCACCTTAAGGATTGGAACCATAGAAACCCTCTATAGATTTAGGATCGCAACTTATAGAAATCCATGATTGACTTAAGGATTTTATAGTCTGATTTACACCCAGATGGAAAAAAATACGACCAGAATATTTCCAACGATCCAGAAACCCTTAAAAATTTAATGAGACTGGACAGTGGCACATCCAGCTGACTATACAGATCATCGAAGAACGTGATTTGCAGATATCTATGTCGCCGCTTCTTTATACGGTTCGTTTCTTAGAGTAAAATCTTAGAAAAGGTTTTCTTCGAGGAAACCCGCGTGATTTTACTCATTTTTACTGATCGTTTCTTAGCATAAAACCTAAGAAGAGGTCTCCAGGAATTCACGTAATTTAAATTAATTTTACCAAGAAGATTTTTCGATCTTCTTGGATTCGGCAACGGCCATAGGATCCGAGATATTCTGCAATCTGTCGAGGCGGTCCATTTCGCCCTTGTCTACCTAACCGATATGTCCCATATTACACCGAACAGCTCAACAAGAGAAACCAGTATATCCGCCAGTACCACCCCAACTACTGCACTGGACCCATTCCTCTCACACTTACTAAATGACGTTCCATTAATTTCCACACTGTATAGACTTCTGCATGAAAACGCAACAATCGTCAGGAACCGACATGGAGAAAATGACCATGCTGAAGTAATTGAGAATTAGGAACTATAAAAAACGACAAATAAGTTATGAATTTTTAACTTCAGACACTCACGAGTTAACACTGATAGCTTTAGAATGGAAAGATTTTATCAATAATTCTTAATAACATAAGAAAGCATGAAAGTTAAAAATTGTTACCCATAAAGAGGCATGATCTAGTCAGTGGTACCTCAAAAAAGCTATGATTTAGTCCAGTCGAAGTAATACACTTGATTCCTAAGTTTCTTACTTAAACTTCGATACCTTTAGGAATTCATTGATTGGAAATAAATACATTCTCAAATCTATTTGTTATCCTTTGTATTAACTAACAAGGTAGGTATCCCGACATGAACACTCGGATTTTAATGAACTTTGGATATGTTGTATATTCAAAAAAAAAAGAGATACATATTTTTTTAAACTCCCCAATCTCAAGTTTAAGGGTTAAAAATTCATTTGGTTTTGTTTAAAACTGGTATTTGATTTAGATTGATTTGTACACAGGATTAAAGTAATCAAGAAAACAAACATTTGTGTACCCATATTGCCTATATAGTGGACACAGAGTTGTCACATTTCAGAAATATAGGGGAAAAGAGCTCTTCGGTAAAACCCGCTTAAAATCCAAACGATTTCGAATATTGAAAAAAGCTAAGCCACATTCTTAATTAAATTGAATAGGAATTACTGTGCATTTTTTTAGCTAAATGCAACCACAATTCCTTAATAAAAACACATTTTTTCGAATAACAAAAATACTTGAAAATTCTTTAGAGATATTTCGTACACCAGTGAATGTGTCTTCAAAAAACCTTTCATTTGATACCAAATACACCGAAAAAAAACTTTAAATGGAGTAATTTTTGACTCTATTTAAAAACGCCTAAAAATGAGATTTTGTAGCTAAAAAAAACACGAGTCCCTTAAATGTTTATTCTCCACAACATATCCGAAGTTCATCAAGATCTGCCAGTCCGGTTCGGGATACCTCCCTTGTAAGATATATGTAATTAAACCTCCTTCCACTTCCTTAGTTCTTTTATAAACTTTAAAACATATTTGCTCTTCCGAAATTATATGTGCCATTATAATTTACAAACCCAACGTCGTTGTTGTCACACACATATCGTGCTTGTTCAACAAAAGGGTCATAACTCAAAATCCATTTTTTGCAAGAAAACGACATACAGTCTCTACCCACTGTAAAAATCTTAGATTGTGGTGGTTTTGTTTCTAAAGAGTAGAGAAACCGATCTAAGATTTTTACAGTTGCATGGAAAAATGGATTTTGAAAAATTTTGAGTTATGACTCTTTTGTTGAACAAGTGCGATTTATTGCATTCCACGTTTAAGTATGGTTTTTTTCTTCTCAAAGTTCATTTAAATTGTTCTTTTTTGTTTTACTGAGTTGTCTTTATTGTAAAGAATTTCAAACGAGTAGCTTTTTTAAGTTATTTTATTTTTTATTTTTTTCCTACTACTTGAAGTGGTTATAAATTTATAAATGTCGCATATGTGCCACAGCACCTCCTGTGTGAACCTTAACGCTAGAAAACTGTCTAACAACAGCAATGTGATCTAGAGAACAAAGCCAAATAAAAAAAAACTAGCGAAAGCAGCACTGAAAAAAGACACTAAAGATGAAGACTAAAACGGAAATATGCCTTTTAAATATAAATAAAGGAAAGGAAAGAACAGCAAGTAAGCTTAATGTCAGGGGGATGCCAAGCTAAAACTACTACTATTTACTCATAGGATTGGGAGTAAGTATTCGTTTTGTTGTTTTTGCTGTTGTTGTCTTTTTTACAATGACGCCAAAGTACTAGAGTGTCGTATGTAAATATAAGAATGTGAATACATATGTAAGTAAGCATGCTTGTATGTATGTAGTGAAATGAATGTTTGCGTGGATGTCATGAATTCAAAAATAAAAAATTAAACAAGCAAATAGTAAAAAAATATATATATTAATATAAAAAACTATGCAATTTAAGTTTATATTCGTTTAAAGCCAAATGGAAATTTGTATGGTAACCGATATCTCCAACCAGATATTTACTACCTAGAATATTGATGGTATAGGTTCTTGCAACGTTGTAAAATTTTTATTTAAAAAATCCATCATATTCCAAGTTTTTCTAAAAACAAAGTCTTAACGGGTGATTACTATTAAATGAGAATTGTTTCATATATTTAGTTAGAGTACTTTGCTACCTCAAGTAAAAAATCTCATATGATATTGTCATATTAGATTTTAGTTGTTGCTTTTTAGAAAGTTAGTAAAGTGGACAATACAATTGTTTCATAGGCATCACTCTAATCCTCAGTTGTGCGCAATAAGAAAACGATGATTGGCTCAATAGTGTTTAAAGAGCTTAATATTAAGCAACTTTAGTTTGCAACATAAGTAATATATCATTCATTCTTTGAAAGAAGACGCCAAATGTACGATTTTTACCTCATGTCTTCCACTTTTCTTTATATAAAAAACATACATTTCTTATGGAGCGTATAACACATCTCCATATTTCGTTTTTCAAAATTTTAAAAACTCCCCATTAAAATTTTTTTTATTTTTTTTATTCAAAATTTTTTTATTTAAATAAAAGTTTGCTTTTGCTTTTTTTAAAAAACTCCCCATTAAAAATTTTATAAACATGAATAAATCGTAAATTCAAAATTTTTTATATAAAATAAAAGTTTGCTTTTTCTGTGACGCGAATATCATATATGGAAACCTTGTCCATTATTTGCATACAACAAAATTAATTTTTTTTTTCATAATATGTGGTGTCCGGCCGAAGACTTCGTCCAACAAACAATTTTTTGGTATTGGGAAAGAATATGAACAAATTTTTATATTGAAAACATATTTCTTGAGCCATTTTAATTCGATCTTAAGTGAAAAATGTACGGAAAAAGGCGAAGTTTAGCAGTAAGTTTAAATAAATTTTACACTCAAAATCGCATCTAATAAGCCCAATAAACATTTTGTTATGTTTGCGTTATATGTTAATGTATTATATATATAAAAAAATTGTTATTATGTTATAATATGTTTTTTATTTATATGTATTAATATTGTATTATTATTGTCCAATTTTAGACTCCCTGAAGATGTCATTCAAAGAATGACGAAATATTGCGAGATATATAAAATAATAAAGGATATTTTATAAATACAAACGTGACCTAGAGCTCAATTATTTAATAAAGTCATTTTTTTATTTGTCAAATTTTTCTCATAATGCTTTAAAATACCGAATACCAACAAAAAGGTAATTCTGGCCGAAGTCTTCGGTGGGACAATAATAATTTGTAAAAAAAACTACACAGTGGTGTATCCGCAGATTCTAATGAAACTGGGATATGTTCTTTGAAAAAGTTGAAAAGTTCTCGTACTTATACTGAATCAAAATGGATAGTGCCAAAAGATATGTTTAATTGACACCTTTTTGTCTGTTTAATTGACACCTTTTTGTACTGAATCAAAATGGATAGTGCCAAAAGATATGTTTAATTGACACCTTTTTGTCTTCATCTCAGCTTCGAAAACTTGAGAAATGAGTTGCATCTTTTTATTTTATATAAGAGTCAATAAAAATTTTCGTAAGTTTGCCACAGGCTCCTGCTAATTTTGTCGTAAAGTCGTAAACTCCCTACATTTAACTACATTTTACGTTAGCAATACTCACGAAATATAATATCATACAATGGTGTTGCATTAGTGGAACTATGCGCCTATTCTTTTCACTTCAAACTTCAAAAGTTAATTTTCTTTCCCCAAACTATCAACACATTTGGGTCCCGGTACTTAAAGCTATTTTACTTGGTTATGTAGACATAAATGCTTCTCCATGCCTTTCTTCTTCTTCTTTGTGTTACTGATTCTAAAGAGTTCACTACCTAAATAAACACTAATTTTGCGAGAGGTAATACGTAAATTTCGATTCGTCCAATTTGAAACTTTTCCAGTTTGATTTCTCTTAGCATAAAACGCTATTTTTGTTGTTTTTGGGTTAACAAAATTTCAGCTCTGGTAGGCCATTTCACCTTTTTTCGGACATTATACCAAAAACCAGATTTTGGAATAATGCACGAGTTGTATACCGCCTCCTATCTCATTTATTATGAAGAGATTCCCAAAGAGATAAATCTCAGTGTAGGTACCTCTCATTAGAAGAATTGTAGAGGAGTAAAGCTAATTTAGAGCAAGATGACAGGCGAACTTCCACTATACCTATCCTTTTATATATAACGGACATGTCACTTTTACATGGCTTTGTCATAGGAGGGGAAATTAAACACTACTGAAATGTCGCAGACCTAACTTTGAAACTTTTAGGATAGTTCGCTGACATGTCCTAGGTTAATCCAATGATATATTCTGGGATATATCCCCGGTTTGGTCTGTAACATGTCACAAGGGGTCAATTGTCCCTTCCAATAACAATGCCATAAAGAAGTGACAGGTCTTTTCCATATAATGGTATCAGTATCAGTACGAACTGCCACCGTTCTTTTGTTTTTGGTAAATTTCTAATAGCACCGGGATAAATATAAAGAATTTGAATAAAAATTCGACACTGGTAACAGATTATATCAAGCAGACGATTGGTAGCAACTGTAAGTTCCCAACAGTTATACCTTTCTTTTCCCTACTGGGTACTTTTCAACTTAGCAAAAGTTAGAGGGTGGCAACTTTATGTTGCCTTTGAAAGACTCGTGGCAAGGCAGCACAAACAAAAAACAGACATACAGTTGAATTTTTTATTTAAGTGCAAAAAAAGGGAAACGGAAATATGAGCCATACTTTTATTTTATTATAATTCTAGCTGGTAAGCAAATATGTAAAGTTTTAACAACAACAGCAACAAAAACGCATGAATATACGTTGCCACTTTTTATATTTATAGCCAGGTTTCATATTAAAAAAAAAACTAGAAACGAAATACAAATGCAATACACTTAAAAAAAAAACCGATACAGAAAAACCAGATTTGAATGGTTTGGCAATAAAAAAAAATTAGAATTATTAATTTGTTGTCAGAAATAAATTAATAGCAACGCTTTTACAAAAGTCTTAAAAATTAAACCAACGAAACGTAGGGTGGAAGAATGAAATAATTTTATTTTCAATTGCTTTTTCATTTGAAATAAGGAAAACTCTAAAGAAAAAGGTTTAGTCTTATCTTCAAGTGTTAAGATGTGACTGCGTTACCAGAAGTTCTCGGGTTCGATTCATAGATAGAGCTACTGTTAAAAGCGCCTTTTCATAATGCCATAAAAGCGCCTTTATTAAACTAACTACATATCTTACCGAAGAACTCCACTTCAAGTGAAATAACTCGATTTTTACTTATTTCTGATAAATTGTTTAATTACCGCCAAATTATTATATTGTAAACAGTTTTATTAGTTTTTTGTTTTTGTATATATCGAGATTATTTTTATGTTATTTTCAATTTTTCGACCTCCGTATATTTACAAAAATAAAGCAAATCAAACATATTAGCTAGGTTGATACTAGTATTTCGATCTGGCTAAAGATCTCATCAGAACCCGAAGTTTTAGAAAAGCTAGAGCCTCCATAATAGGCAGAACTTTAACAAAAAAAACTATTAATCATCAATTTTTCTCCATTCTTGTCTTCTTAGTAATCAAGCACGTGGTTAGGGTCTTTTCCTAAGAAGCATCATGACGTTACTAAACTTCGAAGACCAAAAACGTTCTATTTTTATAAAAAAAATTTAGTTTTTACTCTGGCTCAAGTAATATTATGAAATTATCCAGTAAAAAACAAATTTTTAATAGCAAAATTTCTATACTTCCAAAAAGTTTTTAAACTATATAATTTCTTTCGGTGCATTTAACTGTTATTTTAAGTTTACCATTGTTGTTATTATTGTTATTCGTTTCCATTTTATTACTTTGTTGTATTTTTTTAAAACATACTCCTGTTGAGTTTTTTTCCTTCTTCTGTTTGCTGTTGAGGTTAAGTTTTGTATAATCATAGAGGTGTGTAAATAGGAGTTGCCACTTCTTTCATTTTTGAGGGGTGTGAAAGTTTAGTGTGCAGTTGTATTTCAGTTGTATTCACTTTACAAATTTTTAATATTAGTTTTAAAAATAAAAAATTGTTCTGTTTTGCACTTGCCTTATTGCAGGTGAAAAGTCATACTATGAGTCCACCCTTTATGTACAACAAACTACAATAAAAATATCAATCTTAATGCAAGGGATAGAAATAGGGTATATGGAACAAAGGTAAAGTACCTACTATACGAAGGGTAGCGATTTTATAATTGGTTTTGTAAATTTGTTATTTTATTTCCTTAGTTCGATTGCTTTAGAGCTTGCATAATGGTAATCTGTATTAAAATTTAAACAAAATCTAGAATTATTTCTACTTTCTTCAATATTTAAAGAGTTACACTAACTATAATAAAGAAATAAAGGAAAAACATACTCGATGCATTTAAAAATATCGATAATTCTGGAATAACAACTAAATCACTTTGCTTTTGGAATGACTGTTATTACAATTATATTTGGTTGCTTCATTATGCCATGACTGCTTCGTATATTTACTGGTAGTCTGTTATCGCACGGAATGAAGGGTGGTCTTTATTCCTACAGCGAAACAAACCACTGCACTGCTAGGGCCTACAAACCTATTAGTCAGTGATCGTTTATATTGAAAAATATGAAAAGACTGTTAAATGTCTACTTGAAAAGAACTATCCTGGAAGATGTTTTCATAAGAGCCGCCGAAATTCGGTGGAAACGGATTCAAATGAGGTTGCCATGAAGTGGAAGTGTTCAGCAACATGAATTGATCATTGAGAAGTATTGTCACTGATCCGTAAATAATATTGCGAACGGAAAACGTGCTCAGGAGCAGTCCAATAAATTCGAATAATGGGAAATCGTGAGGCGAAAGGTACCAACAAGGGGCAGCGGGTTGTGATTTATTCTCCCATGTAGAACCTTGCTATCAATGGCAACCTCGACTCGTTGGGGAAAACGGGGCGAAGGCTGTGTCATTAGCTCTCGAAAAACATTACTTAAAACGATCAGTGATCTCATGAAATCAGGGTTGTGAGACTATCTACATTTAACAAGGACTTGTTTTGTTCACAAGTAAATATACTTTGGAGAAGTTTAATCCCCCTATACAAGATGGGATCACTCTTTAACTTTCGATGGGGTCAAAGTAACTATGTTTTTTTAGGAGTCTAAACTTAGCAAGAAGAGGAATATCGAAGTGAGGATGAAAAAGACCTTTTTATACCTATAGGAAGACCGTTGGAAGGAGTTGGCGTCTACAGCCGAATATTATCCACTAGATGTACACGGCGATTATTAAACCGATATTGATCTCTTGGATACTGGTGTGATGAAGGGTTGTTAGCACGATCATATCTTTCTCTTAGACTGTTGGAGAGTACAAACTGAGGTAACGTATCTAAGCTCACAGTACCATACTGCATGTGATTGGTGGTGCGCAACTGGACTACATTTTACCGATTGCGAACTTCCGAGTGTTCTTTGAGGTGAGGTGTACTGACCAATGAGGACTGGGTCGCAGACGCTGTTATTCGGAGATTTGCCATTTTAGTATATACGGACGATTGGAAGATTGAAACGTGTATGGGTGCGGCAGTTTATTCTTGCGAATAAACTGCCGCACCCAGCCTAAATTCTGATGTCTAAAATAATTCGTCCGAAAGTCAAGTGTAGTCCGAGCCTATACGCAATTCTACCAATTTTCCAATGTACCATTAGCGAAACGGCCAGTCTAGATCTGTATTTTCTGCCACGACTAAGAAGGGATCAGGTCCGTTTTAAGTTGTTTTCCGACAACTTTTCACCAGCCACTTTCTTTCACAAAATAGTGCTCAGATATTCTTTTCCAGTTTCCAGTGATTAACACTAAGGACATCGCTGACATCTCAGAACCTGCCATTGCCAGACCGCCTGTCCGTTTATTTCTTAAATAGCCTGTAGAAGTCTCTTCTCAGAGTGGCGTAGTCAGAAGGGGAGAAAATATCTAAAAGTATCGCATGTCCGTAGAGTTTTGAATACTTTAGGGAATTTCGATGTTTTGAGGTCTGGAGGAAGTTTTGAGGTCTTATGCTAAGACTAAATAATATAATTCAAAAATGTTATGGGGATTATGGCTGTAACTTTGGGATGTATGCCTATTTTCCTGTGGTATTTGATGAAGTTATTGTAACCTGCCATATGCGACATAATGCAGAATGGAATAGAATTTGAGTTTATAAGTTTTTGTTGAAAATTGACTAGTGTAAATATCGTAAATGGCTATATTATTAAATCTCTAATCTGGCTAAAGGACAATAGTAAAAATTCTATCCAGATAATAATTTATTAGTTACAGTGTAACAATTTATTGATGCTATTTAACATGTTCGTTACACTGTATTGCAATCAGTGACCATTCTGTATTGGACATTGGTAAATGGTGCATTGTCACATATTAACGTAATTAGTTTAGTACAAGTATATGTGAGTGAGTGTGTATGTATATGTAAGAGAGTTGTCACATCCATTTATATTTTTTCCAGAAATTTGAATTGTGAATTTCAAGTGGTGGTTCTCTAAAATGGTTGTAACACCATTGCAACTTAACTACCTGTACCGGTGCATTAACCAGTTACCAACAGCAAACATGCACCAGATGATGAACAAATGAATGCATGCAAAAGCGTATGCAAGTATGCATATTCTTCTTATTACAACGAAGGCTAGTAGGTAAATGTATGTTGTTACACACAAACACATACTCATAAATGAAAATACCGTACCATAGGTACGTACGTATGCGTAATGCGTACACATCTGAAATTCCCTAAAGGCATTTGTATACGAGAAGTATGGAGAAGAGTATGAGGAGTATGTCGAATGCGTGTGCTGAGACCAAACTAACACTTTACAGTAAAACTCATTTGTTACAAAGGAGGTAAGAGCAAAAATACTATTTGTTCTGTTGTATTTTTTGTTGTATTTTGACAGGGACTTGAGTGTTTGCATGTACGTTCTCGTGTATGCATAAGTATGTAAATGTATGTTTTGTGGTCCACATTCATACAGTCAGTGTTCGTGAGTGAGTGATCATATAGTGAGTCCAAATGGATGCATGTATAAACGTGAATGTCTATGAAAAGGTATGAGTGTAAAACTTATGAGGCCACTGCTTATTGGTGTCTGTGGTAATGGAAATTGTGTATTCAATAAGTGTACGTTCGTATAGCCCAGTATGTAATTTTGGCGACGAGGATAATATAACACCAGAAATGTAAGCAAACTGCGAGTTTGGACTGGGAATGGAAAAGTTACGAGTGGATTTGGAACACTGAAGAAGGGGATCGATATGGATTGTAAATGGAAACGGGTGGATTTGGAACACTAAATACAGGGTACGAAGTGAAATATAATGGGGAACGAAATTTTTATTATTTTAGTGCCATTTTTATTATCACGTAAATTTTTGATAAAAGAAATCATGTTACCCCGTGGCAGTTTTATATAAATTGATCCCTCGGCATCTTTGTCGGACTTGGCCTAATGAAACAACATGCCCGTTTTGACCTATCTCGCTTAGTTTTCGAGATACTGGCCGTTTTACAAAATGGACTAGAACGGAATAAATATTTATAAATATATACTGAGTGAATTAAAAATTTCGGGGTTGCCTAATTTTAAAATGAGCAACAAAATGAGCTATCACTTTCCATTCATGATTTCAGAGAATACTAGAATACTATGTGGTTAATAATACAGCTGACTGCTCAAAAACTTCAGATTTAATTTAACTTCAACTACAAACGACAAAATAGTATTGGTTTGTCATGGATAGAAAGTTTCATTGACTGATATACAAAACCAAGCTTCATTTAGAGAAGCCAATTTCAAAAGTGCTTTCTTGGTGTGTTTGGTATTTCTCGAAAACTAATCGATATATGGAAAAACTACTTGATATCAAAATTATTCCAGAGAAAAAATGCAATTGATATCGCGTACTGACCTTAATTAAATAGCCCTTAATTTTTGGTTTGTGGCCATGCTCCTTTTAAAGTGGGCAGGTGTTCAAAGTTGGAAACGTTTTAAAGTACTTTTTAAGTCCGGATATAATTAGTATCGATGGAAAGCTTGTTACAGATTTTCTAAAATGATATATAATATTATATTATTAAAATTAGGAAACCAAAAAATGCAAAACATTTGTTTCCATAAATTTTTCATCGTATTATCACTCTGAATATGATATAATATTAGCTATATTTTTAAAGGTACTTGAAAACGCTTTCCAACAATACCAATTTTTTCTCAATTCGACAAATTTGAAAAAAAAAAAATAACTACTCAAGAGCTCTAGACTACTAAAAAAAATAGTTTGGGGTATAAATATTTGCTTAACCCTTTCGATGTTCCAAGGGCATTTTATAATATCCACGTAAACGATTTGATTTTTAAATGATACTAATTTTTAAACGTCTTTCTTATCACTTACCATTAAAATATTCAAGCAATGATCAATCCAGTGTTGCCATATTTCATTCTGAAAAAAAAATAAAAAATTTAGAAAAACCATGAAATAGGTGGTCTAAAAATAGATTTTTCAAAATAGAATTAAAAAAAAGTTCATTTATAATTTCTACGAATTATTATTTATAAACTTGTAAGAAAAGACGAAAACAACTCATGTTGTTCGGGTGACATCACCGATTTTCTCTGCTTAGTTGATATATATACCTGATCAAACCTAGAGTTTCTTGTGGGTGGTGGATTAGAATGAGGCTGAAGATGACCTAGTCGAGTAGGTCGAAATTGCGGCACTCTCTCTAGCGCTGATCCCCACAAGATTTTTCCCCCATTTTTCAAATGAAATTTTATAGAATTAATTTTGAGGTCATAGTAAATTAGATAAAGCTATATACAGCTCCATATCAGTTTGGTTTAATCGGATAAGTTAAAAAAAAAAAAAAACAATACGGATAAGTAATAATATTTTTCCTCTAAAAATTGGGTTCTTTATTGGTTCTTTGAGGAAGTTCGGTGACGCGAACTGAAACATGTACGAACCAGTCAGTATATAAAACCTGCATTGCCCAGATGAAGACATTTTTTTAGCATTTAACGGCCTGTAGTTCTAAAACGGATCAAATTCAAATTATTTACTGGGTCTTATCTACAAATGTGTATCCCTATGTGAGCGTATGTGTTATTTTCATGTATTTATGTATGGGTTTTGTACATTTGGTTCGGGGTTAGACCAACATATATGCACATTTATACATACAGTATTTTCATGTGTACAATATGACATTATGATGATGTCCAACGTTTTGGTAACACATCGATAACTGCTTTTAGTATGTGTTGTTCTGCTGTTGTTGTTTTTAAAACATAATCCCTCTAGTATTTTACAGATTTTTTTTATAACGTATACCATCATATCGTCCTAGGTTAGTATACACTAAGGTGGCGCAAAAAACAAAAAAGTTGGAATTCATGTGCTCCACAACCCCTAAAATATGCCAAAATCTTAAAAAATCTCAAAAAAAGTTTTGTTTGGAGATCTCAGATCGACGAGACTGTTGAAGTCGAATTTGAAGAGTGTGAATCAGATTAACAAAAATTGATTTCTTTTTTTTTTAATATAAAAATCAAAAATCTATGTCAATATTACCAATCAATATTAATAATCAATATGCAGCAAAAAGAATATTATCACATGAAACTCTGTCATAACCGGTCGTGGAGTATGACTGAACTACAGGGGAAACCAAATTAAAAAAATGCACCAAGTACACACTGTGTGTATATTACATAGATAATTCCTTCACGTTTTAGAATCATCACATTTTGGAATCGCGATATCTTAGAAATGGTGGCTCTTAGAAAAAAAATATCAGGGCAATTTTTGTAGATATTTTATGATCTGCATTTTTGATTGACCTTTCTTTTTTTGATAAAACTTACAGTTTACGAGGAAAATAAAAAAAAACGAACATTTTGAAATTTGACCTTGAATAAATTTTTCACAGGTATGGGATTGATGGGGACTTTTGGTATTTTATTTGTAATGGTGTACCCAAGAAGTCTGTACCAAAATTCAGCTGTGAGCACTATTTTTCTCCCTAATTTGTTCGGACTAGAAAATTCACAAATTTTTTTTATTTTCAATTGCAGATTCCTTATCTTTATTAAAATTAAGCTCATATTCGAGAAATTTTTTTACAACGTAAAGAAGTTGGATTTTTACTTAAATCTTTTCAGAAAATTTTAACAAAAATTTGTATTTTTGCGAATCATTTTTTTAAAAATCGCAAATAATGTAAAAACATTAAAATTTTTTTTGAATTTGGTCTAGATTGGAATATTTCGTTAAGGTACATTGTAGAGATGGGCACATGAGTGAATTTTGACTGACATTCACTCACGCTCACTAGAGAAAAATTCAACTCACGCACAATCACTCGCGAGCATTTTTTTCTACTCACACTGGTTCACGTGAGTAAATTTAGATTTTACTCACACTTATGCGTATTCAAGCGTGATTTACGTGAATCACGCAAATTCACGTCAAAAAATCTGCCCGGAAATAAATAATATGTCAAAATTAAGGTAAATTGCAAATGTTTGACTCAAATTTGATCTAAACATGTAATTTAGTCATTATTTTATTGTTTTAAAATATCAAAAATTTATAATCGACGAACAATTTGAAGAAAACATTTATTAAAGCGAAAAAATGATTGCCAAAATTCTACTTATGCACACTAACTTGCTCAAAAATTTGACTCACACACACTCACTCATGAAAATTTTTTCCTAATCACACTCACTCACGTTCAAGTGAGTACAATTAGGTTTCCCTCATATTCACGAGTGATATACACAAAATTCTGCTCAAATGCCCATTGAGTAGATTAAGAATTAAATTTAAGGTCCACTTAATTGTGAGAATTTCTTCAAGTGACAAATTAGCAATTCTCAAAAGTTAACTTTTTCTGTGAGCTCTAAATGTTAATGAATTTAGCTGAAACTTGGCATAGGGGCAAACTTGTGAAGAACGCAAAATCGAACTTTCATCGTTTTTTCAACCACTCTAGTATTCACTAAATAGTAGCAGATTTCTATGTTATTTTATGGTGTTATTGTTCATAATTTTAACATCTTGTTAATCATGTTGTTTGTATGGGAATGTTTGTTTTATTACTTGTTGTTGTTAATGTTTATATTGTTGTAGGTAAATAACTGTTTTTTTATGTTGCAAATTTCAAATATACCCTCACCCCAATATAAAATAAGGCTCAGTGTTGGGCGCCAATTTGGTTAAGTACTAAAAGTTATAACATAACACTTCTTTTTGTTACTTAACATTAGATGATTTGGGTTTTTATTAGAAGATATTTAAAAGTTGAACTGCTATTATTATACTCTTAACTGTTTGTGTTAGGCCAGTATGAACATTATTTGAAGTTTTAATTAGAAAATATTTATTACTCCTTGGTTATTGCATTTCTCACATTAATCTAAAACCAATTCAAAAATAATCTTCTCAAAAATTAAACAATTTAATTGTTTGACAGAATTCATGCTGAGTCTTGAGACTTTTTTTGATACACAGGAGGAAAAACGTAAAGAGGAAATATATTAACATTTAAAACATCTGAGGAGGTGATACTATGGATGGAAATGGTGCTACTAGAAATATTAACATTGACAGGAATGATCATAGAATTTTATTAAATTTCGTTTAATATGAAAAATATTGTTGCAACTTCTATCATAACAAAATAGATATTAAATCTCTTAGATTGTACAGATTTCAAGAAAACTTGGATAAGAAGGGAGGTCCAATCGTTCAGATTTTCAAAAGTTTCAGTAGAAATAAATTTAAACAGTGAATTAGTGTATGTTGTAAAGGGTGTAAACGAAAATTTGTTTACAAATTTAAACGCAAATTGTGAAAGTTCTATAAAAGCTAGAATGAAAATTCAAATACTCTGGGAATCTTTGAACTTTAGACTTAAAAAAAATAAAAAAAAAATTTATTTTCAAAACTTTTTTCTTGTCCAAAGCAGAAAAAATAAAAAAATAATATGGACACATTTCTACCAAGTATGGTTTCTTTTGCAGGTAAAAGAAAAACCGCTGGAAATATAAATTAAATCCATTAATCAGTTTTGGACCAACATCATTTTAAAAATACTTAAACACATCTCGATAAAATTTTTGTTTTAATTGTTAATTGGCATTTCATTTGGGTAATTTATTGTATCAAAAACTAAGCGAAAAAAAACGGGCAAAAATTTTGAGACATAGGAATATTAATACACCCTGATAATGTTATGTACCTAACGGGTTAAAAAATTTTTAAAATTATAATTTTTATTTGTTCTTAAAGCAAATATCTATTAAACCGTAATACATAATTTGATCTAAAAAAAAATTGGTGTTTTTAGACAATTTTTACAACACTGGCAAATCAATTATTAAAATTGTTTGTTGAACGAAAATATCTAATTTTTTGCATTAAAAAACAAAATGAAGTAATTTCCTGAATATTAAAGTTTTTACAAGATCGGAAATTTCTCGAACCGATCTTTTAATTTTACATATACTACACAACAAATTTTTCTCTTTCAAAAAATGTCCCTATACATCCTTCATCGTAAATTTTTCATCGTATTATCACTCTGAATATGATATAATATTAGCTATATTTTTAAAGGTACTTGAAAACGCTTTCCAACAATACCAATTTTTTCTCAATTCGACAAATTTGAAAAAAAAAAAAAATAACTACTCAAGAGCTCTAGACTACTAAAAAAAATAGTTTGGGGTATAAATTATTTGCTTAACCCTTTCGATGTTCCAAGGGCATTTTATAATATCCACGTAAACGATTTGATTTTTAAATGATACTAATTTTTAAACGTCTTTCTTATCACTTACCATTAAAATATTCAAGCAATGATCAATCCAGTGTTGCCATATTTCATTCTGAAAAAAAAAATAAAAAATTTAGAAAAACCATGAAATAGGTGGTCTAAAAATAGATTTTTCAAAATAGAATTAAAAAAAAGTTCATTTATAATTTCTACGAATTATTATTTATAAACTTGTAAGAAAAGACGAAAACAACTCATGTTGTTCGGGTGACATCACCGATTTTCTCTGCTTAGTTGATATATATACCTGATCAAACCTAGAGTTTCTTGTGGGTGGTGGATTAGAATGAGGCTGAAGATGACCTAGTCGAGTAGGTCGAAATTGCGGCACTCTCTCTAGCGCTGATCCCCACAAGATTTTTCCCCCATTTTTCAAATGAAATTTTATAGAATTAATTTTGAGGTCATAGTAAATTAGATAAAGCTATATACAGCTCCATATCAGTTTGGTTTAATCGGATAAGTTAAAAAAAAAAAAAACAATACGGATAAGTAATAATATTTTTCCTCTAAAAATTGGGTTCTTTATTGGTTCTTTGAGGAAGTTCGGTGACGCGAACTGAAACATGTACGAACCAGTCAGTATATAAAACCTGCATTGCCCAGATGAAGACATTTTTTTAGCATTTAACGGCCTGTAGTTCTAAAACGGATCAAATTCAAATTATTTACTGGGTCTTATCTACAAATGTGTATCCCTATGTGAGCGTATGTGTTATTTTCATGTATTTATGTATGGGTTTTGTACATTTGGTTCGGGGTTAGACCAACATATATGCACATTTATACATACAGTATTTTCATGTGTACAATATGACATTATGATGATGTCCAACGTTTTGGTAACACATCGATAACTGCTTTTAGTATGTGTTGTTCTGCTGTTGTTGTTTTTAAAACATAATCCCTCTAGTATTTTACAGATTTTTTTTATAACGTATACCATCATATCGTCCTAGGTTAGTATACACTAAGGTGGCGCAAAAAAACAAAAAGTTGGAATTCATGTGCTCCACAACCCCTAAAATATGCCAAAATCTTAAAAAATCTCAAAAAAGTTTTGTTTGGAGATCTCAGATCGACGAGACTGTTGAAGTCGAATTTGAAGAGTGTGAATCAGATTAACAAAAATTGATTTCTTTTTTTTTTAATATAAAAATCAAAAATCTATGTCAATATTACCAATCAATATTAATAATCAATATGCAGCAAAAAGAATATTATCACATGAAACTCTGTCATAACCGGTCGTGGAGTATGACTGAACTACAGGGGAAACCAAATTAAAAAAATGCACCAAGTACACACTGTGTGTATATTACATAGATAATTCCTTCACGTTTTAGAATCATCACATTTTGGAATCGCGATATCTTAGAAATGGTGGCTCTTAGAAAAAAAAATATCAGGGCAATTTTTGTAGATATTTTATGATCTGCATTTTTGATTGACCTTTCTTTTTTTGATAAAACTTACAGTTTACGAGGAAAATAAAAAAAACGAACATTTTGAAATTTGACCTTGAATAAATTTTTCACAGGTATGGGATTGATGGGGACTTTTGGTATTTTATTTGTAATGGTGTACCCAAGAAGTCTGTACCAAAATTCAGCTGTGAGCACTATTTTTCTCCCTAATTTGTTCGGACTAGAAAATTCACAAATTTTTTTTATTTTCAATTGCAGATTCCTTATCTTTATTAAAATTAAGCTCATATTCGAGAAATTTTTTTACAACGTAAAGAAGTTGGATTTTTACTTAAATCTTTTCAGAAAATTTTAACAAAAATTTGTATTTTTGCGAATCATTTTTTTAAAAATCGCAAATAATGTAAAAACATTAAAATTTTTTTTTGAATTTGGTCTAGATTGGAATATTTCGTTAAGGTACATTGTAGAGATGGGCACATGAGTGAATTTTGACTGACATTCACTCACGCTCACTAGAGAAAAATTCAACTCACGCACAATCACTCGCGAGCATTTTTTTCTACTCACACTGGTTCACGTGAGTAAATTTAGATTTTACTCACACTTATGCGTATTCAAGCGTGATTTACGTGAATCACGCAAATTCACGTCAAAAAATCTGCCCGGAAATAAATAATATGTCAAAATTAAGGTAAATTGCAAATGTTTGACTCAAATTTGATCTAAACATGTAATTTAGTCATTATTTTATTGTTTTAAAATATCAAAAATTTATAATCGACGAACAATTTGAAGAAAACATTTATTAAAGCGAAAAAATGATTGCCAAAATTCTACTTATGCACACTAACTTGCTCAAAAATTTGACTCACACACACTCACTCATGAAAATTTTTTCCTAATCACACTCACTCACGTTCAAGTGAGTACAATTAGGTTTCCCTCATATTCACGAGTGATATACACAAAATTCTGCTCTAATGCCCATTGAGTAGATTAAGAATTAAATTTAAGGTCCACTTAATTTGTGAGAATTTCTTCAAGTGACAAATTAGCAATTCTCAAAAGTTAACTTTTTCTGTGAGCTCTAAATGTTAATGAATTTAGCTGAAACTTGGCATAGGGGCAAACTTGTGAAGAACGCAAAATCGAACTTTCATCGTTTTTTCAACCACTCTAGTATTCACTAAATAGTAGCAGATTTCTATGTTATTTTATGGTGTTATTGTTCATAATTTTAACATCTTGTTAATCATGTTGTTTGTATGGGAATGTTTGTTTTATTACTTGTTGTTGTTAATGTTTATATTGTTGTAGGTAAATAACTGTTTTTTTATGTTGCAAATTTCAAATATACCCTCACCCCAATATAAAATAAGGCTCAGTGTTGGGCGCCAATTTGGTTAAGTACTAAAAGTTATAACATAACACTTCTTTTTGTTACTTAACATTAGATGATTTGGGTTTTTATTAGAAGATATTTAAAAGTTGAACTGCTATTATTATACTCTTAACTGTTTGTGTTAGGCCAGTATGAACATTATTTGAAGTTTTAATTAGAAAATATTTATTACTCCTTGGTTATTGCATTTCTCACATTAATCTAAAACCAATTCAAAAATAATCTTCTCAAAAATTAAACAATTTAATTGTTTGACAGAATTCATGCTGAGTCTTGAGACTTTTTTTGATACACAGGAGGAAAAACGTAAAGAGGAAATATATTAACATTTAAAACATCTGAGGAGGTGATACTATGGATGGAAATGGTGCTACTAGAAATATTAACATTGACAGGAATGATCATAGAATTTTATTAAATTTCGTTTAATATGAAAAATATTGTTGCAACTTCTATCATAACAAAATAGATATTAAATCTCTTAGATTGTACAGATTTCAAGAAAACTTGGATAAGAAGGGAGGTCCAATCGTTCAGATTTTCAAAAGTTTCAGTAGAAATAAATTTAAACAGTGAATTAGTGTATGTTGTAAAGGGTGTAAACGAAAATTTGTTTACAAATTTAAACGCAAATTGTGAAAGTTCTATAAAAGCTAGAATGAAAATTCAAATACTCTGGGAATCTTTGAACTTTAGACTTAAAAAAATAAAAAAAAATTTATTTTCAAAACTTTTTTCTTGTCCAAAGCAGAAAAAATAAAAAAATAATATGGACACATTTCTACCAAGTATGGTTTCTTTTGCAGGTAAAAGAAAAACCGCTGGAAATATAAATTAAATCCATTAATCAGTTTTGGACCAACATCATTTTAAAAATACTTAAACACATCTCGATAAAATTTTTGTTTTAATTGTTAATTGGCATTTCATTTGGGTAATTTATTGTATCAAAAACTAAGCGAAAAAAAACGGGCAAAAATTTTGAGACATAGGAATATTAATACACCCTGATAATGTTATGTACCTAACGGGTTAAAAAATTTTTAAAATTATAATTTTTATTTGTTCTTAAAGCAAATATCTATTAAACCGTAATACATAATTTGATCTAAAAAAAATTGGTGTTTTTAGACAATTTTTACAACACTGGCAAATCAATTATTAAAATTGTTTGTTGAACGAAAATATCTAATTTTTTGCATTAAAAAACAAAATGAAGTAATTTCCTGAATATTAAAGTTTTTACAAGATCGGAAATTTCTCGAACCGATCTTTTAATTTTACATATACTACACAACAAATTTTTCTCTTTCAAAAATGTCCCTATACATCCTTCACCAAATCAGCATATAACTTTTGTAATACCGGTCTTCTTTCTATAAATGTATAATTTTTCAAAAAGTTCTATAAAATTTTAAAAATTGTATTATTTATAATTATTAATTATTTGTATAGTAAATACCTCGAATTTGGACATGCTTTTTACTACGTATATATCTTCATCCTATCCAAAATTAGCGGACCTTAAACGTAGGTGTAAAATAGGTTAACATGCTCGGACAATAGAAAGGTAGTTCCTCGTTCCATTTTGTTCAATTAATATCGATCTTATTTCTATTCCAATTTACATTCCATGATCAGATCTTTAGCCAGATCGAAATACTAGTATCAGCATAGCTAATATGTTTGATTTGCTTTATTTTTGTAAATATGCGGAGGTTAAAAGCTCGTTATAAATTGAAAATACATTACACTTTGCTTTTGTTTTTGCTAATTGAGGGGCTTATTGTAAAAACTTGATAAGCCACATTTACTATTTTATGGATTTTTGCTAGTTTCTAGGCATCAATTGATTAATATTTGATAGTTGTCTTACTTAAACTCTTATTGCAAGTACCTAGAGTACAAACGTCCCGCAAAAGTCATAATGGTTGAGTTTTTTAACATTTAAAAGGCGGAAACAAACTAAAAAAAAATATGGCTTATCATGTTTTTACAATAAGCCCTTCAATTGTAATAAGTTTTTTAGGCATTTTTATTATTGTTTTTTTTAGGCAAAAGGTAATGAAATTTTTTTGGTGAACAAATGCTAATGAATTTTCAATGCCAATAAAAATATACCAAGTATGACTGAAAGAGAGTTTTGACAACCAAATTGGAGTTGGAACAGAACAGGTTTGTGACAGTCGAATTTTCGTTTCAATAGATTCGGTTGAGATAAAAATTTTATTCTTAGTGTAGAAAGATTTTTCTTCATAAAAACTAAGCATGCATTCTTTGGATCATATTTTGTATACAAGTTGTTTTATTTAAGGCTAAGGTCATTTTTTTTTTATTTAAATCCTTAAAGCTGAAACATAATTGGCTCAAGTGATTTAAGTCAAGTGTAGGCGTGAAAGGAAATTTTGGAAATACAATTATTTAAATTAAAAACAAAATGATTTTCACTTCATACCAATACCTCACTGAAGTTACTTGTGTTTCAACCTTTAAACTTTTCCATTTTTCATTGAATTTTGAAAAAGAAACAATATTAGTTAATGCTTTTGAAAAAAATCTCTACCTTAACTTGTAAAAACCTCAAATATTAATTTTGTTTCAAATGTTTCGTTTTTCTTTTTGTAAACCAACATCACTTATTGGAAGACACCCCCCACGGTATAAAAGTGTGCTGTGTTTTATTTTGGTTTTTCTAACATTCACTTACATACACCCACACCATGAAATATACACACATGGTCAACTCATTCACCGATATAAATAAAAAAAAATACACTAACAACACAATTATGCTCTCATGATTTTTACTCAAATGAATACCTGTGGTCCACCATTATGGCAACAAGATTTATCAACTCAATCACATGAACACAGAAATTTGTAAAACAAAACTAGATTTTTTTTTGTTTTGGTGCAAAATTCATACATCTAACGGACGTTAGAGTTTTTGGACCAAAAAACAAGAAACCCTCACAAAAAGAGAACTTAATTGTATAAATGTTCTACAACAGTTGAATGAAATATGTTACCTTTTTCTGGGGTTGTAGTTAGTGGTGTGGTACGTAAATCTAGCACAGGATAAAGGACATTTTTTTCTGGTATTTGGTAAGTGTATTACGATTATTTTATTTGGTATTTGGTTTATCAGGATGATAGTTAAAGACTAGTGATTGAGTCAAAACAAAAATTTATAGGAAGTTTATTTTTTAGCTTGCGGCCTAAGAAAATGGATAGGTAACTTAAGCAAACACTAAAAAAGTTTTAATTCCTAAAATACCATTTGGCAAATAACCAAAACGGATTGGATAATATATATGACTCAAGCGATGACTTCCTTCAGGCAGTCGGTGGGCGGTAATGGACAGGGTATAGACAGACGGCCTTTATTGCTGTTAAAAAATCAGTACCTCCCCTTCAGATTAAGATCAAGGACAAAGTGAGCAAAACTTGGATAATCTTGTACCACACAAACACTGTAATTCAACTGTGAGGCTACAGAGGACGTTAAAATTGTCATAACGCTAGAAACGGCAAAAGAAGATCTTAGTACAAAGTTCCTAAGCTTTCCAGATTCCTGCTTATCCGAAAAATACAGGCCTGATTGCAGGATTTCTTATGAAATCCAAAGGCAGTATTGTAAGTTCTCAGAATACTGCAGAAAAAGTTCCAGGGAGACGCAAAAAACTTGACAAATAGTCGTTATAGATTGAAGGCATCCCAAGGATCGGAATTCAGCCTACAGTTAGAAATTTGATTAAAAAAAGCAGTTTCTGACAATGTTAACTCTTCAGCCCCATGGGTACACATACAACATTAAAATCGAGTCCCTTTACATAACCCCACTCGGAAATATTTGAAAGATCCTTATTGAGTGTGTGATTAATAATCTGCCAAACTCCAAAAGCCTTGCAATATGATAAAAGTAAAATGAATGACATCGCAAGAGAGATAGGATTTAAATTTTGATCAATAGGCCCTTTACTATATATAAGAAGAGAAGAGGGAGTGAGAACGGAACCTAGCGGTACTCTAATGGAACTCGTTTAATGGCACACCATATAATGATATGCTGTGACCAAGTAAAATATATATGTAAAATCTTTGCTGTAGCTGTTATAACATCAGAGCCCTCAGTTTGATATGGTATATTTTATTATTTTTGTTCTCCTTGTTCTGGAGACTCCCCTAAAGCTAGCTCCAAGTACGGAGCCAGCTCAATAGGATGGGTCGAAGAGGTGGGCCGAGTCAGGCGGCCTTTCTTCTCATGAATGGTAGGTATTGAAGATAGGCGGATTTATCCTTGACTAATACGAGTTAAAGCACAACCCTTGTTCTTATGGCAGACTTATATCTTCTTCTGCTATGGGATTGATACGTCCTCCTAATGCGACATTTTAACTACCGCTAGCCGGAGTTGGGCTTACAGTGTCTCTGTTGAACTCAGAGCTACTCTGCATAAGGTTTGTTTCAGCTTGTTTAACGCTGTATCGCTACTACTAATAACGTCGAAGATCCTTTCTAGCATTCCGTGAGATGGTTGTTTGAATAGTCCCTTCAACCATTGTTCAATATTACCGGCGGGCCAATCCACAAGTGATTAAATAACTAAGATTTAAACAGTGATTCCTTGCAGTGCTGATCATCTTTTCCTCTTCAGTATCCTGACGAACTTGTATACACAATCAATCCTCTAAAGGGAAGAAATCCCTAGTAGAGTATTCATGGATGCGCTTTAAGAGTTCTTCTTTTCTCTCTTCAACTAGATCGAAAGATGCAGTGTCCGAAAAAAATACCAAAATTACCGCCTGGCAAAGATCGGCTCTATCCTCATACAAATTTCCATAAACTTTAATGGTCGCCAAAATCTTCATCTAAAAGACACTAATATCACTCGGTACCCAGAACTAACAATTTAGTTTACCTTTTAGACGTTGTGTATAGCCACTTTTTAAATTCTGCAATTTGATCCCTTAGAAACAAGATGGTCTTCTAAAATCTATCTTATGAGAAGAGCAGTCTAGAGAACAGTCTTAGATTGCCAATACAAGTAGATAAATCAGAATAAGAAAGATTAAGTATTGCATTGAAAGTCATCTTTAGGTTCAATTCCTATATAAGAGTAGGCGTATTTTGAAGAGTTTAAGAGACACCATTTGGTTTTTACAGAATACAAGTTTTGTTTTGCCAGGATTTTCTTCTAAAACATCAGTAACTGATTGTATTGAAAAATATGCCCGAAATAAATTCTGATTGGAATTTTCATGTGTTTCATTAGTTTGGACATTTTTTAAAGACCGAATTTTGTTGTTAAAGCCCTAATTTTCAGAACCCTTTCTCTACCCTTACAATTTTGTGCAGAGCAGTTTCCATTGAGTGAAATGCTCATGTGGAGCACTTGAGAGTTTTTAAGATCTCTCAAGTTTTTGACTTACTCTTTCCAAGATTTCATATTTTTTTGAATAAATTAAATATTTTAAACCCTTATTTAATCTTCTTCAAGTATTGACTTTTAAATGACTCAAAAAAATCGTACTTTAAATTTCAGTTTATACTACCTTTAATCTCTATAAATTGACCTCATGTCCTAAATCTCTTCTTTATAACCAACTTGATTAAAAACAAACCAAATCACTGGATTTGAAAAGAATTACCTACATGTCGCTAAAGATAAAAGTTTCTGTTTTTTTGTGAATTTCTAACTAAGAAAGAATATAACTGAACCATGACTTAATGCCATGTCAATTACCATAAAATCATGCGTCATGCATAAGTGTCAATGGGGTCATTTAGGTTACCACCAAATGTTAAAATGACACCATAAAAATTCTACCATTCCAAAAACATTACAACTTTTTCTTATGGATAGATAATCTTATTCTCGTGTAACTTGAAAAAAAAGTAAAATGTTACACTTTATTATTATTTTTTGTCATTTTCATTGAGTCGTGTTTTTAAGTTGTATGAACGGAATAATATAACAACCACAATTGCATCAAAGGCATCTTAGGATATACAGCACACACATACATACACATCTAGAAGCGATTAATATATGTGAATAGAGGAGAGTGTTTGTGGGTATGAGAGTTTAGACAAAACCAAGAAATAGTAAAATGTGTTTGTAATAGACATCATTGTAGATACACAAATCTATACTTATATAAATATATGTAGGTTAATTGATAAGTAGCTAAAGAGAAATTGGCAATAGTTTTTTTTTTTTTGTTTAAGTAAAGGTAACTCTCTATTCTGTGTATCCTGTAACTAATCTTACCACAGTCAGTCACGATTTAAACCAGAGTGTCTTTAACCCATTTTTATACCTAGCATAGATTCCGTGCGAATATTTTGACAAAACTTGGTAGGTTGATTTCCCAGTAAGCATTTTCAATATATTCTAACTTTGACGCTATAAATGGTTTCGATAAATACTTGTAAGAGAATTTTTAGAAATAAAAAAAAATTCGTCCAACATTGACTTTTCGAATCTTTAACATGTGCATACACTAATAATAATCCATGCTAAAAATACGAAAAAAAAATGTCAAAACAACAAAAACTTTCGTAAAATTAACAAATATTGGTTTATTTTACGAAAGTTTTAGTTATTTTGACATTAATTGGTATTTTTATGCATGGATTATTATCAGTGTATGCACTTAAAGGGTTAAAGATTCAAAAAGTAAATGTTGGACGAAATTTTTTTCTATTTCTAAAAATTCTCTTACATGTTTTTATCGAAACCATTCATATGGCAACCTTACAGTTACAAATTTCCAAACCTAAAGAAAAAGCTCGGCGGAATAAGGGGATGGGACGAAACTGCGGTAGTCTTAAAACCTATCTTGTGTTCGTTAAAATTTGGTTATAAAAATGTTTTATTGTTCTTCTTTCTGTAAATGATTTTAAGGAATAATTTAGTTCCAAAAATAAAATCATCACAAATGCCTATTTTGAGGACCCTGAGAAATTGTATTATTTGGAAGGGATAAAAATATTGGAGAAACGTTGAATAATACAATTTTTTACATAGCTAAAGGCGTTTGAGCAGGCAGCCAAGCGCGAGACTTGAGTGAAACGAGTGAGTAAGTGACTGAATGAGTGAGTAAATAATTCTATTAAATATGGCTCTTTTCATCCAACTGCCCCGCTACAGGAAAAAGTATTTAGTTCCAATGTCAAACTTAAAGTTTTTGTTGTCCAATATGATGCGAATAAAAAATGAAACAATTTTTTGGGCGAAGCATGCCTATTTAAGTGTTATTTATAATAATTTAACTGAATTTGCAAATTGTTAGAAATTTTATTATATCAGTAAACTTTTCTATGGAGAATTTGAAAACAGTATTTTTTTTTTAATTCCGAACTAGGCGTACAACTTTTATCAAAATTACCAGAATTTAACTTTAACAGCAGATATTTCCATATAAATTTGACCTTCACAACTATGGTTAAGCCTAAAACTTCGGTTATGTTTAGATAATGAAACCAACATTTTTTCGACTTTTTTATTTATAAAAAAGGTAAGGCATTTTTCTATCAATCCAGAAAGTTTCATCGGGTAACTCGGATTAGTTTTGGAGAAAATATTCGTTGTATATTGTTCTTCATTTTTTTTTTAATATTTCTATATGTATTATTTATTGCTCATACGCCATGTAGCTTTAACATAGAAGTATTGTAATATTTATGAAGGACAATATTCAACGAATATTTTGTCCAAAACTAATCCGAGCTACATGATGAAACTTCCAGAGAGTAAAACATCTAACCTCCAGACTCTCTTGAACTATTGAAGCAAACGCTCGTGTGTCACTCCAATAAGTTTATTACAACTTTATGGGGTTGAAGATCTGTCGCTTCCAATACATTGTCCTCCATTTTTTGAAATGAAATCTTGTTTAAAAATTAATGAATTTCCTTTGTAGCTTACTTAACAATTATACCAGGCTTTGAAGATATTTAAAACCACAAATGGAGTAAACGACAAATAGGGTAGACATTTTCTACAACTATTCCATATAATATAGTCTGAAATGTATGATATTTAAAGACAAAAAAAGTGGATAACTAGACTACAATACCAAACCAATACACATAACAGCAACAAACACAGGAACACGCTCACACATGCACACACATAGGTATGCATAATGCATGTGTGCGAGCTTATGGATGTGTTTGATAGTGTATGCATATGTTTTCAAATATATATTTGTATGTGTGTGAGTGTTAGTGTATTAGTATGTGATGTGGTAATAAGATGCAATTGAGTAGAATTTAAAGAGAAAAATCAAAAGTTTTTAAACTAAAGAAACAAGATGGATGAATGAATGAATAAATGACTGAATATATAGATGAATAGGATGGATGGATGAATATATGGTTCGATGGTTGTTTGAATGACTAAAGGAATATATAGTTAGTTGGCATTTGAAACAGCAGCAGTATCAGCAAGCCTGTTTTATGGTTATGTTTTATGCACTAGGAGGGAAATTATTTACCAAGGAAGAAGTATTTAGGAAAATTTTATTACTAGGATTTTTGAAAACCCTTTTAAAATACCATCTAACCTGCATAGAAAAAAAAACTAAAATCAAGTGCCAATTTACACTCTAACGGTTTTACGATGTTTCGCAATTTAATTAATACCATGTGCTTGTCTCGAAAAATAAAGTTTATTTACAAATATTTTTATTGTTGCCTACTTTAGGCGATATGACTCAGAACAGGTTTAGGGCGCATCTCGAAAACTAACGCAGAAAAACGTGTAGCTTTGCAAAAAACTTATTCCTCTTACCAAGATATAACTACAATACAAAAATTATTTTTTTTATGCTTTTATTTTAGAAGATATGGCGATTTTCGAAAGCGAAATTGGATGAAAACCCACCTTAACTTTATTACATAGACATTGTTCAAATGTTAATGCTTTGCTACTTGTACTAAATGTCTTCTTTCTGGCTAATTTCATAAAATTTCCGTCTATTAGTCGTTTAAAGGTATCCTGATATAATACTGTGTATAATCATTGGACCAAAGTAAGTACTTATTATTTTAGTTAAAGCTTAAATCTTACTTAGGGTTCATTAACAAGAGATATTAGTCAATCTAAATTTAGAAATCAGTTTATCTATACCACGGTCAGTGATTGCACAGAAAATTTCATATAGACGCAATCGAACAAATAAAAACGTAACAAATATTACATTATTCAAAAAAAAAAAAAAAAAGAAAAAATAAAAACAGGGTCACTGACGAAGGTTCAATACCAGAAACTGCGCAGTCTGATTCAGAAAATTGAAAATTTACAATGTTGTTATGATTTTTAGAAAATACACTCATTCTTCTCTACCACGCCTTTCATAATTAAAATTTGCTTTCTATATTTTTAAAAACTATGTTTAAAAATAATTATTTTCTTTCAAGTTTACGAAATTTTTATTTTTAGTCTTTCTAGCTTCCAAACCTTGCACGGCACACGAAAAATTTCTTCACAAAACATTTTGTAAATTTTGTTTTTTATTTGTGGTCAATTTAGCATTACCCGTTAGAGGGCTAAATTATTTGTTAATTCAATGAAAACTTTAATTGAATTCGGTCCTACTTATTAAGGAAATTGTAGTATCAATTAAAATAATGTTTTAACTATTTAATTGATTTAGTTTCAATTAATATTTTAATAATATCAATTAGCAATTTAATTGAATATTGTTTTTAATTTCAAACAACATTTTTAGTAGAAACTATTAAAATTTTAATTAGAATTGAAAAAAATCGGCAAAAAATGGAGGAAAAAATCGCTAAAATTAAAAAAAAAAAAATCTAAAATTGAAAAATATCGCCAAAATTACAAAAAACCGAAATATTAAAAAAAAAATCGGCAAAATTTAAAAAACACGGTCAAAAATTTAAAAAAAAAAAATCGTCAAATTTAAGAATATAGCTTAAATTAAAAAAAAAATCGCAAAAATGAAAAGTCGCTAGTATTTTATTAAAATAAAAAAAGGCCAAGCACTGCACAAAAATCGAAAAAAAAAATAAATGGGAAAAATGTACAGAATAACAAAATACCCAAAATTGAACTAAAGAACTGCTATTTAAAAAAAAAATCATCAAAATTTAAAAAATTTTCGAAATTGAAAAAAATGCCAAACATTGGACGAATATTGGGAAAAACAGTTTTCAGAATTTAAAAAATCGTTAATATTTTAAAACCTTGACAAAACTTAAACAAAAAAAAAAAAACGACGAAAGGAAAAAACGCCAATATTGAAGATAATCGCTATATGTTTTACTTTTGAATTTTAAAAATTAAAACCAAAATCGCTATAATTAAAAAAAAAATCGCCATAAATAACACAGGTCAACAGCAAAAAACGGCTTGACTAACCACTATATAGATTTGATGCATCATGGCTGCCTAAGTACAAAAATGGTAAAATTTTTCAATTCTATGGATAATTTTTTTTTTAAAAATTTTTTAAGTAAAATTGACAATATTTTGAGACATTTCTCCACTTATGTTGTCATAACTCAAAAACAACTAGTCCGATTTTGTCAAATTAAATTTACAAAAATTAAGGTTTACAATATCTTTAAAGAACGTGTACAAATTTTTTTAATGCGATTGTTAGCAAAAAAAAAAAAAATGCTAAAAAAAAAAAAATTGAAAAACAAAAATCTGGAAAAAATCGAAAACTGCAAAAAATATTACTTTTATTCTTTTGTAGTAAAGCTACAGATCATGCGAATTAAACTAGATATGGATCATAAAAATCGATGCATGCTTTACATTTTTATTTACAATTAATTGAAGGTATCGCATATTTACAAGCACTGTAGAAAATTGTACCTACATAATGAAAATGCAGAACATAAAAACTCAGGTGCATTTTACGACACGCATTTTGGCAAAACCCCTTTGGGAAAAACCTCTATGACATTTTTATGATTCTAATAATTAAAAAAAAATAAGTAATAAACAAAAGATTGTTTAATTTTTACGATTGCGGTAGGTAGGATAGTAATAAAACGCTCATAAATGTGCGTGTACGCTGAAGTGCTCTTATTTTCCGTTAGCTACCTGTAACGGATGATTTTTTTTTTTTTTTCATAAAAGTCCTTAATGTTTTTTAGGATTCTTGGGAATAATAAAAAATTTGCAGCACACACAAACTGTATCCACACAAAGGGTTATCCCAAATTATAGTATCAGTATTTATAAGATCTCCTTGACCCTTTTTATTTCATTCAAGAAGTGTTTGCGATAACGCAAACATCATTTAATACCTACACAAAAATTAGAGGCATACAGCTTAGAAGTTAAAAACAATTTTCAAATATTAATAAAAATGAGCCAGAAAGCCAGAACATTTTTATGTAAAAACGATCCAGATTTCTAGGGAAACACTAGTTCCAGGTACGCCAAATGTTATAAATGTGGCTCTAGTGCCCCGAGATCGCATCATATTACCCCCTCTTCACATTAAACTTGGTCTGATGAAACAATATGTTAAAGCACTTAACAAAGATAGTGAATGTTTCCAGTATATTTCAAGGAAGTTTCCCAATCTAAGTATGGAAAAGCTGAAAGCAGGCATATTTGATGGCCCACAAATTCGCAAATTGGTGAACGATACTGAATTTGGCAGTTCAATGTCAGAAATTGAGAAGAATGCATGGGATTCGTTTGTATGGGTTATTCAAAATTTCTTAGGAAATAACAAGGGTGATGATTACGTTGCGCACGTTGAAGAGATGTTAACTCACTTCCAGAATCTTGGATGCAACATGAGCATCAAAGTACACTACCTGCACAGTCACTTAGATCGTTTTCCTGAAAATCTAGGAGACTTGAGTGAAGAACATGGCGAACGATTCCACCAAGATATCCGGACAATGGAGGAACGATACCAGGGTCGCTGGGATGCACACATGATGGCTGATTTTTGCTGGAGTATTCAGAGTAACACTTCGTTATTCAACAATAGTAGAAAATCGACTAAAAGAAAATTTCAAAGTTTGTAGTTTATAGTTTATAACACATATTTATTTATTTATTTTCTTGTTTTATTTCTTATAATAAATGTGAATAATAAAATATAAATTTTCTACTATTTAATTTATTTATTTATTTACATTTAAGCTCATCCAACACAAATGTCTTTCCGAAGAATAGAATCAGTATATTCTAGGTAGGGTTTTGCCAAAAAATACACGAATGTTACTATGTAATGCATTTTTGATGTGAAAATTTGTACATAGCATGGGGAAAATGTTTTCAAAATTCAATCAATCGAAAGAAGAACATTAACTACTCAATTTTATGTATATCAGACAAAAAACTAAAATTTGGTGAAAATGAGCGAATTCACTTAATTGTGAATAAATTCGAAAAAAATCAATCGATTTTTATGATCGATATCTCATTTTGTTCCTATTACATGTGGCTTTGCGATAAAGCAATAAATCTGAACGATTTTCGCCGTTTTCGATTTTTTATGATTTTTTTAAAACAAAAAAATTAGCTATTTTCACGTAAAAAAAATATTTTTTCCCTCAATTTTTTATTATAACTCCGAAACTACTGAGCCGATTGAAACGCAATATATTAACGGATTAAAGGCTATGTAAATTTCAGTTTTTCTAAATTTATTTGAATAATATCGGACTAATTTTTTTTTAGTTATCATTAATTATGTGGAGAAACGTCTAAAAAAATTTATAATTTTACTTAAAAATTTTTAAAAAAAAAACCTCTCCATAGAATTTCAAAATTGAACCATATTTGTACTACTGGGACCACAATACATCAAAATTGTATAGTGGTTTTCAAAGCCCCTAAATTTTTTTCAAAATTGTTGCCTTGTGTAATTATGGAAAACTCACGCCTGTTATAATAAAATTAGAAGAAGACAAAATTAACGGTCCCACATTTTTTCTTTTAGAATATATATCATGTCTAGAGCTTAAAAGACTAGGTAAAAGACATTTTCGAAAGATTTTTTAACCATTGATCTTAGATGTTTGTTCTCTATTACATATTCAAATACCATCAAAATTAAATTTAAAGTAAATTGCCGATCAGTAATGGGATTCGCTAACTTTCTTAACAATTTTGATCGATTTCGTTAACTAACGATAAATATCGGTTGAATTACCGAAAATGTTATTCTGATTATTTTTAATATTTGCCACGAGATACCGACAAAAGTTGCTAATTTGAATTTTATTTGCTTTGAAGTTTTATAAAATAACGACAAAAATCGTAAGTTCAAAAAAAAAAATTTTTTGCTGATGGTTAACGATTTTTTTAACAACTATCGTTAGAAAATTTTTGTAGATAGTTAACGATTTTTTTGAACAACAACTATCGTTAGAAAATATTTAAAATAGTTCTTAACAAATTTTGTTGTTAATTATCGAAATTTGACATCGTAAGGACCGAATTTTTTCGTTATTAAGTTACGGAATCACACTACAGGAAACTGCGAGCATAGCTATGCGAGGAAAATACCCTTTTATAGTAATGATGTTTATCAATTTTGTCAAAAAGAATCTTTAGAATTATGTGTCTCCCTTTTATATTCACATATAAATGTATATTGTCTGCATACATGAATGCTTTTTAGTTAGCAGCATGACTACAACAAGTTCAAAAAAGGCATGTTTCTAAAACAAAAACCCCGTCTAAGTCACTCACATGTATACAAATACATCCATATAAATGTACAATTTAATGCGTTTATTGTTGATATTTAGGCAAGGCATATATTCACTACTACTACTACATACAACTATAAAACATAGTTGTAGTAGTGTAACAACATAACATTTGATATATATCATACTGATCCTTGGATTATTGTCTATAAACATTTATATAAAGCTTTCCAAGCCAATAATCCAACTATATTTTTTATTCCTAAAAATAGTTTAGTAAAGTTTCGACTCAGAAAGTTTCAGCTTGGGTATCGGCAATGTTTTGGAAAAAAGATACTTTGAAAATTGTTTATTGCAAATATTCAATTCAAATATTTGTTGCAGTTTTGTTAGTTTTTTGGTTTTATGTACATCGAGATTATTTTAATGTTATTTATAATTTATAACGAGCTTCCAACATCCGTATATTTACATAAATATTTGTGTTAGTGTGCGTAGTACGTATACGTATTTTTATTAATATCACTGTTAATAAAGCGTATACATGCGATACCACTATTTGAAGTTCAATCGAAAATTTGCGATACACATTATTCAACGAATATTTTCTCAGAAACTAGTTCCAGGCTTAAACAATTTGAGTGGACAGACAAACATATATACTTTTTTGAAATTTAAAAAAAAAATAAAATAATTTGGCCGGTTTTTATATAAATTACACTAAATATTTATAACTAGTTCTAAATTTTTAATTTTTTTTTTTTTATTTTCCAATTGTCTATTAAAACTGTATTTGCAAAGTGAAATTTGTTGAGTTTTCCACATTCCATTAAATTATAACAAATAGGGCAAGAAATGTTATGCAACTAAAAAAGGAATATATTCGCTTATAAAATATAGCTAAAAACGAAAAATAAGCACTAAAAACATGAAAAACATGCACTTAAAAGAAAAGTTTTTTTAATCTATCATTTCAATATTGTAAAAAGAATAAAAAGGAAAAAATATACATTAAAAAGAACAAAATATGCATAAAAAGTCAAAGAATGCAAAAAAAAAATACTTTTTCCAAAATATGCAACTACAAATTGATTCAATTTTGTTCTATATTTGATGATTCGGATAATTATTAAGTCAAAATATATCAATAAGTCAAATATACCTTGCTCTAATAACACTGTGTAACAAATTCAGAGTCATCGGTTATATCCCGAATGGGACCAACGGGAAATGAAAGTAGACTTTCTGTAGATAAAAGCCCCCCAAGGGGTTTGAAAAATTAGCTTGGATTTAATATTTATGGTCTTCGAAGTTGGGCTTTTTTGAGGCAAATTTTTTGTATTTTTTACATATTTCATTAAAATAAGCTACACCAAGTGAAAATGGTATCATATAAGAACACATATGTTCATATATGGGCTTGTATATGATCATATATGGGTGTATATGATCATATATGACCATATGCAGTTTAATATATAACCAAATATGATATCATATATGACCATATCCAGTTTAATATATAACCAAATATGATATCATTTATGACCATATATGCTTAGATATATGAAGCAAATATGAGCATATATAAGCATTTATAATCACTTACGACCATATACCTTCAAATATCGGATTCGTACATATTTGGACATACATATATGACACCATTTATGATCATTTAATGAATGGTATGTTCATGTTGGGCTATAAACATAAATACATATATATAAACCCATATATGAACATTATTTTGTAGAGGTGTGCCCAAAACGCTCAATTGTGACAGCTCACTTTTCAAAAAAAATGTATACGAAAATATTTAGCCACGCCTACTTCGCCTACAATTTGGAAAATTAAAAAATTTGTTGCCATTATTTATTCGTGTCATATAAATAGGACAACAAATACTGTAATTTAAACGTAAATCCGACACACTGTTTCTTATAGCGGTATAGTTGGCTTGGCAAGCTTCATATTACGTAGATTTGTATGTAGTAGTTGAGTTGAGGTAGTTACTCATACATTCATACACACACACACTCACTTACTACAAACAAGGTAACTTTTAACGCGAGTCATATGTGGTATATGTGGCTTTTTGATTTATGTTCAACCAGGCGGCAATAATGAATTATTTATGTTGATTTTCTTTTTCCTTGTTCCTTTCTTTCAAAACTGTGTTTTCTATTTTTTTTTTTTTTTTTTTAGTTTCTTGTTACCAATGTTAGACAAACGTTTTGTACAAATTTTCTAAGACAATGGCAATAAAAAACATAAGTAAAAGTAAGTTAAATTTGGCCTTAGCGAAATTTTAAATGCCCTTCTAAAATCAATAAAAAATATTTGTGAATTCACTCACAGAAAATTTTAATTTTGACGAATGTCATGGAAAATTATTGATACAAAAATTTACTAATAAAAATTTTTTTAAGTTAAAAATTTTTTTTATTTTTTTTTTAAGTATCGTGGTAACCCTGACATTATAGTTTTTTATAAGTAGTATTGAAATAAAAACTAACCATTATGTTTTGAGTGAAAACAGTACAAATTTTGGTAGCATTTTTGTACAATTGTAATCAAGATTTTACACTTTTAAATTGTATATCATGTTAAATGTATAACTTATGTTACGTAGAAGATGATAAAAAGTTAAAACCTATCAATATCTGGTAGAAAGGATGTAAAAAAAATTGCCATATGTTTCCAGAAACTTTGTTTAAAAAAAACAGATTTTATACATATTCTTTCTTCTCAATTTCGATATTTTAATGATAAAAAATGAGAGTGTAATATTGCAAATTTTAAAGGAAAGTACATGTAGGTTTGGATATAAAAAAAATGTGTTTCTTTCATATCGAAGGTATTTATTTCCACCTCAAAGGCATTTTAAAAACATTATTATGAAAACCACTTTAAAGACAAAAATAGAAAAAAATCTATAACCCAAAATTTAAAGCACTAGCTGAAAAGCACAATACACACTTTCTTAATGCACTCAGAAAAATAAAGTGCCAACCGAATCGAAAACAGTCACCCCTATCGTGAATAAAAAGAGAAATGTTTGTTCCCTTGTAATTTTCATTTCCCTTCAAGTTAAAATGAAATTTTATTATGTTCTTCACGAGTAAATGAGTAGACAAAGGGAACAAATTTCGAGGGAACTTTTATTTACGATTGTATATATATATATAATGTCCTATGGTTCCTCAAGAGGAACAAAGGGCCACAACGAAATCGTTCCATTCGGTTCTTCTTGTTGCAAGATGTTTTATCTCTCTCCAGCTTAGGCCGCTTTGATTAATTTCAAGCTCAAGTTGCCGTCTCCAGTTGTGAGATGGGCGTCCAACTCTTCGTGTATTTCCATGGGGATTCCAATCTATAGTAGCTTTTGTTGTGTCATTCTGTGGTAATTGAGTGAAAAGGGAAAACAATTCGAGGGGAAAAATATTCACGATAGGGGTGAGTATTTTGGTAGCTTTAACCAATAAATTCGGTTATTCAAATGTGATTTCAGAATATATTAGGTGTTGAAACTAAAATTAAGTTGTGTTAACCGAATTTTATTGTGAAAACCAATATTCAGTTGTACCAACCGATTTCAGTCGTAGTAACCGAATTTTGGCTGGCAAATGGCAATTTTTTTTTTAGTAGAGACTAACAAAAATACAAGCTTACATGTGTGAGTTATATCTACATTTAGAATACTATGTAGTTAAAGACCATTGCAAATGACAATGAAATGAAATTTCACTTGAAGAAAGGATGACCTTTCAGTAAATTCAACTAACATTGTCATTTGTTTTTTACTGTTCAAAAAATGAAACACTATTGTAGTAAAAATTAACCACATATGCATTAAAAAATAAACAAACATTTATTTGTTTTATTTTTTAAATAAAAAAAAACTACGGTACAAAATGAATGTAAAATCATAATACAGTAATTTTATGTGGTTTGTTTTTTTAAATATACTACAATTGTAGTCACAACTGAAATTTCTTCTACAATTGATTGTTTTGCACTTCAAAATAAAAATACTGTATTACAACTCAAACAACTACAAATATTTGCAGCAGAAGTTCCCTCAGTGTAATAGTTCCCTAGATATTACCATTTGAAAATGAGGAATTCTAAATTTTGTCCGACTCAGGTCCAGTTTTTGCGAATAGCGAGACGAAATCAGGGCAAAATTTATTTTTTAAAATATTGTTTCTTGTTAGTCTCTACTAGCATAATACAAATTAGAAACAAAAATATTTTTGTATATTCAAAAAGTTTCCTACACACAGAGAAAAATTTAGCTATTTGCCAACTGAAATTCAGTTAATACGTCTCAAAGTCGGTTGGTACATTTGAACGCCAGGTTTTACAACAAAGTTCGGTTAATTCAACTGCATTTTAGTTGCAACACCCAACATATTCAGAAATCAAAAGTAAATATCGTTATACTAACTGAATTTATAAGTTGTTACCATTAAAATACACTTTTCAATTCGGTTGGCACTTTATTTCTCTGTGTGTAGTTTGGATTAAAAAACAAAACTTAAGTTCGATATTACATCACTTATGCATGTTCCAAATTGTATTGCAATCGGACCACTAAGTAAGTAATAGCCGAATTATTTCCAAAAATTTGTGATTTATCCCACTGTGCATTATTCGGATGTAATTTTATCTAATAGTATCAACTTATAACTAAACGAACGAAAAGTTATATAAATAATTGGGCCCATTGCTCGGATAGAACTGTATAATGACACATATTAAATTACGTCTGATTATATAAAGCTTCATACAATTTTTTTTTAATCGGGTTTATAATCTTTAAATTTATATTATTTTCCCACAAAACATAATATTTTAAAATACCTAATAGTTATATCTTGTTTATGAAAATCCTTTTTAATCTTTTATAAATTAACAAAATATTATTGTATATAAACTTTTACATTTAAGGGTGTCCCTTGGTAAAAATAAAGAACATTTTTAAAAAAAATTTCTATTACAAATTTTTAATTTTATAATTGCCCGACTAAAAAAAATGATATGTTGCTTTATATAATCATACGTAATTTGATATGTGTCTATACAGTTTTATATTTTTTATAACAAAAAAAAATATCAATATTTTAAATTGCCCGTTACATAAAAATGAATTGACTTAGGGACAAACAAAAATATATCATTTGAAAGCTTACATTTGCCTCTTAATACTTATGTATTTTATTTAAACTTTCTAAAATAGTTTTTTCAGTTTTTAATTAATTTCGCACATTTTGATTTTTTCGACTTTCAGGATTAATAAAAGGCGCAGTTGCAAATATTTATTAATTAATGTATTTTAATAAACAGCGCTTGGGTTATCTTAACACACTAGATAAGTTTTCAATTTAATTAAGCTCAAAATAAAGCCGTAGGAATTTTTTTAATGGTTGTATCTTTTAACATACCCAAAGGAGGCTTGACAAATTTTCTAGTGTGAATCTGTATGGGGTAATATATAATTTAATCCAAATAATATTTATTTTTTTTAGTTATGATATAATATCTGTGGGAAACTCTGTAAATGAAACTTTGTCAAATAATATTTTGTCAAATAATTTTAGATTAGTCGTTTGTAATTTCTTTCAAAAATCAGTTCGTTTTTAAATAAAAAATATAAAAAAATAAAATTTCGTGTTTGTCATAATATTATAATTGGTGACCCCGCACGTTTAACAAATATGCCACGTACAACAACTACATTAACAACAACAACTCCAGGCGTTGCAACTTCAAATTCACCCAGGAATAATATAAAATTACCAAAGTTCTGGAAATTGAATGCTGCTCTCTGGTTCGCCCTGGCAGAAGCACAATTCATTCAAAATGGCATTTCTTCGGAATCTGCCAAATTATTCATAGTAATTGTGGAAATGGATGAAGACATTTTGTGCGTTGTAAGCGACATAGTTCTTATTCTTAATCCTCCTGCAGATGCATATCAACAACTTAAAATACGACTAATTAACCATTTTGCCGTGTCTGAAGAGCGTCGCACAGTGCTTTGTTCCCATATAAGCAGGGTGCAAAAATAGAAGGAGTTATTGTATATAAATAAAACTTGGCATGCTATTTTCTTATTCCAAAATTAGAAAAAAAAAAAAATTTTGGACAAAATCGGTTTCAAGGACTCGAACACCTCCCATACATCCTGAACTGAAAAATTTGACTAAATGCCACAATTTTATTCAAAAAATTCTGAATATTTGGCATTCTATTTTTTTTCATAAAAGTGAAAAAAATTAAATTTTTGGACGAAATCGGTGCAAGGACTCGTACACCTCCCATACATCCTGATTTAAAAAAATAGAGTTAAAGCCACAATTTTGATCTTAAAATTGAAAAACGTTGTCCTGCTATTTTTTTTTTTTGTCAAAGTAACAATAAAAAAAAAATTGGAAAAAATCGGGGCAAGGACTCGCACACCTCCTATATATCCTGAATTTCTAATTTTTAATAAAAGCCACAATTTTCGTCACAAAATTAAAAAAAGCTATCCACCTGTTTTCTTAGTTTAGAATAAAAATAAAAAAAAAAAAATTCGACGAAATCGGTGCAAGGACTCGCACACCTCCAATATATCCTAAATTTAAAAATTTTAATAAAAGCCACAATTTTCGTCAAAAAATTAAAAAAGCTATTCTGCAATTTTCTTTGTTCAGAATAAGAAATGAAAAAAAAAATTCGAAAAAAATCGGTTCAAGGATTCGCACATCCCACATATATCCTGAATTTTAAAATTTTAATAAAAGCCACTATTTTCGTCATAAAATTAAAAAACCTGATTCCTGGGTTAGAAATAAGGCTCCTTACGTTAGAAAAACTAAACTAAGATATAAAAAAAGAATTAGACAAAATTGGTTCAAGGACTCTTACATCCCGCATATATCCTGAATTTAAAATTTTAATAAAAGCCACAATTTTCGTCATAAAATTAAAAAACCTGGTTGCTGGGTCAGAAATATTGCTCCTTACGTATGAAGAACTTTTCATTGCAAGCGCAGCAAGGACTCACTTAGCTGTCATATATCCTTTTTCGTAAAAACGATATAATCCCTTTAAAATTCATCCAAACATCACAACTTTTTCTTTATTCAAAATTTAGAAACAAAATTTACATGCATAACCTCCAAAAACCCAAAATTTTTAAATATTAAATAAAATCTTCAATTCTAGTTAAAAAATGGTAGAAATTAGTTATTGAACTGGAAATGAAGCTATTAATATCCGTACTAATTTTCATTTCAATCGAAGCAAGGTTTAAATTTGCTTCAATATATCCGTTTTCTTGAAAACGCTATTTGAAAACCTTGCTACAAAATGTTAAAAAGGTATTTGTGCTTGTATTAACTATTTAAAATTTCATTATAATCTATTTAGTAAAAATAATAAAATAGAACTTCAAATAAAATTCTGTATTACTTAAAAATTTATTAACAGTTTTTTATTACATGAAGATATATTTTTTACGGTTTCTGAAAATTATAAGACTAATTATAAAAACAAAGATATAAAAAAATTCATTACAAAATTTACAAAAAAATAATATGAAAAGATTATTGTTTTGGCATATAAAAAGATGTTTTAATCATCAGTACTTGATTCTTCCGAAGTATATTTATAACTCGAAGAAAAACTTGGTTCATCTGAATTAAAATTGTCGTTTAAAATATATTTCTGTATTTCTTCCCCGTAGGTTATAGCTTTAGTTTTATTTTTACTTAGTTTTCTCTTCGATGACAAAACCGGATCTGATGCTAACAGCAAATGGGTCATTAAATCCTTGTTAGTACTTTCCCTTGATATTTTTCTTGTATGTGCTAACCGTGCTTTTCTTATATGCTTGTGATTTGCTTCCAGTGCTTCCTCAGACAAACAACCTTAATAAAAAAAGTTTAAAAAATGATTTTTTATAAGTATAACAATAAATAGTGAACAAACCTATAGGTATTTCAAAAAACTGAATAACTTCACATCCGTGTATTAATACCTTGTGAACACTACTGGGCATATAATACCAATCATAGTGTGTTAAATATATGTTCTTGGTGCTAGTTAAAAGCTCTTCAAATGTATGGGTATTTATTGGTAACCCACAAGATAGCACCCTTAAAATAATAGCGAAATTTTCAATCAGTTGTTTATTTACACCAGTTATTTCCGCGGTTAAAGAACTGTTGGCAAAAAATCGCCGAGCAGTATTGCCATCGTTTGTTGTGCCAAATCCAGATTTGACTTGATCAATCATTAATCCCATTTTTACTTTAAATTCATGTTGAATTCTTTTTTTTGTTTCTAAAAACTCTTCTCTAGTTTCGTCACTAACGCGCCATTTTTTGAAACTAAGACGATATGCGATATGTAAGACACATTCCAAAAAACGTATCCAGGAATGCAACGTAGAAAGTCCAAATTTAAAACTATTTACATCTGGTTCTCTAACAAAGTCCATGTTGTTCATTTCTGTAGGACTTGATTTACATATAAAACACCGACTTGCTGAATTTGTATTGGTTAGTATATTTGCCACTGATCCGTCTATCATAGTACAATGCATGTCGAAAACAATTTCTATAACTTTGCCATTCTTTTCGATAATCACGGTTTCAATATTTTCAATAGCTGTATTTATTAAATTATACTCCTCCATAACTAGTACAGCATTTTCTTTAGCTAAAAGAAATTTTATTGGCCTACAATAATGGGTCGAACTTGCAACTTTGTTTGTCCAAATTTCCTTCTGTGTTGTCATGTTAATCATTCTTAAATAAGAGTATAAGATTAAGATTAACTTCGTAAAACTCAAGATTTTATAAAGCTTGATAGTTAGAATTTAGTGGTACTTACTTAAGTGGTACAAATGCTATAAAAAACATGAATTCATCAGTTTGGGTATCATCGGAAAATTTTTGTTTATATCTGCTATGTCCAGAACTTCCGTCCATACCCCACTTACAAATTACAGACAATTTCGATAAATCATCTGGCTCATCACATATTTCAATTAATCCTTCGGCTGTTCTGCGCATTATTGATTTCAAATTAACTGCTGCTGATGTTTCTGTTGCCGTAAAATATGGAACAATTTTTTGTTTTTCACTTTGCAACGCATATAACGAGGGCAAACAGTTTGGATGTAAACTGTTTATTGTATGGCGAAGGGTATTATACTTTCTTTCGGAAAGGTCTAAATCAATATATAAAGCCAAAGCTTCAGAAGGCAGAAAACTTTTTTTGATGCTTTGATGACTTGTAGTTTTTTTTAATTTCTGAACTGCATATTCTAATTCTTGAAGAGAATATTTTTCAATCAGTTCTGAAATTCTGCGATTTTTTACCCATCTTGAAGACTCATGAAATAGTTTTGTAGGTCTTCCTCGTTTCTTTGTTGATTGTGTGGTTGTAGTTGTTTCTAATGTTGCTGTTTGTAATATTGCTCTTTCTGGTATTGCTGTTTCTGTTTCTGTTCCTGTTGCTGTTGCTGCTTCGACCATTGATTTAGTCGGTCTACCTCGTTTACGTTTTGTTGATTTTGTTGTTTCGACCGTTGCTTTAGTTGGTCTTCCTGTTTTTCGTTTTGTTTCCATTAATGTAGTTGTTTCTAATGTTGCTGTTGATGCTTCGATCATTGTTGTTGTTTCCATTTCTACTTTCGATGTTTCACCTGATGTTACTGCTGTTGTTGGTGCTGCTCCTGTTGGTTTGTTTTTTTTTTGCATCCAATATTTTACGGCACATTTTACTTGTGCTAGGTTGCTATAAACAAATTATTTTTGTAAATTTTTTTTTTCATAATTTATATAAAAAACTTACATCATCTGTCATTAAATCATCGGGATTGAAAACCGCCCAACTCAACCATTTCGAATATTTATTTTCAAGTTTACTTCGGGAATATTTACTCGCTTTCCAATATTCACTCATTTTATAACTAAAAATCTCAATTTTTTTTATTAAATTCAGCTTTTTAAAATTTGATATACCAATTTTGTCTTCTACAAACTTTTTTAGAAGAGGTACTCTGTTATGAGGAAGTGCGGATAACCAACAATCAACCAAATCTAAATTTCTTAAAATCAAAGTCATTACAATAATTATTAACACTATTTAATTTACTTTAATAAAAAACTATTAAATTATGTTTTTAAATTTATTAAAACAACTTGATATTATAATTCACTGCACTGAACAAATTGATAAATTTAAACTGACCTAGCTCTTCATAATTTTGCACTACCCAATTAAAAAAAAATGTACATAATTTTATTTAAAAAATAAGAAAATCAAATTGTGTCAAATTAAATTTAAATTAATTGATCATGGTTAAATCTAATTTCACGTAAAAAAATATAGCTTCATACAGTTTAATGTCGTGATTAATTTGAAAATTACAACATGTATCTAAATCAATGCATACACAATAGGACATTACAATACATGAATTCATACTTTTTTACTTGGGCTGTTGTAAAGTACAAAATAACGGCTAAGATTAGTTTAACCCTAACGCACGCAATGGTAATCAAAAAGTTTTACTGCGTCTAGCTCTAGCAGCTTTATTATTGGGTCTATTGATAAGAATACCATTTGTATTCCTCAATGCATTTTTAAGCTATTTAATTCTAATAAAATATATGGTCTTTAATAATTCATTCGGAAATGCTATTACTTTTTCGAAAACCTTTTATACATTATTGTACTCAATTAGTACCACCAATATCTTTTCTTTGATTTTAAAGCTAGATTATTAAACTTTTTGCCAAAAAGCATATAAGTTTAATATTAAAATTTGCAAATCATTTATGCATAAATCAAAACTAAACATATTAATACATAAGTTTAGGAAAAAAAAATAACAAAAAATACTATTAAGTGATTCTGTTTAACATATAATATTATTAAATTTTTCGATATAAAATAATATTAATTTATTTACTTCTAAGTCAAAATTGACTATCACAATGTGTTTACGTTATGATTTTTGAATATGTGTATGACGGTTAAAGAATGTAAAGCATTTCAATATTTTAAATTGTTTGTACTTTTGTTTTGTTCTAAATATTTTGTTGTTAACATTTAAAGAAAGATTTGTGAGAGAGAGAAATTATAACAAAAATATTAATTAAGTAAAGAGCTTGATACAATTTAAATGCACCTTGGTAAAGAGGTTATAAGAAGAAAAGAGTTGAAGTTTATTTATTAATACTAGTGTAGCCAATTTAGTGTTATTTAAATCATTTTGCGGGAAGATATGCATTTTGGTGTTTTATAGCTTTTTCGGTATCTTAAAGTAGCTTTTTATACATTACGAATTATTTAATTGTTACAAATTGCATTTATAAATGTACTATATAAATATTTTACATAAAAATAACCAAAAAAAAAAAAAAAAATTCAAAAAATTATATGATTATTATAAAATTATTTGTATATATTTGAGTACAAAATTACAAAATTTGTTTTGTAACGTATCAGATATATCATAAAACAAAAAAAAAGTAATAAATAAATATAACAGATACGATATTGTTTGCTTAAGTTTTAGTACAAATATAATGATTTTAGGTGTTACAAAAAACGACAAAAAACATAATTATCGTCCGATAGGGCATCTTTTTAAATTTTTTTCTAACAGACAAAGGTCAAACCTAACCAGGAAAAGAAAATAAAAAAATACGGAATACATGTATTTTTTAAATATTTTACCAAACTTTAAAATTTTTTTGGGTTTTTACTAAAAATTAGCTAACTTGCAACGCCTATAAACAATAAAACATTTTTATATTGACTTATAAAATTTTTTTTTCTAAATCGAATATATTTTCTTGTTTAAATTAAAAAAAAAACTAATAGTTTTATAACAAAAGTAAAATGTGACAGCTATTATTGCAAACCACCATATTTATAGTTCCAAAACTCAGGTTTAGGGTACAATTTAAAAAAAATATATAAAATAGTTCTTGTTAAAAAGGGCAACTTATCTTTAATGTTAATAGTACACATAGGTATAGGCTTTCTAAGAAAAATTAAAAAAAATTTTTTTTTTACATGTATTTTTTTAATATTCCATCAAAATTTCGTAATAAAAACCTGTGAACAAAAAAAATATAGTATTTCAAATATACACAAAACTCATATTTTAAATTTTTTTGCACAAAAAATATTTTTTTTTTTATTGAAAATATTCTCAGTAACTTAAATGTGCAAAAATAAAGATGTTATCTCAAAAAGTGAATTTTAAGCAATTATTTTTGTAAAACATAAAAATCAACAATTTTTTTAATAACATTTACATACAAAAATTCTCCGAGTTTGGCGCCCTCTGGTGGCGTCAAAATGAGTCAAATCAAAAAAAAATACATCTTTTTTTTTTAATTACTTTATAATCTGTCGACTAAGGTATCTTTCATCAAAATCTGAGACACAGTTTTATTTTTGATTTTTGCTACGGGACAAAGCACTGTGCGTCGTGTTAAGGAATTATTGTCATCTGCGGAAATTGGCAACAAAAAACCTTCTCAATTACTTCGAGAGATGCGATTGCTAACCAACAACAATGTTAACGACGATTTTTTGAAAACTATTTGGTTACAACGACTTCCCTCTCATCTCATTATCACTGCTTCATCGGAATCTTTACAGAATCTGGCCAAAATTGCTGATCGAATTTTTGAAACTTCCGCAGTAAGTACAGCCTTAATTGCAACTGTTCCGTCAGTCTCTTAAATATATAGCATTAAACACCAATTATCGGAGCTTACAGTCATGGTGGCAGAATTAAAAGGTAAACATTCCTTATCCAAACAACGCTCATCTAGGCACCGATCAGTTTCACCATCTTCCGGATATTGTTATTATCACAAACGCTTTTGTGTTAATGCTCGAAAGTGCAGATCTCCATGTAGCTTCCGTAACAATTCGGGAAACTTTCAAGCCGGTCACTAGATGGAGCAAGTGACCGGGAGCAAAAAACCAATCGCCTGTTTGTTTATGACAAAGAACTAAGCAAAAAGTTTTTGGTGGATACTGGTGCTGATGTTTCCATTTTGCCGAAAAATAAATCATCACGACCAGCTGAGTTCAAGCTTTTTGCTGCAAATAATACAACCATCAATACTTATGGCGATATTCTGTTAACTCCTTCTCTTGGTCTACGCAGATTGTTCAAATGGAGGTTTTTGATTGTTGACGTCAGTCACTCCAATTATAAAATTAACAAATACGAAATTTTATTTTTTTATATTTTTTATTTAAAAAACGAACTGATTTTTGAAAAAACTTACAAACGACTTATCTAAAATTATTTGACAAAATATTATTTGACAAAGTTTCATTTACAGAGTTTCCCACATATCTAAATGTATATTATTTTGTATTTGTACACAACGACGCATTTAATTAGATTAATTTGATCTAATTCTAAATGCAATATACAATTATATATTGATCGAGATGCGATAAGACGCAAATATATATGACATCATATTAAAATTTTTCAAAAAATTATATTTATGAATTTTTATAATTATGTCCGGTTAAATACACTGGCAGACAAGAACATATAAGTGTATATAAAATAATGTATTATTATATATGTACAAACGTATTTACTCGGACGGTGATTTTATAAAAGTTTTATTTTTTAAATTTCAATTATTAAAAAAGTTCTTCAAATAAATATCCTACCCGGTTAAAAACCAACATATATACATCAATTTATGAACATGTATGAACTCATTCATGGTCATATATGAAGTCATTCGATGTCATACATGTCCATATACCCCCATATAGGATTCAGATATGACCATATGTGTTCATATGTGATTATTCATGTAAATATTACCTCAATTTTCGTTAATGTACTCATATGACCATGTATGGACATTAGGGCCGGTCGATTTGTAGGGAGGCAAAAAAAATCGCTCAACGTTCAAGGAAAATCGTATTCTAGGGATCAAAATAAGAAACTTTGCCGAAGGAACCATACCTCTAAAACGAATTCTGATGTCCCGACTTTGACCCGTTGGGTAAAATTTTGAAAAAGCCCACTTTGATATTTCAGAAAGTAGGAGGAATCTCTCCAAGATTATGGGAGCTACTTCTTCTCCAGGAGACGCGCTAGCAGATTAATGCATAAATCATCATTCTAGGTGACCGTTACGGGATTAAAATTTAAGTTGAAAGAGGGCCTTTTTAGCCGTGTTTTTATACAAAATGTCCAAATCTCGGGATAGAGATATTTCAGAAAGTAGGAGGAATCTTACCACGATTAGGGTCTCTATTTCTTCTCCGGAAGACGCCCTAACAGATGAATGTATAAATTATATTCGATTGGGTTGGATTCGATTGATGCACTCTAAATGGGTCAAAGTGGAATTTTTCAAAATTTGACCCTACGGGTCAAAAGTCGGGACATCAGAATTCGTTTTAGTGGTATGGTTCCTTCGGCAAAGTTTCTTATTTTGATCCCTAGAATACGATTTTCCTTGAACGTTGAGCGATTTTTTTGCCTCCATACAAATCGACCCGGCCTAGTGATTATACATGTAAATATTACCTCAATGTTCGTTAATGTACACATATGACCATGTACGGACATGTATGATTATACATATATGTAAATACTACCTCAACTTTCGTTAATGAAATAACATAAACATATATGAAAGTATATGAATCATTTATGAACATATATGAATCAAGTATAGATGCATGTGTACGTGTATGAAGCATGAGTGCTCATGTATGGATCGATCCATGCATGTCGGTTTTCAACAGCGCATTTTAAAAATTGATAATTTTTTGTCTCAAAAATCGAGTTTACGATTTTAATTACATTTTGTAATGTCCTATCTAAATTTTGCAGTATTTTATTTTATCGAATGTAAACAAATTAATTTAAATCAAAATCGGGTGATATTTTTAGAATTCTAATTCGACTTTTCATAACCTAAGGGAGATCTTAATCCATATGTTTAATAACATATGCCTTAAGTCTAAATTTTAAAAATTTTTAATTAAATCTGAAAATGAAATTGTCAACACAACACATAATACCTTACGCACACACACACACACGAACATATTAAATTATTTAATAGTATTAAATTAAGCTACGTATATGTATGTGTGCGTTTATGGTAAATGTGAGAAAAGTTAATCGATTAGAATAGAACAAAAAACTACATACTGCAAAATAAAAATCAACAATAATGGTAATAAAAATAACAGCACAGCAATAGCAACAGCAACAGCAAACACAAGCAAATTTTAATAGCCTATATTAAGGAGTCTTTAAAAAAAAAAATTTGTTTAGTAAATAATCTACTCAACTAGGCTTATATTCTCTTCATATATGTATCAACGTACATGAGGTTGGAGTGTAGATGGATTTTTTTTACTTATTAAGGACACGTTAGATCCGCTGAATATTTTTCAACCAAACTTTGTAGATATAGTGCCCTAAATTGAATATGTTCCCTAAACGGTTGAATGTTTTTTAAAAATTTTAATTTTACAATTTTATAGATAAATCTTTATTTAAATTTTTTGGATTTAACCGATTTTAAAATTTTTTGATTTGGTTGCTGTTGGATAAAATATTCGAATTTTCATGAGAGTGTATATAAAAAAATATCTTCATCTGCTAATGTAATGTACATTTTCAGTTCGCGTCATTGAAACACCTCAGAGAAACAATGCAGAAGGGGCAGAAGAGTATGTATATACGAATAGAGAGACTGCACTTTCCACGCCTCTCAGCAACAAAATACCGAACTCGGGCACAACTGTTGCCAGGTTTGACGATTTATCGTCATTTTGACGATTTTTAGTACCAAAATTACTAAATGACGATTTGACGATTTTTGCTTCCAAAATGACGATTTTTTGACAAACGTTTAATATGTCAGCAAAACATGTTTATTTGCTATTATTAAAAAATCACCAGATCTATTTTTGGATTTTTAATATTTCGTTAAAATTAAAAACTATTTTTTATTGAAAGTTTAGCAAAAAAGTTATTTTGTGGATTCATGTTAGGTTTATTTTAATTTATTTTCTGCACTTAAGAAAGGTAAAGACCACTGCCAATGTAGCTAAAAACAAATCAAATTTCACTTGAAAAAATAACGACTTACATTTTAGTAAATTCAACTAACAGAGTCATTTGTTTTTTTACTGTTAAAAAAATTAACTACAATTGTGTTATTAATGAGTGGTTCATTCAGTGCAGTAAAATATAAACAAACATTAATTTAAATAAAAAAAAAATACTGTATATGTAAAATGAATGTAAAATCATAATACTGTAATTTAATGTGGTTTGTTTTTTCAAATGAGCTAAAATTGTAGTCAAACATTAATTTCTTCTACAAATGACTGTTTTTTTCACTTAAAAATAAAGATACTGTATTACAACTGAAACAACGACAAATATTTACAGCAGAAGTTCCCTGAGTATGTTCTTACTTTTTTCATGGTTGGCAAGCACTACCTTTTCATTACAATGCCAGTTGCCTGCCACGGCCACACCAATGCCGTTATGAACGTTTTAAAGCTACGATTCCAATAGTGGCAT
>CM037855.1:22656404-22687083 GCA_021234595.1 Delia radicum | reverse complement strand
CTGCACTTCCCTCGCCTCTCAGCAACAAAATACCATACTCGGGCAAGCAATGAAAGCATTTTTTACACTAAAAAATACTTGCAACATGCTGATAACAAAATTGTTGCTTAAAAACACTCACTTTTATTTTGCTTATATTTTGTTATTTTCTATTAAAATTTAATGTATTTTAATTGTATCATACTTATTTTATAGTAGTATTATTACTGACACATTTGAAAGAAAAATGTACTGCTCCGCAGTGTTTTTAGATGTGAAAGAGGCTTTTGACAGGGTATGGCATGAAGGGCTTTTGTATAAGCTTAAAATTATTTTACCAACTCCATTCTATTTGTTTTTTAAGTCTTACCTAAAAGAACGAACCTTTTATGTAAAAGTCGGCGGCGAAAATTCCAATGTAGGCCAAATTAATGCTGGTGTACCACAAGGCAGTGTCCTTGGTCCAGTGTTGTATTCAATTTACACTTCAGATATGCCATTAACGGATGATGTTACTGTAGCAACCTATGCTGATGACACTGCTATAATGTCATCAAAAGAATCACCAGTTGAAGCGTCCTTCTTAGTTCAAATCGAATTAAATCTAATTCAAGACTGGGTTAGAAAATGGAAGATTTGTATCAACACAGAAAAATCAAATCATGTAACTTTTACACTTAGAAGAGAAGAATGCCCTTCACTATATATCAACGGTACTGAAATTCCGAAAACGAACAGTGTGAAATATTTAGGAATGCATCTGGATAGAAGACTCACGTGGCAAAAACATATACAAGCAAAAAAGCAACATCTTAATATAAAAACAAAGAAAATGTATTGGTTATTAAGACCAAACTCGGATCTAAGTCTTTCAAACAAAGTAAGATTATATAAGCCAGTTTGGACATATGGCATTCAGCTATGGGGAACTTCGAGTAACTCCAACGTAGAAATATTGCAACGTTATCAATCTAAAACCCTTGGACGTATAGCTGATGCTCCATGGTTTGTAACTAATAAAAGAATTCATGAAGATCTTAAAGTACCTTGGGTTAAAGATGAAATAAATAGGTTTAGTTCTCGATACATAGATCGACTAAGTGATCATTGTAATCCTTTAGCTATTTCTTTATTAGACGAAACGGAAGAAGTAAGAAGACTGCAAAGATTACATGTATTAGACCTGCCGTATAGGCAATAGTATTGTAAATTTTATATTTAATGTATATAATGTACATAATGTATCATACAACCTTGTAAATATATAGTAAAAATATAAAATTAAATTTCTAAGATTAGTTTATTAAACTTGCTGAAGTTTAATAACGTATGTTATGATCCTTTTATATTATCAAATTTACTAAATGTTGTTAAAATATATTGTAAATAAAAAAAAAAAAAAATATATTTTGTTATTTTCTATTAAAATTTAATGTATTTTAATTTTATCTTACTTATTTTATAGTAACAATTTGAAATAAATAAACATTTTTTGTAAATGCTCCTACCTAATACACAGTAGGGATATGTTGCGTGTGTATGATTGTATGCATGAGTTTGATACACACACTATTAAAATACCATTAAAATAGAAAATAGATTTTATTTGTAAAAGTTTATACGTATAAGTATGATTTAGTGTAAGTGCACTGAGAGAAAAAAGAAAAATAATTTGTAAAAAATAAATTTTCAAATACAAACATTTAATTTTAAAAAATCATCTAACTTCTAAAAACATCTTTTTTCAAAATTAGTTTTCTAACATAGTCATGGAAATTAAATTTTAATTAAACTTATAATGTTTTACTTTGATTAATTTTTCTCTGTGTATAGTATAGTTTTTGCTCTTATATGACTATCAAATTAGTAGCATCTACAGGGTGGGCCAACTTCGACTGACTGATTTTAAATGATTATCACTTTTTTTTATTTTTACAATTTTTAATTTTATTTATTTATTTTTGCAGGTAATAAATAATTAATAAAATTTTATAATGTCATCATACACAATGCACGAACGTGTAAAAATATTTTCTTATGTTTACAACCCTAAGAAATACCGTCAACATTTTAAAACTGCAACAGCTCCCAGTGTAAACATGATAAGAAGCTAACCCGTTTGGTAACCAGGATTCAGTAGGTAATGAACCACGAAGAACTGTTGCTCGATCTGTTCGAACTGGAGAAGTTGTGGATTATGTACGCGAAAGTGTGCATACAGATCCATCTGAGTCTACTCGTCGACGTGCTACTCAATTGGGAATCTCCAGAACATCGCTGCGGAGCATTCTAAAAGTTGATCTGGAGATGTTTCCACATAAAATTGAATTGTCTCAAGAATTATTGCTTAGGGATGCAGCACACCGGCTACAATATGCCAATCGATTAATTTTGCTTGCGAAAGAAAATTACAACTTTTTGAATAACCTCATTATGAGCGATGAAGCACATTTTCCTTTAAATCGATATGTTAATAAACAGAACTGCCGACTTTGGCGTACCCAAAATCCTGGAGCAGTACATCAGCGACAATTACACACTCCCAGATGCACGGTTTGTTGTGGAATTATGGCTGTTAGAGTTATCGGTCCATATTTTTCGAAAATGAAGCTGGGGAACTAGAAACCGTCTCCAGGGCGGTATATCGGACCATGTTGGAAAATTTCTTACGTCCGGTAGTTCTCAATAATCCCGACTTATGGTTCCAGCAAAATGGACCTACAGCACGTACCGCGAGAGACACAATGGCGATTCTGCGAGAAACATTTTGATGATCGAATAATTTAAAAAAATGCTAATTTTGGGAGGGGTTTTGAGGGCCCATGATTTTTTTTTTTTTTTCTGTGTGTTTTCTTGAAGGGACGGGTTTACGTCAACAAACCACAAAACATTCAGCAACTAAGGAACTTAAACAGAATATTCGCATAGAAACTGTAGAAACCAGAAACGTTGTACAACGCTTTGCAGAACGTATAAAAAAGAAGATCCATTAAATATCAACATAAAAATGGACACCATTTAATGGATGTAATTTTTTATGCTTACACACAGAGAGAAATTTTGCCATGTGCCAACTGAAATTCGGTTACTACGACACAAATTCGGTTATCACGAATTTCAGTCGGTTGGCACAACTTTATATTAGTTTTCATAACAAAGTTCGGTTAATGCCAACTGAATTTTAGTTGCAACACCCAAAATATTCAGAAAGCTTATATAAATATCGTTGTACTAACTAAATTTATAAGTTGTTACCATTGGCACCTTATTTCTCTGTGTGTAGCTAAAAAAAATGTTATAAATTATACTTTCATTTAGCAAACAAAAAAAACCCGTAAAAATAAAAAAGTTATAAGCATTTCAAATCAGTCAGTCGAAGTTGGCCCACCCTGTATTTAATGTATGAGTTTTAAATTTTCAAAAGACAATTCAAAATGTTTGTTGATGATGATTATACAGCAGCAGAAGATGATGATGATGATAAAATTATTTCTGTTGTCCTTTTACTTTAGTCCCTAGGTCTAAAGATCAACATTTTAAATAGCAACTAAATGATTTCTCTTGTTATCCCTATTTTGTGGTTGGGTTATATTTAATGATGATTCTAAATAGAAATAGCCCAAAACACACACACACACTATGATACAAGAAAACAGACTTATTTATGTATGCAAGAAACTAATTCAGTCTATGTTTTGAAAAAAAATTCTAGAAATGTCAAAATGACATTAAAGCTTTACCAAAAAAAAAAAAAAAAAAAAAAACTAGATGAAGTAAATAGGTTTGTAATAAAGGACATGCTACTACTTTTAACAAACATTACCAGAACATAGTCCAGCTGTTACATTTATACAATATTATATACTAACAGATACAAATGACAAAAACAAAACAGGTCAAAAGGCTTAGACAATTTGAACACAATCAATTTGGTTTTTTTCTTTTGCCAAATTTTAAATTAAGAAAAAGTGCTGTAGATAGAACTACTTAATATGAGCATTGGGTGGGTAAAAAAAATTATATTCTAAATCAATTATAATTGACATTTATTTAAAAGATTTAAAGTCTGATAATAACCCATGCTTTATGCACTCAAAAATATCAAAAACCATAAACTTTCGCACAATAAACGAAAATTTGTTCATTGTACGAAAGTTTTGTAGTTTTGATTAAAATTTCGTACTTTTGTAGTCGCATTCATTGCTTCACAATTTAAATGCTTTTTTTTTTTAAAAAAAAATTTAATTTATTCAAAAATAGTGTTTTTGCCTTACTCAAAATGGCGGAGCACATATGTGCACATTAACCAAAATTTATATCCACATCGCATTAGATACGATATTTTATATTCTTAAAGCCGGATCCCCTAATTATTTAAAGCGACCCCTTTTTCGATTTGCTTTATATGCTAACCATATTGGAGCCAAGAGTTTAGGAATTTCTAAATCTGTATTCAAATTTTAAGGCCTCAAAACATGTTTAACTACAATAATTAAAAATCAAACGATTTTTTTAAATACAATACCCTCCATTTTGGTTCCGTCATTTAATATATTTTAAATCTGACTTCATATCTCATTTTAGTGGACTCCATTGATAATTTAAAATCGAACCAGCTAATGTTGAAAAAACTATATGCGCCAGTTGAATTTGAAAACCTTTTATTTTGATTTTAGAGAACAACAACATACCCTGTTAAAAATCGACATATATGGCTCCATACATAAGCACATATGCTTCATACATGTCCACATGCATTAATACATGATTCATATGTGTTCATAAATGATTCATAAATATTGAATTGTTAAGTTTTGATTTCAGATTGGTATTCAGGGATCCCATATAAATCATAAACAACAGATTAAGGTTCAATATATTTAAATTTTAAAATAAATGGCCGCCATTTTATATAGGCCATTGTAAATTTTTGATTTAAGATTCAAGCTTAGCAACCATAAATCAGAAACTGATTCGGTTTGCTGCAACGTCGTACATTGGGTTGTCACAACTGAATTCGGTTATTTTAACCGAATTGGGAATTGTGACAATCAAATTTAAAATTTACGAGGTTGCAGCAACCGAATCAATTCGGTTGGATGAAATTTTAGAACTTTTATGAGAGTGAGAGCGAGTGGCATTTTTTTTTTTTTTTTTTTTTTTTGTATGCAGTTTAAGAAAAATTTTCAAAAATCGAAAACTTTGTACTCGGGGCGCCACATACGACTTCTCAGTGGTAAATAAAGATTTTTTAAAAATTCAAATTGGATTTTGTAGGGGAGAAGTAGCACTTTTAGATACCGTAGCGATCTTTTTCTGGAAGTTACAGGATCTCAAAGGATGTCTGAAACCAGGTTCATCATGTCTAAAACCTTCGGGAAAATATAGTCTGATTCTTGGTAAGGAAACCTTGTCGGCCTGTGTAATTTATAGTTTATACTGTGTTATACCATACATGTTCATGTGTGTGTGCATTAATGAAAATTGAGGTAATATTTACATGTGTGATCATACATTTCCATAAATACATTTTCATACATGGCCATATGTGTACATTAATGAAATTTGTGGAAATATTTACATACATGATCGCATATATTGAGCATATATGAATAACATATCGAGGTATGTGGACATTTATGAATTCGAATGGCTTCATTTGAACAACATGAATGAGTTCATTCATACATATATGTTGATTTTAAACCGGGCGCCATATTGAAAATACCATTTTGAATTTTTTAAATCTGTTTTTTTTTTTAAAGAAAAAACTAAAATCAAGTTTAAATTAAAATAGTTGTTAATTCAATTAAAAGTTTAATTGAATTCGGTCCTATTAAGGAATAATTTGTAACTATTTAATAGACTTAGTTTCAATTAACATCTATTAAAAATTTAACTGAATATTGTTGTTAATTGCAAACAAATGTTTAGTAGGTACTATTAAAACTTTAACTGTGTTTACGCGCATAGTGTAAACAGCCCACTGACAGTGCTAATGTAGACACGCCGTCTTCAGGTACTGTTCAGTGGGCTGTTCTATGTTTTTAAGTTGTTAGCGCTTCAATGGGATAAACTCAATGGGGTAAACTCATTGTAGCGATTTTTTTAGCCAAAATTAAAAAAGTCAATAAAAAAAGACGCAGACATAATCATATCGATGACTAGATATATTTCGATTATTTTTATATGGCTTATGTAGTTGTATATGGACTAAGATTCGGAGACATATAGTTATAGCTAGAATCATATAAAAAATTCTCTCAATAAAAATGAACAGATATATTTGTTATAAGCCGTAATGTTACTACATTCAAAGTCAGATATGACTTAATCATAGTATATATATGACTAGATATAACTAGTTTTACCCGGGATAATGATTTTTCCTGTGCATCGTATTGAATAATGGATAAAATATTTTTCCGTTTCAGAACGATTAACGGATTTTGGCATCGATTTGAAAAAAATAAATGAGTTTTTAATTAAAATATTGGTTGATTCAGTTAAAAGTTTAATTGAATTTGGTAGTTGTATCAATTAAAATGATATGAAACTATTTAATTGATTTTATTGTCAATTAAGGTTTTAATCATATTTATTTAAAATTTAAACCAATCTTTAGTAGATACTATTAAAACTTTATTTATAAAACATATTTATTACAAATATTGTATAATTGAATGTTGTTTTTTAATTTTAAACAAATTTTTAGTAGATACTATTAAAACTTTAATAAAAATTTGAAAATATTGCTGAAAATTTGGGGGAAATCGCTACAATTAAAAACAATCGCTAAAATTAAAAAAAACGTCAAAATTAAAAAATAAAAACGCACCAAATTGAAAATAAAATCGCTACAAATAGGAAATTTTTTTTAATTTGCAAAAATCGATAATATTAAAAAAAAGAACCCAAAATATTAAAGAAAAATCGCCAAAATTTTAATATATCTCCAAATTTGAAAAAAAAAATCGCCAAAATAAAAAAAAAAAAAACTCAAAATTGCTAAAATTTCAAAAAAAAAAAATACAAATTCAAAAAAATTGTCAAAATTAATAATAAAAAAAAAAACGCTAAAATTGAAAAACAAAAATATTTCGGCAATTTTTTTAATTTTTGTGATTTATTTAAATTTTGGTTTTTTTTTTTAATTTTTAGCATTTTTTTATTTTAGAGATTTTTTTTAAATTATAGCAAATTTTTATATTATATAAATTTTTTAAATATTGACAATTTTGTTAAATTTTGGTGATTTCTTAAATTATGAAATTTTTTTGTTCTTGTTATTATGGATTATTAAATGGAAATTTTGTGTGTACCAAGTTCACTTTTAATTAAACTTTTAATTAAAATTAAGTTTGAAATCAAACAAAGTTTAATCGATAATTTTTTTAACAATACTTTTTTCTGTGGAACAAAGTCATATTTTTAATAAATACATCAATGAAACTTTTGTTCACCAAAATAAGCAAACATGTTCATAAAATCAATGGAAAGCTGTTGTACTAATGAAACTTCTTAATAAAGATAATGAAACTTTTTAACATGATATTTTTAATACAATTTTATGAAAGCTTACATTATTAACGAAATAAAAAGTTTTTAGTGGACGAATTCCAGTGCAATTTCATTGATTTTATGCAAAAATTCTTAATATTACGTAGATAATTCTCTCAGTGTTACTAAAACATTAGTTTTAAAATACAAAATTTTAAAGAAAACTGTGTTTTCGAGCATATTTTTTAAATTTTAAAAGTGCATATTTTCGGTTAAGGCATTTTTTGAGGGCATAAAATAAAAATTATTGGAGCATATTTCTGGTTGCTCTGACTATTAGTGACCTTTCAGGATAAAAGTTCATGTTGTAAAAACCAATTCCTTGGCAAAATATTGTTGATTCAAAAATTCGCTAGTTTTTTCATTTTAACCCATTAATGCCCATTGGCAACTTAAGTTGCCAGCAGAGTTGTTACAATTTAGCATGCTCTGAAAAAAAGTGAGAGTGTACAAAATTTTGTCTCAAAATTTAAAAAAAACGTCTGGGCATTAATGGGTTAATAACCCCATTTTACGAATTAAATTACTTTTAAGATTTGTAACGATGATCAAGAAGAATGGACTTTACTCAGTTCTCTATGCGGTTTTCACCCTAAATTGGGAAATGTTAATTGAAATGGTATGTGTTGACCGTAATACACTATGCTCATATTCTAAAAAAGAATGTTACATGGTAATATGTGTTACATACTTCCAACATTTCTACATATGATCCAAATAAAATCTTTTTTATGGGAATTCATTGCGCTCTTTTATTTACAGGTTAACAATTTGTGGAGTGTCTATACTTAAAATTTACTTTTATATATTTCTATTGGTCTTTAATGTAGCCCAGCAAAATTTTGAGATTCGGTTGGTCAACTTATATGACAAATTTTAATAAAGAACTAAAATATGAATCAGTACTCTTTGAGAATTATCTGCATGATAGTAATGAATTTTTGCATTACATCTACACAGAAAAAAATAAAACCCCATTTCAATTACGAAACCAAAGATTCAATATGTTGAAAGGCTGAAATTCCGCCAACAACGAAAATTGCTGATACAATTATAAATTGTTAGCTCTTTATTTGAATTATTTTTTCATTTAATTAATAACTTATTTGATTACAAAGTGATCAATATTGTATACCTTCTCAAAAAGCAAAAAAAAAAACAATTCGATAAAGTGTACCAAATGTTTAATTATAGCTTGAATTTTATAACTTTGAATTAAAACCGGCATGTAATTCTCATTTAGTTAGCATATATATTTATACTTATGTTTTCACCGTAGACGTATGGTCTAGTGGACTTTTTTGCTCAGTACAATCCCAAGAATCAGAAACGCGAAGCGCCCCATTAAGATTTTTTTCCTTCCATACTAATCGCCCCCACTCTAATAAGCAGTCTTTCATAAAATTTTTTTGAAAAATTGCATTTTATTTATTAAAAATTTCAGACGAAATATGAAAACGTTTCAATAAAAATAGTTTCATAAAATGATGAAGCTTTTTCATTAAGTTTAAGACAATTTTCATTCACACTGTGAAAAAACTTCATTAGTTTAGTAAACAAATTTCATTAAAACTCGTCCAAGGTAATGCTCTCGTGTGTAATAGATATTTAGTTGAAGCTCTGCCTGTTAAAGAGTCTTCCTTTGTCGATCTATTTACCGGATCGAAATACTATTAGCAACTCTAACTTAAATAATAACGTATTAATTAATTTTTTGTTTATAGGCCAAATATAATATTCCGTTTCTTTTTAACATAAGTATTAAAATGTTGCTGGTTTTACACACATACCTTTGTTATAATGTTGTATGATTTTAAAATATGTTTCAAAGTTTTATGAGCTTAACATTTGTACTAGAACAACTAACCCCGCCACCCACCTCAACTTACAACAACAGCAACAAAATTTACCAGAAAACACCACTTGAATTTATTTGTGTTGTTTGTTTGCACAAGTAAGACCAATGTTTAAAAAAGGTCTATAGAATGAATATTAGGATGTCCCTTAAAAAACTATTTGTCGATTTCGGTCATTACACACCCTACAGTTTTATAGCAAATAGTTTCAAAAATTTTCGATTTTTTTTTTTTTTAATAATTAAATTTATGTTAAAAACCTCACAAAATAATTTTTAAAAACTTGTACTGATGATATGACTTAAATAAGGTATCAAATGAAGGTGAGATACTCTGCTTTAAAAAAAATATTGATTATATTTTCCACGATCAAAAATTTCAAAAATGTCCTTAAATGTAATCTTTCATGATAAATGTGTCCAAAACTAAATATTTCTATTCGTAAACCAAAAATATACCTTAATTTCATCGATTTAACTTTTCTAACTTAGTTTAACCAAAATTTTAAAGTTTTCTTATTGAAACAAAAATCGAATATTTTCCATAGCGAGTTTCGACCTAACACTACAAAAGATAAATTTTTGATGTAATTAGTAAACAATTAATTATTCACCACTAACAATTTCTGATTTTGATAAAAGATTAACTTTTAAAGCGAAAAAAAGTTCAAAAATTCTAAGTAAAAAAATATATTTTTAAATGAGAAAGCATTATAGATGTGATTTACCTAATTGTGTGCTAAAAAATTATTATAGATGTGAAAACAATTGTTGTGTTGAAAAATCATTTTTGAGGTGAAAAACAATTTCTGTGGTGAATAATAACAACAAAAAAATTGTGCGGTGAAAATAAAACTTTGATCGCCTCTAGCTTCATTTTGAAATATTTTGATCACCAGAAGCCTGGAGACGAATTTTTACTGAAATACACCAAGTCGTAGTCAACATTTAGAGGTATCTTCCCATTTTTATTCATAACTTTTTAGCCGCTAAACTGATTTTTAGTTATACAAAAATGTTCTAAAAAATTTCCATTAATCATCCGTTTGAAACCATTTGCAATAAAACTGAGTGGGTGTAATGAACAAAAATCTACAAATCGTGTTTTAAATGGACATCCTAACGAATATATACAGAGAATACTGTATGAAAACTTAGAAATGACATTATGGTCGTTAGTTTATTGCCATTTAACAATTGACCACAATTCTGAAACTATGACCAATAAGTAAAGATGTATGTGTGTGTGTGAGTAACAGAATTTTATAGAATGAATATATCATAGAATACCATAGAATATATCAGAGAATACAATAGAATATATCATAGAATACCATAGAATACCATAGAATAGATCATAGCATTGAATATTTTTAATCGCAAAGACTCAATAAAAATTAAAGTATTTCTCCTACACAGAAAAAACTAAAAACGGGTTTCAATTAAAAAATTAATTGAATCAATTAATATTTTAATTGATTTTGCACCTATCACGGCAATAATACTATCAATTAAACCTTTTATTAAAATTGAGAAGGAAAAAAAGTTATAAATAACTTCTACAAAAAAAATATGATACTTACAAAAAAAGTGTGTGATCTATACGTTGGTATGTGTGTTTTTTGCAATGAGTCTGTTGTGTGTGTGCTTGTTTTGTTTGTTAACTTCAAATGTATTTGGTATTTTATACTGAAAATTTTCTATTTATGCATACAGTGTATGAAAAAATAATATGATAATTGAGTCTAAAATAAAATATGTATTTATATATTTAAAAGTCTATAAAAATATTTATTGATTCAATTAAATATTTGTTTAGAAACAAAATAAATTCAAATCAAATCTTTAATTAGATATTTTAGGTTAATAATTTTTTCTGTGTAGAACACTACTCAACAAAATGCGACCTTTAATATATTTTTTTTTCTACGAAATCTTTTATTAAGTATTTTGGTCTCCTACACTAATAAACAAAAAATTGTAAAATTTTTTGATAAAACTACTAAAATTTAGTTGAAAATCACTTTGCAGAAATTAGCTGATCACAAATAAATCGGTTGTATCTAAAAATATTTAGTTATAGTTGAGCTAAAGTTTAGTTTGTTGAAAGTAACAAATTAATCTGCTAAAATAAGCAAAAAAAAAAAAAATGCTAAATAAATATCATAAACAATGTGAATTTTTAAGTTTTTTTTTAAATCATTTTGAAATCAACAATCTACAATTATGTAGCAACGGTTTCTGTTCATGTTAGCAAAATATACTGTTAATTGTATTCTACTAAGCTTAAGGTAAACATAGCAAACTATTTATTGATGGTACATTTTTGTTTGCTGTTTTTAGTCAACAAATATTTTAGCTTTCATTAGTAAACTAACACAACAAATTCGATTATCTCAACATAATTTCATTCAACCGAATTGATTCAGTTGCTGTAACCTCGTAATTTCGGTTGTCACAACTGAATTGGGCTGTTGTAACCAAATTGGGGGTTGTAACAACCGAATTCGGTTTTGACAACTGATGTATAAATTTGTGTATTCTATTTATATTAGTAACATTTAATAATGATCTCAAATATTAAAAAAATATCTAAAATTTAACAAATATTGTCGAAATCTAATAAAAATTTTCAAAATTTAAAAAAAAAAATGGCAAAAACTGAAAAAGTCGCCAAAAATTGGCAAAAAAAATGTCAAAATCGCTAAAAAAAAAAAAAAAAAAAAAAAAAAAAAAAAAAAAAAAAAAAAAAAAATTTACAGTCGCCAAAATTAAAAAACAGTTAATATTTAAAAAAAAAAAAAATCTTAAATAATTAAAACAAAAACGCCAAATTGAAAAAATCGACAAATATTGTCAAAATTTAAACAAAAATACCAAAATTGAATTAAAACATTCATATCTCGAAAACATTTTAAATTTTGTAATTCGTCCTTTATTTATTTAAGAGATTTTTAATTTTGGTAATTTTTAAAATTTTGAAGATTTTTTTTTTTTAGCTTTTGGTGATTTTTTTTTTTTTATTATTGGGCCACTAAAAAAATACGTGTTGTGTCCCATATCTAAATTTCAATAAGATCGGAGAGAATCCATCTTGATGCTCCCCTTGTAAATTAATTTTTAATTAAACATTTAATAATTTATTTAATTTAAACTTTTAATTGAACGTGAGTTTGAAATCAAACAAAAGTTTATTGACAATAATTTTTTCTGTGTAAAACAAGTATGCAAACAAATTCAAGTGCATTTCAAGCATAATTTAAATCTTGGCATGACAATTTAACAAGAATTTTAATTGATTTACAACAGAGTTTTAGAAATGAATATTGGGATTTAAAATGTTTTTTCAAACTTATGTTTTTGTTAATTAAAATGTAAAAATAATAACAAATTAGAATTTTAAATATTTTTATTTTTAAAATTTAATTTCACTTAAATTTTTCAAAAAAAAAATTCTATAGTTGAAAGCAAAAAAAAAAAGTTTTAAAAAAATATTCCCGCCCGAGCAGGGACTTGAACCCTGGACCCTTGGATTAAAAGTCCAATGCTCTACCGACTGAGCTACCCGGGCATATACTAATAGCTGCTTAAAAACATCCAGCTCACTTGAAATTGCGTTGATATTTTAAATATTTTTGTATGAATTTAACTTTTTTCAATACAGATAATTGATAACGAATTCAATTAACTGTAAAATTGATAAAGTTTATTATGGTGTATTAATTTAAAAGTTGTTGCTATTATTAACTTAAGGCTTAAAAGTATTAATATCGTGTATTTGATACTAATTTGATATAAATAAAATCCATTATACTTTTGTGTAATTAAAGCAAAGTAAAATAATTTGCAGTTTGGAATTTGGAATTTGAAGTTTGTTATAATTTAACAATAATTTCAAAGAATTTAATTCTGAACTGATAGAATTTTCCTTCTTAGTATTAATGAAACTATTTCATTAAAATTGATTCATTGGTTTAATGAAAAATGTCATTAACTGAATGAAAAATCATTAATATTGGTATTTTTTTCATTAACATTTTTTTCATCATTTCATAAAAAAAAAATCATTAAATCAATGAAAATTTTTTTAATTTTTTTCAATAAAAATTTTGACTTGAAATAAGAAAAAAAAAATTTTTTTTGTACTATCATTTTGAAATAAAAAAAACTGAAAATTATTTTAAACAGAATTAACCAAAACTTTGATAGAAATAAATTTTTTATTAAATTTGCCTAGAGTTAACAGTTTTTGACGAATTTGAATAATTGGTCACTAAATTCCAGGGAACATATTCTCTAAGAAAAACGATATAGTTTTGTTCAAAAACGAGACCTAAATTGTTATCGTTTTGACGATGTTACCAAAAACGTTTTTGTTTTTTAACAACATTGTTAACAATATTTAACATTTTTATCTAATATGGTCGTAATTTAACTACAAAAAAGTGGACTATAATCGTCGATCGTTCTACAGAATTCCAAGCCAGATCGATAAAAAATTACATATTTTGTACCGACATATAAGAAAATATGTCATCTTTAAATACAAATTATAAAAAAATGTAAAGAAAGATTGAACAATTTTTTAAAAATTATTTTTTTAGTTCAACTTTTAATATTTTAATGCCTGTTAATTATATGTAAACGATTTTTTCAATCATTAAAGTTCTTAATATACATAATTTAAAAAAAGTACAATAATTAAAATATTTTATTTTTTATGGATAAAAAAATTTTATTTTCAAAATTTGTAATTTGTATGCTAAAATAATCATAAAAAGTGTAAATTATTAAATATCAACGAAAATATTTCATACAAACTATGAATTTTATTCAACACATGAAACTTTCATAACGATTAGGCTAGGGTTAATGAAAAAAATTTCATACACTTCATGAAATTTTCATAAGGGGAATGAAACCATTCATTAAAATTGATTTAATGAGACACCTATCATTGACTCAATGAAACGTTTCTTTGGGGACTTTTTGATGAAAAAATTCATTGGATTAATGAAGGAATTCATTAATACTACGCACAAATTTCTATCAGTGTGGAGGCTCTGGATTTTCTAAAACTTGGGGTTCTGATGAGATCTTTAGCCAGATCGAAATACATGTATCAACCTAGCTAATATATTTAATTTGCTATATTTTTGTAAATATACGGGGAGATTGAAGTCTCGTTATAAATAAATAAAGAATTTTATTAAATTTTATTAAAATATAGTAACATTTTTAAAATTTTTATATAAAAAAAAAAACAATTATAAAATTTTTTAGAAAAAAATTTATATTCTGTGGGTATATTTCTGTTTTGTTTCAAAATTAATTTCCATAGAAAATTTCATTCCACCCAGAAGGTTTAAGAAAAAGAGAAGTTAAGATTATTAAATTTTTTCCCAAAGCTTAATGTAATAAAATTTAACAGTTTTTATTAAAAATTTTTCCTTTTAACTAAGTTTAAGTTTTTCTTCAGATTTTCTAAATTCCATTTCAAATAGTATTTATTTTAAACATTAAAAACACTTACTGTTATTGAACAATTCTGTTTTCTCTCCTATAGATGGAGTTATAATATCCAACATAAAATTGTATTTTACAAAAGACCATAATTACTTTTAATCTTTAGTATTATGGGTCTCTATCAGCAAAACCACCACCATACCAAAACCCATTAGATGTAGGGATATATTTAAGTGTATCTTTAATACTCGTCCATATGTGGTATACAACAAACATATGCCATATATAGATTTATATAGAACTTAATCATATTGCAGTTAAAGTAAGTTATTTAAAAATTCTCTTTTACCTTTTTTAGGGTAATTAAAAACTTTTTGACAAATGAACAAAAACATTAGTAAAATGGATAATGGCGATATTGAACGACTGTAAAGCACAGATTTAGGCAAAAAAAAAAGTAATTTTGACTAAGTTTTTAGCATGAAATACAATTTTAAATAATTTTCTCATAAATTTTGTTTAAACTTAGGTAAATATAGTAAATGTTGAAAATATTTTACAAGTATTTCATTTTAAAATTGAAAGATTTTTAGCCAAAACACAAAAATTGTTTGCAAAAGGATTGGTACAAGAAACATATTTAATATAAATTATACAAAAACTTGTTAAAAATTTACAAAGTTTTTTGGGTAATTACAAATTTTGTTAGAAATGATATTGTTGTTAGTAAAATTTATAGTGGCTTTATTAACCACTATAAATCACTGATTTAAGCACAAAAGTAATGTTGTCAAGTTGCGAAGAGTTTTCCAATAAATTTTGTGAAAAATTATGTAAACAAAGTACACTCAAAAAAATAAGTTAGTACAAAAGTTAGTAAAACATCTTGCAAATCAGGTTTACTATTTTTCAGCTAATTTTTTGCTAAAAATATGTTTTAAACTAAATATTTAGTTATACTTATTCAGCACTTAACTGTTTTGAACTAGTGTTTTACTAATATTTTACTAATGTTTTACTAATTTATTTTGCTTAAAAAAAATAGTGTTTATTAGCACATCAATAGTGTGAACGACAACCAGACTGAAAGATATACTCAAAATGAATTAGATGTCGAGGCATGTCACGATGTAGTAGTGACGAGGAAAATTATACTAAAAAGTGTAAGACATAATATAGCAAAAATCAACCATGGAAGATTTTTGTATCTGTTTTCCATACATAGAACAAAACTGTGGATTAAAACAACTTAAATTTTGCGTCGTCACCGGCTTGTGAAAGTAATTGTCTATTAATTAAATAAAAGACATTAAATGTGTATTTGTAAACTAATACACATTTAATGTATGTGGTCAAATTGCAAACAAATATGTAATAGGTAGACAGACTAAAGCGAAAGACAAAGACATACATCTTAGGTAGATTTTTGTGTTTCCTTTTTTTTATTGCAAAAAGGGTTGTATATGTCATATTTTGTTATTTTTTTCGTTTCGCTTCGTTTCTATAATTCGCTGCGGCATTTGCGTTCCTTTAAAAGATAGCATCATTTAGACAATAATTGATGTATTACCCAAAAATACAATTTCCTAAAAATCCGTAAAAATCAAATCGTTGCCCTACCCAAATGTACTGGGGATAATTTTAATTTTTTTTACGTTTATTCTCTAAGATGTTTTTAAACAAGACCCTGGAGTGCAAATATCAATTTATTCGCTTTTGTTGAAGAAAACATTTTAAAATTTGTAATCAGAGATTTGAAAAGCACCCCAAAAATTTTGTTCGTTTTTGACATCACCTTAACGACATCCAAAAACAAAAAAAAACATCTTAAATATCTCACAATTTGAGTCTTTCGAATAAAAAATTCTGTTGTAGTAATCAATTAGTTTAAAGATAATTTCGTTTATGTTATATATAATTATTTCTACTGTTTTCAGATATTACAATAATTCATATGGCCAATTTGGGAGTATGAACATTTTTGTATTTTGTAACGTATTGTAAATTATTTTAAAAAGAATCACAAAAATATGTTTTATGATTTTCAGCAAATAAATTAACTAAAGTAAAATTTTTCTACAAATTTTTGAGTTTTTTCAGTCTACTAATATTCAGCAAAAATTTTATTAATTTTAGCAAGGGGTTTTTAATTTCTAATCTACTAAGTGTTAGCAAAACTTTTGCTGAATCTACTAATTTTGCTGACATTAGCATTTTTTTTGCAAGCACCCTCCTGACTAAAATTTTGCTGACTCAGCAAAATGTTTTGCTGACTTTACTAACTTTTTTATTTGAGTGTATATATGTATTTATTTATTTTCTATATTTGCAAGATTTTAATTTTAAAGACATAAAATTATCTTTATTTGCACACACAAAAAGATTGTACTAAATATTGGTAAAATAGTATTAGTATGCAAAAACTTGTTTCAAGTTACTAAGTTTTTTTTTTGGGGAAACCAAAAACCTTTGTTAATTTTCAGTTTTCGAAAAACATGTTCCAATTATTATCTCATAAATAAAGCTCGGATGTTCATATAAATACATGTTAGCTGGGGGAAAAAGTTAACTAAATATCTTTGCGAATTAACAAATTTGCAACAAAATGGCATCGATTTTTTATGCAATCTTTTTCTATAAATACATTTGTATTTCGTAATAATTTTTTTTTTCGTATTTCGTTATAATAGCATTATTTTAAGAATTTTTTTTGACATTTTACAAAAATCAGAGTGTTTACAAAATTTAATTGTTTTATATTTAATTTAATTTTAAATTTATGTTTTTTAAACATTTTTGTTATGAAAAAGACAAAATATATAATTACTAACTTTATCACAATGATTTTACAATTTTGAATAATTTTTTAGGAGAAAAACTACTTAAATCGTATTAATAACCTTAATGTTTTTATCTATCTAGTACAACATATCGAGATAGCTCAGACGGTAGAGTGGTTGACTGTCAACCTGAAGTCCCAGGTTGAAAACCCGTGTGGGCACATTTTATTTAAAAAAAAAAATTTCCAATAAAAAAATATTTTTCTATTAAATTTAGATTTTTGAAAATTTGTTTTTTATACTTTTAGGTAACTACATATTTTTTGGTTTTTCGTAAGGTGTTTAGTAATGATATGTCATTATTTTGCGCCACATCCCCTTATTAAGATAATGAGATTTATAATAAAAATTGTAAGTACTTGTTATTACTTGCCATTACCAAATATGTACTTAGTGCTTTTCTACACTGGGATGTTATACTTAATAAAAAAAAACATAAATGACTTGCTTGTACAAAATGGCATTTACTTTCCATCTTACAAAAAATCAAAAATAAGTAGTGATATAAGTACTTACAAGAGTTGAAAAAATAATGAGTTTAAAAATATATTTTGAAAAAATGTTAATAAATAATGATTAAACATAAGTACTTATGGGTAACGCATGATTTCTTGTATTGAAATATTGTGAAAATTAACTAGTTATTAGTAAGTCCTTATTAATTGTATTAAAGTAATGCAGAGAAGTAAGCTGTTGTCATTACCGGTAAATAATGACATGTCATTCCCGTTTCTATACTGTATTTAAATATCAATATTGTTATACTCATAAGTAAATATTTGCTGGGGTAACGTGACGTGACAAAGTTTAAAATTTTACTTTTTTTAAACTCTGCTTGATATGTCTCAGTTTTTTTTTTTTTTTTTTTATATTAAATTATTTACACAAACTTGATTTAAATTGAAAGTTTTAATCACCAGCAACGCAAAAGTAATGAGAATACATGTTGTTTTGTTGTGAAGAACGTGACATTAGAATGTCAAGGAAAGCAAATCAAAAAATTACCGTTACTGGACTTTATATACTCCGTTTACATTTTTTTTTTTGGTTAATTGTAGTTGTAACAAATATTTTAAGATAGGAATATACTTGCATAATCGCGCTTAAAGAATTAAATATTAAACAGAAAATGTTAGTGAAAATGAAAAAAGTTGACCAAAAACAAGAACGCAAATTTGCACTCTGTTTTATCATAATGGCATCTTATATATTCTTTGGACTTTTTAAATTTACTTAAACAAATTTATTTTCTTTAAAATGCAATTTGTTTTTTTTTAATTTTTCGGTCACGGTTGACCTTTCGATGACTTTTCAATTACATTTGTAGTTTTTTTTTAACTAACATTTTTAGTAATTTCTACCTATAAAATTACGTGAGTGAGTTAGTTAAAAAAAAATGTTCTGGTAATTTTTCAAAGTAGCTCAATTTCTTACATTATCTCATGCTTCTATAATTCAAAAGAGCAAACATTTGAGTACATCTGATAATGCCGTATATAGGGCAAGCTAAACTAAAAACTCTACTAATTTGACAGTTAGTTTTAACAATTATAACCAAAATGATAATTAAGTTTTCAAATATAATTTTACCAAAAATGTTCAATGTAAATTTTTTTCTTTTTTCCAAAATCAACTTATGAAATATTTGACATATGTGTATGTATATGTGAATATGCATGACATATGTATGAAAATAATGTATAATATGTATGTATGTGTCTCTGGTAAATATAATAAATTAATAAATTTATTGAACACAACATATTGAACTCAATATTATTGTATACTGTATGTATATTCTTCTGACTGAATGGGGTTTGGCACATTAAAATTCAATTCCATATACATTCCGAATATGCATTCATACATTCGCATACATAAAAGAGTGCAAATTTAATTCCCAAAACTCCCAAAAACATAAAGTAAATTATTTCAATTAAATATTTTCCTTCTACATGGCAAACAAACAAACTGCTTAAATAAATATTGTGCAAGTATGAGTAAAATGTATACCAGTAGTAGTGGTATATTCACAACTCTATCATGGAAATTTTGTGTTTGTGTGTGTATAAACAATTGTCATATAATAAGTATAACAAAATATGAAATTGTCCATTTTTCTACTTAAAATAACCAAACCAAACAATCAATGCAAACTTGTGCAGGGCACAATGGAGCAGATATCGAAAAAAAAAATTGGACAAAAATTTAACTATAACCAAAATTTGTTTTTTTTTTTTAAGAAAAAATTCCCAATATCTTGTGTTTTCTTATAAATGTGCTTTTGTCTAACACATTCTAAGTTTTGACTTTTAATTATTATGCTTGCCCCATTGTGCACACTCAGTTATTCGTTCATTTATTCATTTGTTTATTTGTCCAACCAACAACCAGTAACAGAAAGTATTTCAATCTGTTTGTATTTAAGTTTTTATGCGTAAATATTGTGTTAAAGTGTGTGTACATGTGTGTGGGAGTGTGTTTGATTGTATGAATGTTTAAAATGCAACAGAATCCTTTTTCAACTTGTTGTTGTGTTGAGCCAACAAAAAAAATGTGTACATATAATGAATTTTTGTGTGAGTGTGTATTTTTGCCTAGAGTGAAAGTGCCACTGTGTATAATTTACACTCAAAATGTAAAATAAGTCAACAAATATTTTAGCAAGTTTTTGATTCAATTTGGCTGCCTTTTTAACTCATTAAGGGCACGTCATAGATTCGTCGAACATTTTTAACCAAACTTTGCAGATATATAGAAAATGTTTTATTAAAAAAATGTTGTAATGTATGTTGCCTTGAAAGCGCCCTCTACGCTACTCAAACAACTACAAATATTTACAGCAGAAGTGCCCTGATTGTACCTCAACTGAAAATATCTGATTTCATTTTATTTCTTAAGAGCCCTTAGAATCCTTCAAATAAAACCACAATATTCTAAGGCAAGTCCCATTAAAAAATCGCAGTATACTTTGAATCATCTTTAATCAGAGTTTCAAAAAATTTTCATTTACCATTTATCTATTTAACTAAGAATTAATTTATGAATTCTGAATCTGTTTATAATTCAGCCTTTTATAAAATGAATTAAAAAATCATTAATCATTCAAAAAGAGAATTGCAATTTCATTAATTTTAAAATCTGAATTTAGGAAGTAATTCTATTCAAACTTTGTCCTCAACACACCAAAGTAGTCAATTTTACTTCATTTTTAATCGCCAATTTTTCGAATAATACCTTATCCGATTAACCGTCTAGATTATTTTTATCTTATTTTCAATTTATAACGAGCTTTAAACCTCCGTATATTTACAAAAATAAAGCAAATCAAACATATTAGCTAGGTTGATACTAGTATATCGATCTGGCTAAAGATCTCATCAGAACCCGAAGTTTTAGAAAAGCCAGAGCCTCCATAATAGGCAGAACTTTAACAAAAAATCTAATTAATTATCAATTTTGCTCCATTCTTGTCTTCTTAGTAATCGGGCACATGGTTAGGGTCTTTTCCTAACAAGCATCATGACGTTACTAAACTTTGAAGACCAAAATGTTCTATTTATATAAAAAAAATTTAGTTTTTACTCTGGCTCTAGTAATATTTTTGTTAGTTTTTTGTTTTTATATACATCGAGAGTATTTTTATGTTATTTTCAATTTATAACGAGCTTTCAACCTACGTATATTTACAAAAATATAGCAAATCAAACATATTAGCTAGGTTGATACTAGTATTTCGATCTGGCTAAAGATCTCATCAGAACCCGTAGTTTTTCATGTTTTTTGCAGTAACTATAAACGGTGCTTAAATTTTAAATTTTAATTTATATTTATATATAATAATATGATTTGCCATATATAATTATATATAAAAGTGATAGAATTATTTTTGATTAGTTGTACCATATACACTTATATCATCATATATGATAGAATATATGGTCATATATAGATCTATATCTATTTCATATAATCAGATAAGTATAAGATATGAACATATATCGTAATATATTGTCACACATACAAGCATGTATAATGATACAAGTTATATATGATTATATAGAAACTTTCTTCATCGGGTAGTTTCTACTATTATTTGATTTTGAGTGTTAATTTTGTTTCTGTCTGTAATTTGCTTATAAAATTCGGTTCCTATTAAACTTTCCATTATGTTTGTCTTTTTATTTCAATACGGTTTAAAGAGTTTAATGAATATAGAATTTAAATAGTAAGTAAGAATATTTTCATAAAATTTGAGATTTTTTGCAAAATATCTGGAAAATGATAAGACTTATCAGAACTTTCAAGAATACAATTTAAAATATGGTTTAGTATTTAAGAAATTTAATTCAATAAATACCATTTACTAATTTAAAAGTTCGAACAACTTGATAAACTAAAATTTAAACACACTTTTTTAAATTATTCAAAAATTATTAAAATTCACTTCACATTTTTTATATAATTTAAATAACTTATGAAAGTTTTTCGACCTTTGAAATGAATGACTTTATTAAATAAAGGGTCCGCCATCTAACGTTTTTTTTTTAACTAGTGCTTATTTCGTGAATGGTAACACTTAGCTCATGTCTGATTTGACAGATAATTAGTTGTATCCTTCCGCTGAACGATTATGGTCCGTATGTTCGATATCTTGTGAAAAAAGTGAAAGAAACTGGCATCCTCATAGATAAACCAAAGCGTGAAAAGCCAAAACAGTGCGTACACCCGAGAATATTGCTGCTGTGGCAGAAAGTGTACGTGAAGCGCCATCAACATCAATTCACCGTCGTTCTCAACAATTGAACATTTCGGAGACATCATTGAGACGAATTTTGCATAAAGACCTTGGTATGACGCCATACAAGTCCAATTGGTTCAGGAGTTCAAAAAAAAAAGTTATTTGGCGCACCCTTTAATTGAGCTCTAGGTTCACGTTTGTATTATAAAATATCATTTATTATTTTATATATCTCCAATATTTCTTCATTCTTTGAATGACATCTTCAGGGAGTCTAAAATTGTCCAATAATAATACGTTATATGTGAATGTATTATATATATAAAAAAAGTGTTATTATGTTATATGTTTTCTTTACATGTATTAATATTGTATTAATATTGTATTATTATTGGACAATTTTAGACTCCCTGAAGATGTCATTCAAAGAATGACGAAATATTGGAGATATATAAAATAATAAAGGATATTTTATAAATACAAACGTGACCTAGAGCTCAATTATTTATAAAGTCATAAATTAAATAACTTTAAAACAAATATATATTTCTTTTATATGGTTTAACTATTAAACCATATAAATATTTCTTATAATTTATGTATAAAAATTTTAATTCAATTCAAACTATTATTTTCTATAGCATTTAAAACCCATAAATGTTTAATTGAATTATTAAATAATCATTTTATAGCTATTTCAAATACAATCTTATTGATTTCAGTTTATTTATATTTAAAACAAATTTAAATTTTCTAAATTTTGTGATTATTAAATAAAATAAAAAAATTTGCATTACAAATTTCCTTTCAATTTCTTAGCAAATATGTATGAAGAAAAATGTAGAAAACAAAAAAAAACCAACAGACCTTATGGTCTTTTTGTCAATAAAATTTGGATATTTTATTTTAATTTTTGCTAGCCAAAAACCAAATTGTATAAATATGTAGATGATGCCATGTCAAAGTGTTATAAAGAATAGAAATTAATTAAGAAGTGTCAAAATAGCTTAGAAATATTTTCAAATCAATTTTTCTTACATACATAATAAGTAGTACATGTACAAATGTTATTGTATGCATAAATTGCACAAATAAAATATATTGAAAATGCCAAACTCAATGGACATGACATACAAAATATTAAAAGAAAAGAAGAAACCCAGCAATAAATTTAAGAAAGGGTTAGACAAAAAATAATAAAATTTAATTTTACATTTTAGTAGTACAGTAGTCGCTCGCTCGGTTATATGAACTACATAATTCAAACAGAGCCTGTTCACTAAATGGAGAAGTTCACATAATCGAGAGAATAAAAAATAAATAATTCAAATGATTTTTATACATTAAGTTTTTATTTTTAATAAGTTTTTTAATAATGAATGTACATGAAAGTTGTTGAGTTTTGAGTGATTGTCTTTTGAGGACAAGGCACTACAGAAATCCCTTCAAGCAAAAAAAGTACAAAAAATATAACCGACTAATATTTTTTGTACTTTTTTTGCTTCAAGGGATTTCTGTAGTGCCTTGTCCTCAAAGACAAAAGACAATCACTCAAAACTCAACCACTCAACACTCAAAACATTAAAAAAAATCAACGGTTGCAGGTTCTTCAATTGTTTCGGGGAAAAACATACTTCTAATAAGACAAACATTAAAAAAATCAACGGTTGATAATAGAGATAGACTGTGTTCACTCTTTAGAACCTCCTGTGTTTAAATGTTTTTGTTCACTTTTCTGGAAGTTTACATAACTGGATATTCAGATAACCGAGCGACTACTGTAATTGTTAAAATAAGTTGAAATTTTCTTATTTTTGCAAAATTACATAACAGTAAGTTTTTATTAGTAATTTCAATACATTGTTAGTTGTTTTTACAATACCCAACGTAGTTTTCTGCCGGTCATTTAGACAGTTTTTTTGCCCGCGCAAAAAAAAATATATATGGCCTTATGGGTTTTCATATTAAAATATATTCTAAAATGTGATTACATATGGTGTCATACATGACCATATCTGAATATATGTTTCTTATGTGGTAACATATAAAGGGTCCGCCATCTAACGTTTTTTTTTTTTTCAACTAGTGCTTATTTCGTGAATGGTAACACTTAGCTCATGTTCTGATTTGACAGATAATTGGTTTTATCCTTCCGCTGAACGAATATGGTCCGTATGTTCGTTATCTTGTGAAAAAAGTGAAAGAAACTGGCATCCTCATTGATAAACCAAAGCGTGAAAAGCCAAAAACAGTGCGTACACCCGAGAATATTGCTGCTGTGGCTGAAAGTGTGCGTGAAGCGCCATCAACATCAATTCACCGTCGTTCTCGACAATTGAACATTTCGGAGACATCATTGAGACGAATTTTGCATAAAGACCTTGGCATGGCTCCATACAAAGTCCAATTGGTTCAGGAGTTCAAAAAAAAAAAGTTATTTGGCGGACCCTTTATAACGATATATTATTATAGTTATATTGACATTTATAAAATGCGATATTAAGCATATATGCTATACATAATAAGATACGACAGATCAATTGTCATAATAATATATAATATACACATTCTCATATATAACAGAATATGTAAAATAAGCAATATGATTTAAGATATAATAATATATACTGAACCGATCAAAAAAAAGTTACATCTCAAATACAAAATCAAATCTCGTTTGATATAGATCGATATTTATTCGTATCCAAGTTTATCTCAAAATTGGGGTATCCAGTAATATCAGATAAGATACCTCAAATATATTACTGCATTAAGTTAAATCAAAATTTATCTCAAAATTGGGGGTTCCAATAATATCTAATTTAAGATCCTGCACTCAGGGAACTTCTGCTGTAAATACTTGTAGTCGTTTGATTTGTATTAATACAGTATCTTTATTTTTAATTAAAAAAAAACAGTCATTTGTAAAAGAAATTTCTGTATTGACTACAATTGCAGTTCATTTAAAAAACAAACCACATAAAATTACTGTATTATGATTTTGCATTCATTTTATACAGTAGTTTTTTTTTTTTATTTAAAAAAAATAAACAAATAAATGTTTGTTTATATTTCATTAAGTTTTTTCAACAGTAAAAAACAAATGACAATGTTAGTTAAATTTACTGAAATGTAAGTCGTATTTTTTCAAGTTAAATTTCATTTGTTTTAACTACAATTGCAGTGTGGTCTTTGCCTACATAGTATTCTAAGTGTGATATATCCCAAAATATCCCATGGTATTAATTAGATCTACGTGAATACAATTAGATCCAAAAAGATAAGCAATTTTTGGTGGATGGAATGAGATATTTTGAGATTTAATTTTATTTTACTTAAATTCATTGACATATATTATTTTGATAAAACTTTAAAAAAAAAAATTCAAGAGAAAAATATATTAAAAATCTGCGCATATATAACTGTGTATGGAGTTATATATAAATAATATATAGTTGTTGTCTTATATGCATAAAAAATATTAATGATGTTGGACCATATATAATTATATCTCAAACTATATATTAAAATTTTTTCAAAAAAGTACCATAAAAAAAATTTCAAATGATGTATTTGTTTATGAAAATGAAAAACATATTCTGATGGTGGGAACCTAGAAAATTCCCGAAATATATCTATCAACACATTCCTGAAAGTGGTCAATTAATAAATTTGAAAACAAAAACTCTATAGATTATTTGTTAGGACAATATCCTAATAAAGAGATATAGAGTATGGCCTCGAACTTGAATAATTTTTATTTTCATTTCACAATTAAAGGTCGAAAAAAAACAAAATTTTTATTTTTTAATAAAAAATTATATCAAAATTGTATTTTTTTTTTATTAATTATATGGCAACCCTGGAAGAATAACTTTTATTATTTTGCATTTATTTGTATAATTAATACCTCTAATAATCACATGCTTTTTATTGCATAATTAAATCTCTCCTATCCAAAATTATCAGACCTTAAAAGTAGGTGTATAAAATGGGAAAGTAAGGGAACATGTCGCTATCAAAAAAAATGTTTCGACGTGAGTTGTTGCAAAAAACGCAACATAAAGTATAAATTTTCATTTACATAAAACGCGAAGAACAAGCTAGTTTTGAAGAATTTTCAAAGTCGGATTTTTGCTAACGGTAAGAAGTTTATTTGCAATTTTAATACAACTTATTAATTATATAATAACAGGCGCGGATTCAGGAAAAGGTTTAGAGGTTATTTGGAGTGTTTTTACAACTTGGCTATAATTTCTTCTATTTTTGCATTGAAAAAAAATATTTTGGGGAGGAAATGTACCACTTTCCCTCCCCCTGGATCCATGCCTGATAATAAAATTTAGTAAATAAAAATTTAAATTTTCATAATGTTCGCTAAAGTGGACCTTTGATATATTTCCTTATTTTTGATTTTTTCCCCAAGTTTTAGATGAGTAAAGAAATTTTTGTTGGGGTATACTTATATATATGTTTAAAGTCATGCATATTCATGTCTTTATGGACATTTTAGTATGCAGTCTATGCGTGTGTATTAGAGAAGAAATAGAGAATAAAGAAATTTAAATAGAAATATTTTACAATTGTTTAATTTAATTAATGACAAATATTTAAACTATATATAATAGAGAATTCATTCAGAAATAAAGTACACATAGATGGTTTGATATTAGACAGAGTTTACAGACAGCAAACAAATAAATATTTTTTGGAAAATTTTCCACAAAAAAGTAGAGTCAAAAAATTTGCCAAAAGTGGACTTTAGCGGGCACACGTAGAACAAAAAATTATTACCCCCCCATCTGGAACAAAAAATGAAAAAAAAATTATCCAGTTATCCATATCCATTAAACGTGGCCCGAGCTAGAGCCATTTTAGTAAATTTTAGACGAAAAAGTTTTAGTGCCAGAGGCATTTTATTACATTTTAACCCTTTAGGTACTAGCGAAAACTGACAAAACTTTTTTATTAGCAAAAATGGTGTTCAAATTAAGGGAAATTACGCAAATAGTTTTAAATAAAGTACTTTTAAGGCATTGTATTATTTTTAAAAGTTGTGGTTGAATACGTTAGTTTAATGTTTTAACAAACATGATATAATATTTTTTTTTTTTGAAAAAATCGCGCGATATTTTCCAAATATTTTTAGTTTTTAATAAAAAAAATTAGGTTTTGTTAACCAGCGTAAGCCTTTGTGGTTATTTAGAAAGTTTATTTTTTTTAAATACAAAGAAATTTTTAATTCGTTTTTGGAATCTAAAAATAATTTATTTTACTTTTTTTATTTCAGAATTTTTCGGCTCCCCCTAAAAGTGAAAAATTTACTTAAATGGCTCTAGCATTTTATTTTATACTATTATTGTAATTTCCCTTCATTCAATAAAATTTACTAACATGGCTCTAGTTAAGGCCACGCTTAATGGATCTGAAAAACTGGACCATTTTAAAAACCGTGACGAAATTTCCTTTCATTAGTAGCCACACTATGTATATGGAAATACGCGTTTCCGTATTTTGAACCAGGGGATCTTTGGAGGTACCGGTGGTGTTTTTCTTTTTTTATTTTAAAGGGGTCATATATTTTATAAAAAAATAAAATCAATATTTTTTTAAGTTTAAAATGGTTTTTGCGAACCCATACACAAAAAAGTATTGTCATATTATTCCAATGAAACTTCTGTTTGATTTCAAGTTACTTTCAATTAAAATTTGTATAATAACTATTAAATGATTAATTAAAAAGGAATTTGGTGCACACAAAATTGTCAGTTTTTATAACCCGTAATGACAATAAATTACAAAAATGCCGAAATTAAAAAAAAAAAAAAGTTCTAGAATAAAAAAAAAGAAACGATAAATTAAAAAATCGCTAATATTTGAAAAAATCTCTATAGTTTAAAAAAAAAAAAAACTTGCCAAAATTAAAAAAGTTCCATGAAAATGAAAATTATTCAAGTTCGAGGCCATACTCTATATTTCTTTATTAGGATATTGTCCTAACAAATAATCTAGTTTTTTTAGGAAGTAACCTAATAAAGAAATATAGAGTATGGCCTCGAACTTGAATAATTTTCATTTTCTTTGCACAATTATAGGTCGGGAAAAGGAAAAAACATAATTTTTATTTTTAATAAAAAATTATATCAAACTAAAAAAGTTCCTAAATTAAAAAAATAGAAAATATTAAAAACACTAAAATTGAAATCGCTAACGTTATAAAAAATTGGCAAAAATTTCTTTCCACTTTTGTACATTTTTCCAATTTTTAGTTTTTCAATTGAGGCGATTTTTCTTAAATTCAAAACTTTTTCATTTGATGATTTTTTTGAGCAATTTTTTTAAATAGTATCGATTATTACGATTTTTTTTTAAATTTATGTCGATTTTTTATAAATGTTTAAATATTTTTTTAAATGTGATAGTTTTTTCCAATTTTTTTACGCTGATTATTTTAAACTTTTATGGCGTTTTTTTTTTAATTTCTTGACGATTTTTTAAACGATGACGATTTTTTTTTTTTTAATTTTGTTGATTTTTTTTATTTTTAGCGTTTTTTTTATTTTAAAATTTTTTTCTCAACTGTTTATCATTTTTTAACTTTTATTTAAAGTTTTTGAAACTAAAAACAATATGTATTCAATAAAATGTTCTTGATTTCAGTATTTTCTGTGTGTCGAGCTAATATTTTGCCAAACGTCCACCGATTTAAAAGACTTTAATAAAAAAAATTTCCCCATTTTCTAGTATATTGCCTCATTCCTCATTCGAACACGACCATTTTTTAACAAATTCCAAAACCTAAAATTTGAGGAGCAGGTGCTAAATATGTATTTGGAAAATACCACAAAAATTCTAAAAATAACTTGGGAATTGTGTCATTGATTTAATACAAAACGTGGCGCACATCGGGGATGATAATAGGATTATCGAAATAGTGCCAACCATCATTGAAAATAGTACTTTTGGAACACCCATAGTACTAAAAAAAATTTTACTATAAAACTTAGTCCAGTTTGGTTACAAATATGATACAAATTTCAAGATTCTTTCTTTATAAACTTGCCTTATTGAATTTATTTTCAGAGCAAACAGTTAGTTAGTACTCATTCGATTTTAGAAGAAACGCAGAAAGTATTTAGTTTTAAGTTTTCCCTTGCAATTTATTTTTAAATATTTTTATTATTAACTTTTTTTAAACTTTTGACAAATTGAATAAATATAAAAAGCGATTGACAATGAAATTAGTTAAAAATAATTAAATTCGTAGTGTTAAGTTCAATAATAGATAACTCGATTAAAATCCTAAAGTAGAATAATCTGTAATCAATAGCACTGATTAAATTCACATGATTGAATTCACAGACTTGGTTTCAAATGAATTCGTTCATTTAATATTAACATGGGAAATTAAGTATCGAATGATTTTAAAAGCTTTTGTAACAAATATGTTTTAAAGCGATCAAAAATTAAAATATAGGAAAATTCGTTAAGAGTACAAAATGAGTCATAGGAGTACAATGGCACTTTTGAGATTCAAATAGTAGCATAAAAGGTGCTACAGTACCATAAAAAGTACTATAGTACCAAGTTTATTATCTCTGGCGCACACATATAACCCAAACAAAGTTCGATATAGGTAAACGGTAAAAATATATTCAACATTGTAAAATAAAAACAAATCCACCACTCATAAGTTTCATAAACACAAGTACTAACAGAACACACAACGCACAAGTATTATATTAACATTAGAATACAATATGGGGATGTAGCTCAGTGGTAGAGCGTTCGCTTTGCATGTGAAAGGCCCCGGGTTCGATCCCCGGCATCTCCAAGTAAATTTTTTGTAATTTTTTTTTTAATTGTATTTTCTTTATTTTTTTTGACTTTTCTTTAATTTTTATGTTTTTGGTATTAACAAAATAATAAAATTATTCTGAAAGTTTGCTTGTAAAAATTATATATAAATTATGTATATATTAAACATGCATCTGTCAGCCAAGTTATAACAAGCAGAGTGGCGCAGTGGAAGCGTGCTGGGCCCATAAACCCAGAGGTCCGAGGATCGAAACCTTGCTCTGCTATAGAACCAATTGTTGTCATGGTCATTTTTTTATTATTAAATTTTTTATTGTTGATTTTTTTTTTATTATTACATTACTTATTTTTTATTATTAAATTAATTTTGTTTATAAAATTTTTTATTATTAAATTTTTTTTTATTATTAAATTTTTATT
>CM037855.1:22609173-22656304 GCA_021234595.1 Delia radicum | reverse complement strand
TTTCTGGTATTCCACTTTCACACAGAGAGCATCACATTCAGACAGCCGACATACAACCACTTTTAAGTATTAAATAGTGAATATACGAGTTAAAATTTATTTATGGCGCATCAAATTCTCCACCCACAGCAAACTTTAATGAAATATGTATTGGAGTAAACTATGGCTGTATGTTGAAAGGCAGTTAAAAGCGAAAGAAAAACTCTTCCTTTATTTGCTGTTTAAAGTATGTAAAAGGACACTCAAGTTTGCCAACAATAAAAGTAAGTATTATGTGGCAAAATATAATGTGATGCGTAAGAAATACACTCACTATAAGAGCAAAATTAAAAATAATAATGATAAAAAAATATTCGAAACGAATATGGTATATGCTACTTCTGTGCGCAGAAAAACTCAAATCGAGTTTCAGTTTAAATATTTGTTAATTAAATTACAAGTTTCATTGATTCGGACCTATTAAGGAAATTTTAGTATCAATTAAAATAATTTCTAACTCTGTAACTGATTTGTTTCCATTAAGGTTTAATTCATATCTCTTAATTTTTTTTTTTGATGTTAAAAAAAAAGTTTTAGTAGATACTATTAAAACTTTAATTCAAATTGCAAAAAATTAGAAAAAAATCGAAAAATTTAAAAAAATTCACTAAAATTTAAAAAAAATTGCCGAAAATCGCCAAAAAAAAAACTGAAAAAAGTCAAAATCGGAAAAAATTATCAAAATTTGTAGAAAAAAATTGTCAAAGTTTGAAAAAATCGCAAAAATTGGAAAAAAAAAAAACTACAACATCGCTAATAATTTAAAAAAAAACCGCCAAAATTAAAAATAAAAACGTAATCAAAATGGAAAAAATCACCAAAAATTAAAAAAAACAATGGGTAGCGAATTTCTATTGTCGCTTTCACCAATCATTAGAGTCCGACCGAACAGTTCGGCCAGAAAATGCATTTGGTCGGTATTCGGTATTTTAAAGCATTAAGGACAAATTTGGCTAATGGAAAAATGTTTATTGGTCTGATTAAATACGATTTTGAGTGTCACGTTGAAGAAAAGTCCGTAGTTAAGTTCGGCCTCCGAAAGTTCGGCCAAATCGAAAATAGTTTGGCGGTCGAACTTTTAACTTTTTAGCTAAACTTTGGCTTTTTCCTTTAATTTAAAACACAAAATTGAACTAAATCGGCTTAACAGACATGTTTAAAATACCAAAATGTATCCTCATTGCCTCTATATACCAAAAAATTGACCAAATATAGTTTTTAGGCCGAACTGTTCGGTTGGACACTACCAATCATGTCTTTATTTCCCGTGTGTTAATAATTTGTCTAATTTTAGTTTCTGATTTTTAAATAATTATTTGGTTGGACGATTCGGAAAATAAAAAATGTATGAATTTGCAATATTTGGGAGATAATAAGGTTCAAAAGCCCAGGTTAATGATGAAAGTGAGAATATGTATCACTATGATGGTGAAAATAGTAAAATTGAACCAAATTGTTAAAATTGAAAAAAAAATCGCAAAAAAATCTAAATATTAAATAAAAAAATCGAAGAAATTTAAAAAATTCCCAGATTAAAAAAAATTGCCAGAAAACATCTCAAAATCCTCATAATTTAACAATACCACAAAATTAGAAAAAACCTCCAAAACTAGAAAAAAATTGATAAAACTAAAAAATAAAATCCCTAAATTTAAAAAAAAATCTCTAAAATTGGAAAAAAAATTTCGACATGTAAAAATCGTTAATATTTGAATAAAAAAATCCACCTAATAAATTTTTAAACGTCCCTATCTTGAAAACATTTTTAATTTTTCCAATTTTGTTTTTTTTAATTTTTTATTTTTTTAATTTTTTTAATTTTTATTTTTTACTATAGTAATTTTTTCAATTTAATAATAGATTTTTTTCAATTTTGCTGATTTTTTTTTTTAATTTTTGCATTTATTTTTATTTGTTGTCATTAGGGATTATAAAAAACATGGAATTTTGTGTATACCAAATTCATTTTCAATTAAACATTAAATAGGTATTACATATTAAACTTTTAATTGAAAGTGAATTTGAAATCAAACAAAAGTTTAATTGAAATTTTATTGACAATAATTTTATTGATTTTAATTATTTCTTATTGATTTTAATTGAAAATCATTTTAAAACTCGATTTTATTTTTGTAAATACAATTAAAAATTTAATTGAATTAAGCTTTTTTAATCATATCAATTAAAATTTTAATTACGTATAGATTTCAATCATAAAATTAAAATTTAAATAGTAAGTAATAAAAATTTCAATTAAAGTTTCAATCATATCAATTAAAATTTATTATGAAATTTATAAATAAAAGAAATAAAAATGTGGAAAATTTAGTGATATGGTTTTTAATATCATACAAGAAATCGTGTTTTTTCTATTTAATTTTTTTTCACTTTTTATTATATTTTCAATTGATACAATTATATATTTAATTGGAAATTTTTTTAAATATTTAATTAAAAATTTAATTAAGTCAGTTAAACTTTAAATTGAAATCAAATTTTTTTTAAATAATCTTAAATAGACAATTATTTGGCAATAATTATCCTCCTTTCAAATTGTTAAATTGTAAAATCTACTCAATTTTGTAACAACCAATTAATAAATTAACCCAATCTCAAAAGTCCAACTATTACTTCTCTATGATAATGTAGGGTATAAGAAGTAGAAAAAATATATATTTATAAAGAAGAAGAAAAATACGAAATCCATGAATTTCAAGACTCAAGGGAAGCAATAAAATTTCGCTAACTTGGCATAAGACAAATAATTAACAGATTATAAAGTTTTTTGCCGACGTTTAAATAAAATAAAACACCAAAACTGTGAAAAGAAGAAGATGCATTAAAAGAGTAAAGGAAGTACAAAGTGCCTGTTTTCTTACTGCGTATACACTATACAGAAATGGGTTAAAAATTGGTTTTTTTGGAATATTAACACACTCAAAATAGTTGTATAGTTACTACATGACAGTTGTTGGTATAGTAATCAGTAGTAGTTGTTTTTAACTGCAATTGAGTTGTTTTTCCTATGAAATAATACAAAACAACTATTTTGACAGTTATTTACAAAAAAAAAACAACTGAAGAATATACAATATTTTTTTTTTTTTTCAACCTCCGTATATTTACAAAAATAAAGCAAATCAAACATATTAGCTAGGTTGATACTAGTATTTCGATCTGGCTAAAGATCTCATCAGAACCCGAAGTTTTAGAAAAGCCAGAGCCTCCATAATAGGCAGAACTTTAACAAAAAACCTATTAATAATCAATTTTGCTCCATTCTTGTCTTCTTAGTAATCAAGCACGTGGTTATGTATTTTCCTAACAAGCATCATGACGTTACTAAACTTTGAAGACCAAAAATGTTCTATTTATATAAAAAAAATTTTAGTGTGTACTCTGGCTCAAGTAACATTTTTTAAAGTTATATTAGTTTTTTGTTTTTATATACATCGAGATTATTTTAATGTTATTTTCAATTTATAACGAGCTTTCAACCTCCGTATATTTACAAAAATAAAGCAAATCAAACATATTAGCTAGGTTGATACTAGTATTTCGATCTGGCTAAAGATCTCAACAGAACCCGAAGTTTTAGAAAAGCTAGAGCCTACATAATAGGCAGAACTTCAAAAAAACCTATTAATAATCAATTTTGCTCCATTCTTGTCTTCTTGTTGTTTAACAGTTGCTTTGATGCAGTTATTTTAGTATTTTAAAAAAATAATTGTGCAGTAAACAGTCACGTGTTAGTTATTTAAAAATAGATGATTATATCGAGTTTCTAAAAATTCTCGTTTAGTTAATATTTGTTATTATTGATATGTTCGCAGTTTGCAAGTAATAATTGGAAAATTTCATTGTAAAGAATGGCCCAGTTATAATCTGGACGCACAAAAGTAGTTATAACTTTGTAAATAACAGACACATTTTTATAAATTATACACCAAATTAAAGGAAATTTATTCAGCTTTAAGGAAAATCATACAAATAAATTAATTTTCTTTGTTACGAATAAAAGAACGGACATGTTTGTTGATGCTCCTACTTCGGATTTACTTTTTTAGCACTCTGGTTCCATTTTTGTAACATTATAACTTCATTTTTTGCTTCTTTATTACTCTTCTTCAATTTATTTTTTACATTTGCCCAATATCTTTCGATTGGTCGAAATTGTGGAGGATTCATGTGTTTGTTTTTCGAACCACTGAATGTTGGATTTTCTAAGAAAGTGTGCAAAATTTCTTCACGTCTTATTTGTTCCATGGCGTCTGTACGAAATACTATTCGAATGACAGACTTGAAAATTATGTCAAATAACGGTATATGTCTTGTCAACAACATATGTAAATGGTTTAAAATTTCATACACTGGGGGCGCTGTAACAACGTTATGAATGCGTGCAGATTATAACTGGGCCATTCTATATATCTCATATCTCCTAAAAACTTCATAACTGGAGTACCGTTTGGAATTTTGACTTTGCTTTTTAAGTAGGACGCAGGAATGAGAAATTTTTCTTGTAATTGAAAGAAGAAAACAGTTAGAATTCAGAAAAAAAAATAACTTTTAAAAATACAGTAGTTTTTTTACCAATTTTTAGTTGTTGTAACGGTAATTACCTTTGTCGTCTTTTTAACTGAATATACAGTAGTTTTAACTATGATTTTCAGTCGAATTCTACTGTCAAACTTTTTTGAGTGCTGCAGATATAAGAAAACCAGCTAAAGGAGAAGCATGACAGCAAGTGAAACAGCCAATGAAAACTTATTTTCTACGCAATTTAATGAAATTTATTTTAGTTTCTGTTCCGTTTCTAGGTTTTTTTTTGTGTTATCATTTGTCTGCGTTTTTCACTAAATTGGTAATAGGAGTATTGGGTTGTTGGATGGAGTGCTTGCTGTTAAAGATAACCAAAGGAATGTCATTAATTTTTTTGGAATGACTTTGTTGTCCTGTTTCGTTTTTATTTTTACACTCAAGCATATTGGTAGCGTAATTGTAAAGTATTAGTTGGAATGCATTTAGCGTAATCTTAACAATTTTTTAAAGCTGTTTTTCTTCTAGTTTTAAATACCACAAAAAAACACCTTGAAGAATTCCTTCGGAATTTCCTTTAAAAAATTTAATTGGATTTTATAGAGGTAAATAACATAAGGAATATAAGAAATTGTTGGTGAACAAAATCGATTAATAACAAGGAAGAATATTACAGTTTGTTAAGATTCAATATTACAATTCAGATGATATGTAAATACGAGCTGCACCGAATACGAAAATGCAACGGAAAAAATTAAAATCGAGTTTCAATTCAAATATTTGTAAATACAATTAAAAGTTTAATTTAATTCGGTGCTATTAAGGAAATTGTTGTATCAATTAAAATAATTTGTAATTTTTTAATTGATTTAGTTTCAATTAAAATTTTAATCATAGCTATTAAAAATTAAATTGAATATTGATACAATTTTTAGTAGATACTATTAAAACTTCAATTAATATTGGAAAAATCGCCAAAAAAAATTTGGAAAAAACAACTCAAAATTTAAAAACATTGCTATAATAAAATGCCAGCATTTAAAAAAATTCACAAAATGTTAGTTCACCTTCAGAAAATTTAAAAAAATCTGCAAAATTTAAAAAATTTACCAAATTTATAAAATTCATCATCAAAAAAAAAAAATTGGAAACAATAGCCAAAATCTTAAAAACAATTGCTAAAATTGGAAAAAAAAAGCTGAAACTAAAAAAATTGACAAAAATAAAAACAAAACCTAAAATTGAAAAATAAAAACAAAACCTAAAATTGAAAAATAATTCACAAAACTTAAAAATCGTCTAAATAAAATTTGAAACGACCATGTCTCAAAAACTAGAAGAGCCAGAGAAAAAATATTTGAATTATTGTCAAAACTTGTTCCAATTACCATTGATTATATAAATTGGTTGGCTAGACTCTTAGATAGCGTTTTTCTCGAAACTGACCATAGCAAAGGGAAAATAGCATTTTGTTGGAACATCGCCTGTATAAAATAAATTATTGGCCAAGAAAGCATTTTTGTAAATATTGGCGATTTTTTTTAATTTTGTAGATTTGTTTTATGTTAGATCTCGTTTTCTTTTAAGCATTGCAGGGAGAAAAGGCATTTATTTAAAACATTAACTGTATCTTAGGAAGATAACACACTGCTACAAAAAAAACTTTTTGTCAGAACTTGAAAACCGACCTAGTGGGGGTTGTAGGCCTAGGTGAGGACATACAAAACCCGTTTTCAAAAATTTTGAAACACCCTCAAAATTTTGAGTTATTTTCAAAAAACTGTTTTAGGGTAGGTCGTAGCACTTTAGTACCTCTAACTCACACATTTTTTGACCGATTTCAAAATTTTAAACAGTTTTGGAAAGACAAAGAATTAGGCTTTCATGAAATGTATTCATTAAATATATATTCCAAGACATTAGGTAAGTGTTTAGCAAAAGTTTCTCTTTTTTTTTATTTTTTTTTTCCAAATTTTTCAAATTCAACAAGAGTTATTTTAATTTTTTTTTATGAAAACCTATCTTTTTTCACTGTATTTTAAAGACAATTTTATATAGAAAAAAACGAGATATTATTTGTTAAAATCGGTTTCTATTTGCAAAAGTTACTAAACTTTTTCTAAAGTAAAATGTTAAGATTGCAGACTTTTCTTCTGGTAAACCACTTGACTTACAAAAACGCTTGTTTAATTTTTTTTTTTTTTTATTCATATGGTTTGCGCTGGGGGAGAAAATGCTAAAAACAGGTGTTAATGAAAAGTTGAATAACTTTTACAATTTTCATCCGATTTGAAAAATTAAAACCATGTTTTGTTAAGAACTAAATTTTCTTTATACGTTGGTATAAATTTTTATAAGCTTTCATATTAAAATAAGCAATGAAAAGCTACTAAAATCAAAAAAGTTTATAATTTTCGTTTTTTTTTTTTGTAGATATTCTTAACAAAACAATACTTATAACTTACAAATGTATAAGAAATGCACGTCATTTTAAAGCCTAATCAGTTTTCTTTCCAAACCCGTTAAAAAAATGTAAATCGGACAAAAACTGACTGAGTAACAGGTCGATAAGTTGACGAACATCACTTGAAACGGTTTTTTTAGAATAACTTCTGAATTTGAGGGTGTTTCTGAAATTTTTTGACACAATTTGTAATGTACTCAACAATACCTATAACCCACGCTAGGTTGTTTTCCAAGTTTTTTTTTACACTGTAGCACCGTGTAATTAATTGCCCAAGAAATCAAATTTGTACATTTTGGTTATTTTTTTTTTAATTTTATAAATTTCTTTTTCAACTTGGCGTTTTTTAAAAAATGTTTCTGTTGGCTAGAACCTTAGATCGCGTTTTTCTCGAAAACTAGGCATCGCAAAAGAAAAATAGTATTTATTTGGAATGTCGCTTGTTTATACAGAAGATAAATCATTACCCTAGAAATTAAGTTTGTAAATTTTGGCGAATTTTTTCAATTTTATCGATTTCTTTTTCAATTTTGTTGATTTTGTAGACTTTTTAATTTTTTACAATTTTCAATTTTTAAAATTTTGGTTTTTATTTGAAATCTATTTATATTTGGGGATATTTTTTAATTGTTGCCATTTTTTTTCAATTTTGACAATTTTTTAAATTTTGCAAATGTTCAGACTAAAATGCAAACGCTTTACCATCTGAGGAAATGTTGCTTATGAATATTGTCTGGCTAACAGCAAATTTTATATGTTGTGCGTGTGTGTTCAAATTTAAAAAATTCATGGTCAGATCTCTCAAATTTTTAAAAACTATATACAATCGATGAACTATAGCAGAGAAATAAATTTTCGTAGTTGCTCATCAGCATAACAATCAAAAATATAAAAATTTGTGCATTTTATATTACTTTTTTAAATAGGTGCCACAGAAAAAGGGCAAAATTTGATTTTTTTTTTTAATATGATTATTTAGCAATTCTGCATAACAGTTTTATAATTTTTTTATGTACGATTATAGGTAAGACAAAAAATTATTTTTTTAACCATTAACGGAACAGTTGGTCACGTTACTTAAGCATGTTGGCTGGCTAACATAAAATTCATATTTTTGGCATGTGAATTCAAATACTAAAGAAAAAAACGAGAACAAGAAAAAACAAACAAGAAAAAAATGAAGAGGAAAAAACACTAACACTACCAAAATCTACATATCGTCACCTAAAATGTAAAAGGGCGTAACTAACAAATTTTCCAAAACCGGGTTTATTGATGATTATGATTCATTTGGCTAAACTACATGCATACACAAAATTTTGGACTTCTACGATCAAAAATAGCGGTTTTATAAATAAAGTTCGAATCTTATATGTTCTAGTTTCCAGACATTTTTTTGGTTGCCCTGTAAAATATTGAAGTAGGGTTGAGTGATTATGAAGCACTGCATCGAACTACATTTATCCACAAAATTGTTTGGTTTTATGATTTAAACTATCAGTTTTACTAACGATTTTGTTAAACTATTTGTGGACGTTTTTTGCTTATATTGTAAAAAAGTAAATATGTTAGTTACGTCCTTTCGCATTTTAGGTGACGATATATAGTTTAAGTGCAGTAATATTTCCTCAGTTCACCGACCACAGGATTACTCCTTTGAGGTCAATGAACTGATTTATTGATAGAACATATTTTCTATTTCCAAACTACAAAAAATGGCGAGGGTGGTAAAAGATTTGCCAACAATGAAGAGGTGGACTCTGTGGTTTATGGCTATTTTAAGAAGCTAAACTATAAGCAGGATATCGAAGCTATTAAATATCGCTGGGAAAAGTGTATCTAGATAAAAGGAGATTCCATTGAGAAATAAAGAACATTTTTCCCAAATTTATTGTGTTTTATTTGAATTTTGGTTATAAAATAGTTATTTTTGGACTTGTGCAATAGAGTGTAGAATTTTGTAGATGTATGTAAATAAATAAAATAAAACATAATCAATCAAAAGTTCGATCTCGGTTTTTCAATGATAAGTTATTTTGCATTGTAGGTGACGATATGGAAAAATATCCCAGAACTTGAGAAATTTTCTATATGGTAAAATGTTTCAGAATCTGAGAATTTTTTTTATATGGCAAACAGACAAACAAGCCGATCGGCGCAAAATGGCAGCGCGCCGCCGCCGTCGATTTTTTTCAATTTTCAGCCGTCGCCGTTTTAATCGGCTCGCATCTGCTTAAAATGTGAGCCGGCTAAAGCAGCAGCCGCCGAATTTTTATTTGCGCCGCCAAGTAAATCATTTTGGCACCATCATCTCTGATTGTAATGAAAATTGTTCCGAACTTCACCTTTTACAAAACAAATACTCTCACAAAGTTTCAGATTTCTGGCCCTTCTAGTTCCTGAAATATATCACAAAAATCAAAGAATCTGCGAGTTTGTCCTTACATAATTGCTTATATCTTTTAAAGTATTTGAGGTACATGCATAACAAATGCATCATGTGAAAAGTATTCAAAGAACCTTTGAAATACATTTTTAAAGTGTCAAATATAATTTTTTAAAACCAAAAGTTCGGAAAGCTGTATTTCAAAATGCGACATTTTTAAAGTTTTAAGAAAGTTATATGTTGTTGCCTAAGTTATGTAGAAAAGTTCGTAATAATTCTTAAATTGATATCAAGAAGTACAGAAAACATATCATACAAACTTTTTTTACATTTTTAAAAATGTCGCATTTTGAAATATAGCTTTCCAAATTTTTAATCTTAAAAATTAACTTTAAGCTTTTGAAAAAAAAAATCACGTTGCATATAGTTATAAGGTGCATTTTATACCTTTCATATGATGCCTTAGTTATGCATATACCGCAAATACTTCGAAAGATGCATGCATAACGTAAGGGAATATTAGCAGATTTTTTTGAAAATCTTTCCCGATATTACATTTCGGGAACTAGAAGGCTTTGTAAGAGTATTTGTTTTGTAAAAAGTAGCGTTCATACCAATTGTCGTTAAATTTGGGAAAAGTGCTGAAAACCCATTGGTTGCTTTGACATGCATTAAATGTATTATATCAATTAAAAAAAAAATCTGTTTTTTTTTCTTTAAAAAAATTTAATGAGGTTTTATATATATGAACTTTTATTTGTTTTATTAATAATTAGCCAATCCAATTTAATTAAATCTTTATAATTAATAACTTGTGCATATGCCTGGAAATGTTTTTTTTTTTTGTTGATTACCAACAAGAAAATAGATCTGATGAAAAATATATCGATATATCACTAGATTTTATCTAACAATTGTCAAGATAACAACAGTTAAAAAACAGCATTTTAAGCCGACAATTCAGCCGCCGCCGGTTTTTTAACCTAAACGCCGCCGCCGTAGCTAAAGCGGTTGCGCCGCCGCCGAAAATTTAGAGTCAGCTTGTTTCTCTGATGGCAAAATGTCAAAGAAGCTGAGAGTTTTTTATGTACGGAAAAATGTCTCAGAAGCAGAGAATATTTCTATACGGAAAAATTTCTCAGAAACTGAGAATTTTTCTCGATTTTTCTAAGAATTTTTTAATACGGAAATATATTTCAGAATATAAAAACTTTTAATACGAAAAAGTTGAGGATTTTTTTTTAAGTTTTCTTACGAACAGATAAAAATGGATATACTTTTTTATAGGAGGACAATTCTAAAGGATGAAAGTTATCTATTTCCACCAAAGAAAATACTTTTTGTATAATTATTTTAATCCTTTTTAACATCACCACAACCTAAATATGTTTTAAATAATTTCTAAATAATATTCAATGAATATTAAGGCCATTTCAAAAAGGAAATTAAAATTTAACTTTTAACAAAAAGTTAAAATGAAGCATAAATATTTATTTAGTTTTATATGGTAAAAAACTAAATATTGCAGTAGTTTTATAATCACAATATTGCTAATGTCTACTTTTTTTTTTTTTTTTGTTGTTGTTCATATTTAGAAAACTGTTCTGTTTACATTTTAATTAAATTTAACACAAGTATGCATTTATTCATTACTTACCTTCCCGAAGACACCCCTTGTATACCACCACCACCACTACTTTCCAAAATTTGTTTCCAAAACAGCCGTTCTTAACAACATTTTATAATATTAGTTAGTTTTTCTGTGTCTGTCTTAACTGTTTGTTTGTATATTTAGCTCAGCTCAGCTCTTTTTTTTAGTATTAATCGGCTAAAAGCTGTAATTTATTAGCATTTTCTTTGCTTGGTGTTTATCTATATGAAAGACTTTTTTCTTCTTATTTCCATCTTCATCTGTATGCAAAAAATAAAAAATAAAAATAAACTGCTATAAGAAAAGTTTTACTCCTTTGGAATTTTTGCAATTTGGCCAAAAATAAAAATAATACCTACACAAAAAGACTATAAGAATGTAGTATAGTGTACACTAGAGCAGCATTTAACTTTCAAAATACTCACACTCCAAACTAAAAACTTTGTTTCGACTAACCCTATGAAGTACAAATTTTATAAATATTCTAAGAATCGAATAAAGAAGAAATTTTTTGTAGAAAAATTTGTTTTAAATCTAAAAATTTGCCGGAGGAATAATTTTCAGAATCTACAAAATGTCCATATAGGAAACTAATTAGAATGTGATGATTTTTCTGTGGAAAAAAGAATTAAAAATCTGAGCATTTAGCAATTTCTCTCACAGAAATGGTCCTTCAAAAAATATGAAAAAGTCCTCAAATTCAGAATATTTTTAAGGTCCAAAATCAAAATATGTTCCTACGTAATTCACGGGAAAAATATCTCTCTATACAGTAAAAATATCTCACAAATTGAGAATTTTTTATGCGGAAAAATATCCTAGAAGCTAAAAATTTTTTTTATTGGAAAAATATATCAGCATATGAGAAATTTTCTATACTGGGAAAAATTGTCTTAGAATCTGAGAATTTTTCTATACTAAGCAGAGAAATAAATTGGTTGGACTTCCATTGCTATCAACAAAATTAATCATTGTTCAATCATTTTAATTGTGAGTACACTCATAGTAACTAAACATTTAAAAATAGCAAAAAAAAACTACTAAAATTAGTTAAAAATGTTCTTGCAGAAAAAACTGTTAAAATTGGCAGATTTTTTTACTAAATATTAGTAATATAAGAATTAACAAATAAATCCGTTGAATTAGTTCTGTTAAATAAGTTAAGCATTAGAAATCAGTTTATCTATACCACGGTCAGTGATTGCACAGAAAATTTCATATAGACGCAATCGAACAAATAAAAGCATAACAAATATTACATTATTCAAAAAAAAACAGGGTCACTGACGAAGGTTCAATACCAGAAACTGCGCAGTCTGATTCAGAAAAATTTAAATTTACAATGTAGTTATGATTTTTAGAAAATACACTAATTCTTTTCACAATTATTTTTATTGTTTATTATTGATGTCACCATTAAGACGCATTCACGCGTCTAAGCCTCATTTCAAAATTTCTTTTAGTTCAAAATTATAATAATTATTTTAAATTACTTTTTTTTTGACAAAAACATTTTTATCTGGAAATATCGACATAAGGGCGAAATTATTTTTGGTAATTATTGTTGAGCATATTAAGACACACCTGATAGTAAAGGCTAAATGCCATTTAGTACAAAAGTTTTAACAAATTTAAATGTTACCAATTTTATACAAATAGATTAATATCTCAAAATTAAAAATTTCAACTTAAACGATTCTGTGAAAATTATACAGTTATAAATTGATTCATTTGGATACTCAAAAAAATCAGTTAGTAGAAAAATTAGTTAAACGTCTTGTAAATCAGGTATACTATTCTTTGAGCAAAGTTTTTGCTGAAATTTTGTTTTCATCTAAAATTTTAGTTATTCTTAATCATACCACTTGGCTGTTTTGAACTAATATTTTACTAATATTTAACTAATGTTTAATTAATTTATTTTTCTACCAAAATTGTGCTGATGTAGTATAGACAAGGAAAATTATACTAAAAAAGTACAACTATTTTTGTTTATGTTTTTCATACATAAAACAAAACGACGCCCACAATGTATATAGTACATATAACTTGTGGATATAAAAAGCTCAAATATTGTGTTGTGTCCGGCTTGTCAAAGAAATTCAGATTAGACTAATACGACATTCAGACTAGATTGCAAAACGAGCGGAAAAGAATAAAGAACCGTTGAAATAGAATAAAGAGCTTAAATACGTGTTTTGGCAAAACACGTGTTTTTCTATCTAGTGTGAATGTGGCTTATATGTTTATAGTGGTAATTTATGGAATATGGTTGAATTGCAAACAAATATACCTTCAGGTAGACAGCCTAGAGCACAAGACAAGGACACACATCATAGGTAATTTTTTGTTTCCTTTCTCTATTTGCAGAAAAAACGGTTGTTTATGTCTATCTCATATTATGTTATTTTTTTGTTTTGTTTCTAGAACTATCTACTGCATTTGGATTCATTCAAAATTGTCATCATTTAGACAACAATGGATGTAAGTACTTAAAACATATATGTGATTTCTCTGCACGGGGACGCATTGAGATTATATGGGTGCCGGGACACTGTAGTATAGCGGGGAACGAAGTGGCTAATGATTTGGCTAGGGGAGGATCTTCCCTGGAATTAGTCACTTTGGGGAACGCTAAACCTTTTCGAGCTCTCAATGCGGAGCTGGTGGACTGGGCTGACACCATGCATAGGACCATCTGGGAAAATGCGGGATGTTGGCAGGACTACGAGTATTGTCTGGGGCAACCCGGACACGGACAAGACGAGGAAAATTCTGAATCTCAGTAGGAAGGAAGTAATTTTTTTGATGGAAATCCTCTCGGGACACTCGACACTTAGGGCCTATCTCCACCGTATTGGTAGGGCGAACTCGGAAGTGTGCAGGGCCTGTGGGGAGGACGAGGAGACCTTGGAACGCTATCTCTGTATATGCCCGGCATTTGCCGGGATCCGGGTCGAAATACTATCCAGTGACCCAATATCCACATTGGGGGATCTTAGGGGCATAGGATGGAAGAAGTTGAGGAGTTTCGTCAGTGCGACGGAGTTCCTGGGGTAGAAAGGTGACATAGGAGCGATTGTTTAGAGCGCACAACAAGCCTACATTCTGGCTTAAGTGTAAGTCCTCAGGAACTTGATTCGGATTAGGGAAGTATTTTCCCTTCTCCGAATCCTCTTTTCGACCTAACCTAAATATATATTTTTGCTGACTTTACTGTCTTTTTTATGTATGTGGTGAGAATCTAAAAATATTTTATAGAAAATTTTTTTCTTTAAAAACAAATTTTAGACTGAAAATTTAGAAAAATACATCTTAAAAGTGGTGATTTTTAAAATCTTAATTTGTACCGTTTAGGGGTTAATTAAAGCTAAAAAGTAAACCAAAAACAGCATACTACTTTTACCTGCACTAATTCGACGCCAAAAAGTTTTCTATTTTTCTTTATCAACAAAAAAAAAATAAATACGAATAAGAAAACTTAGCTAAAGGTTTTAGTTCTATTTCAACTCTTAAATGTCTGCTATGTTTTCTTAAATTTTCAACTGCCTGAAAGTATGCAATCATCTATAACTATGTACACCTGTGTTTGCCATTTAACGGGTGGATATTATACGAATATACATGTATTTATAAAATTTGCACAATTTCCATTTCTACTGCACTTTATTGCCAAGCCTGGTGTGTTGGTGTATGGATTTTCTCATCTTCACCATCTTATGCATTTCATTTTAAGTGTAAGTATTTGTATGCATTTAATTTGAGCTTTTATTTGGAAAAATTTTCATCGAGCATTTTCATTTTATAAATATGCATATTATTCTTTTGCTACAAACTTGGACGTAATTTTTCTCTCAACTTTGAAATGCATTTCTTCTTAAAATGGAAGGTATTTATTTTTTTTAATCTTGAATAAAGTAAGATGTAAAAAATAATCTCCAAATTTCAAGGTTTGACAATTCGTTAGAAAAAGAAGCAAATTCTGAGGTAATTTTTTATTAATGTTATAAGAGTTGTAACTCTTAGAAACTGATATTTTTTTATTAGGATAAAGTTTTCAAAAATTACGAGTTCTGTTTAAAGAAAATTTTCTTAAAATCGGATAAGTTTTTCTAAAAGAAAAATATTTTTTAATCCAAGTGCTTTTATACACAAAAAAAACTTTAAAATTTGGGCGCCTTTTATATAAAATCAGATACCAGAGTTTTGCTAAAGCAAATACTGATATTCCATTGTACGGTTGCTATATTTGTCTAATTGAATTAATTTCAATTTATTCAAATTTTGAATAAAATATTTTTTGTTGACTGCTAAAAGAATGGCCTGTAGGAATATAATGGATTTTATAGAGAAAAACTCTGCGATGACTATATGACGACAACAACGATAAATGAATTTTGCAATATTTTTGTTATTTTTATCATTAACCAATATGATGAATTCATGGAGTTGGAATTAAACAAAGAGTATGGATAGGCATTATACTACCCTATACAATAGGTGTCACACTGGGACAATTTGTCGAATTTGTAACAAATAATATATATGACAAAGTGAACATCAAACGAAAATCAACGCTTATCACACAGAAAAATGTTTAGTCGAAAAAATGCTAGTTGAACTCTTGTTTGATTTCAAACTCACTTATTATTTAATAATAAAATATTAATTAAAAGTTTAATGTTAAATGTTTAATTGAAAATTAATTTGGTGCAAACAAATTTTCCAGGTTTTATAACCCACAATAACAACAAAATGGTACGCTGATACTACAGAAACAAAGACAATTAAACTTTGTTTGATTTCATATTTACTTTCAATTAAAAGTTTAATAATACCTATTCAATGCTTAATTGAAAATTAATTTGGTGCACGCAAAATTTCCAGTTTTCCATAATGTCAACCAATTTTTTTCACTTTTTTGAAGACTTTTTTTCAAAAATTATTTAAAATTATAAAAACCCTAAACTTTTATATTTTTGATTGTAATGTTGATGAGAAAATAAGAAAAAATAATTTAGTACTAAAAATTAATTCATTGATTGTTTTTAATATTTGAAAATCTGTCCGATCGGACCATGCATTTTTAAAATACGCAAAATCGAAAAATATGCCAAAATTAATTCTGTTTTTATTTGTTTTAAAGTCTCCCATTTAAATAAAAATGCAAAAAACAGCAAGCAAATGAGTCGATTAACCCAAAAGGATCAATGTCGAGACCTGTCAAATCAGGGCATAATACGGCACATACATCTACATATGAGGAATTTCAAAAATGTTCGACACTTTGAGTCAGTAAAAATACAAAACAGCAAACAAATGAGTCAATTGAGGATCAACCCAGAGATCTGTCAAATCAGGGAATAACACGGTACACCAAGTACATATAAGAAATTTCAAAAATGTTTGACACTTTGAGGCAAAATATTATCCATTTTTTTTTTTTTTTGTATGACGTTTATAATGTTTTGTGTATGTATCAGCCGATGGTTAAGCATGCTTAATCCATCCGCGTTAATAATTTATCTTAAACGGCGCCAAAATTATGGCGGTTTTAAGTTTAAATCCAATTAATATATTTACATGAAATTATAGATCTCATAGTAAAAAATATACTTATCAAATATTATATATTAGAAATTAAAAAGAAACCCGTGATTATTTTCGAAAACACACATTCAAAATTTGATATAAAAATTTTGTTTGCTTTAAAAAATTTAAAATCCTCAAAATTTGTTGATGCTTTTTCGATTTTAGTTTAAGCTAATTAAAATCTTTTATTCGATGTAAGTTTTGGCGGAATTGATACAGCGCTTTAGTAATCACAAAGCGCAATATGTTTGGAAAAAACTGTCACCGTTCTCGCTATGAATGAAATTTTATTTTGTACTTTATCAATATAGTCCGCAGTGAAGATTCACTCTAGATACCTAACTATGTTCTCAAGTCATGTTTTTTTATAAAAAAAATGAGAAAACACAATTAAATTTCACACAATGTTTAAAAAGTTTATAAAATTTTTGCGTTTAAAAATTTTAAATGTCTTTTTAATTCGAAGGTACTTTTTTGATAAGAAACTTAGTTCATGCAAAACGCTAGCGAATTTCAAATATAATTGTGAATGTCAAACGCACAAAACATAGATATTAAAAAATGTACGCCAATTCCTTATAAGTTTGTGATGTTCGTATTGCGCTGACATCGAAAGTTTAAAAATCGGAAAATTTTGGTTTCACTCGAATACTCTACTGCAAAATTACTGTTTTGGTAGTGGTTCATTTAAATACTACAATAACTGTAATTACAGTATTTTTCTTTACTTGTTTTTTTTATGTAACTGTCGTAATAGTTTTTAGAAAAACAACTTTAATTGCAATTAAAAACAACTACTTCTGATTACTACACAAACAGACGGTAGTAATTGTAAAACTTTATTGAGTGTAGTCTACTTAACCCTTGTTATCGTTTCTCTCAATTCGAAAAACCTTGAGATATAAAAGGCATCTAAAGTCAGTTTCAACAGGTGTACAAATTTTTGAAATTACTCACATATATTGTTTTTTGTAGTATTCGTGTTATTTCCTTTAAATTTTTTTTAGTGCGTTTAGTTTGTTTTATTTTTAACCTTTACATTTTATTACACACGCAAAAAATACAAGTTTGCTGTAAGCCAGACAACATGCAAATATACCATTAGCACAGATGGCAGCGCATTTTGTTTGTAAGCTAAATGTTCTGTGATATAAATGAAAATCTATTTCTATCTAACATTTGTCAATTAACCGCCTCCTACGACAACGCTATGTTAAAGTGATCGGTACCTATTATGTAAAAAGTGTTTGAAAATCTAACAGAGTGTCTTAAGTGTTACAATTGACCCCTTTTATTACAACGCCTTGTTGAAGTGACCGGTATCTTTCATATAAAAAGTTCGACCTGTCCAGCCTCTCACCTGAAACTGTTCCCTTTTCCCATAGCGACAGTGTAGGGCTCACTTTTCAGAGTCCGAATTTATGTCGCGAAAATAGTTATCTCTATCCTATTGTTCAATGCACAATCGGGAAATATGAATTCATCATCATATGAAACATATGTTTAAATGAATGAGCTTGTGTATTTGTATGGAGAGCGTATATGTGATTATCACTGTAACTGTAAATTTCCATTCGAATGAATATGAATGACCAGCAAAGTAGGATATACCTTTGATTATGTCCATATGTAGAGGACGTTTGAATGGTTGTAGTTGAATTTGTATACAAATGTGACCATAAGATGTGATAAAGTGTATAAAGTCCATTCTCAAACTCATTCATTTACTCACTCACATGAAACATACCGAAATTAATGTATAGACACTAATGTTAAAGTATACAGAAGGAGGAGAAGGAGAAAAGGGAGAGATATGAACGTATTTAGTGGTATTCCTACTCAAACTCTTGTATATAAGTCATTCCATGTCAAACCGAACAATTTTTGACATCACGATTGTTGTTTGCTTTGAAATTTGGCAGACGTATCGTTACTTGACATGTACTTGGAAAAAAATCACTTTTTAATTTTAAACACATATAACTAGTTTAAACAACATTTTTTAATTTTTTTCAAATGAACTTGTCAAATAGTTTTTAAATAAGGATACGTCTGTCAAATTTCAAAGCAAACAAAAATCGTGATGTCGAAAATCGTTCGGTTTAACATGGAATGACTCATATTGGACATTTTTGCAATATTTATGAAAAAATAGTAAGGAGACCACCACCACCAACAACAGCAGCAGCAACAAAAATCCAAACAAATCAACAAAAATGTTCCTGTTTATTTTTTATATTTTCGCTGAACAATGAAGTGAAATGAAATGAATTCATCATGAAGCAACGTCAAACAGTTGTCACACAATCATCATCAGGCTACATTACCACCATCGTAATCATTATCATCATCATCGTTGTAGTCGTCGTCATCATTGCTGTCGTTACTATTGTTGTTGCTGGTGGTAGTCGTTCTACCATTACAAGTAGAAGTATAACATTATACTCATCATTGTTATCTTCTTGTTGCTCTGTAATGGCTGTGGTCTATTAAAAATATAAGGAAAAGTGAAAATAAGTTTTTACTTCAATTTATACAAACATAAAATTCCACTCATCATCAACAGAATCATCACCATTATCATCATTGCAGTCATCAAAATTATCATTACATTATAACTGCATGCAGAAAATCAATTTAAAATCATTCAAAAGTTGATTCTTAAGTGTTTAAATGCCGTTGGGGCTACTGAACTTGCAATGGGAAACTTGAGATAAAATTCAATATAGAGTTGGGAGAATAAATTTAAAAAACTTTTTATATTGAACTCTATTTGGCAGTGATCTGAATTCATCATCCTAGATCCTTTGAATGAATTAACCATCTCTTACTCATTGGATTGAAATACGAATTTACATAGATTTAATCAGGTAATGGTCAGTCTAAAGTTTTTGAAATGAACGCAACAAACACAGAAGGAGCTTCCCCTCACTGATATGAATACATGCATAAAAATACGAAAAAATTTCAAACTAACAAAAACTTTTGTAAAATAAACGAAAATTTGTTTATTTTACGAAAGTTTTCGTTGTTTTGACATATTTTTCGTATTTTTAGCATGGATTATTATCAGTACATTGGTTAGGTTAATGATGCGTCAACTATGATGTCATAACCTTCACCCATAGACACTCAGAAAGGTTAATTATGATTCCCGTTGTCCTTCTTCTTATTTGCAACAATGAATCCAATCATCCATGGATGTCCATACATTTCTATCGCTAAAAAGGTTGTGAAAGTGAATGTGCAGGGGATTTACTGTTCTCGACGGTCTCCCGACAATATCCGTATGTACCGTCGTTTGTTCTATTACCCTTTACCATATGCTTAGAAAGGATTTTGTGACATGTTCGTCCATGATTCATCATAGCACAAGTACTGTGTCTGTCGGGAGGCTCGTTTAGTAACACGACCAAAAGTTTTTAACTTCTTCCTTCCATTATTTGCCTTTTCAGCGATTTTTTCTTTTGATGTCCAGTTTATCCATTAATTTTATTTCCACTTGCAAGTTTAACATAATCAGAAGAATTAAAAAGCTGAATGACTAGTCAATGAATAAAGGTTACTAGCTGGTAGCCGTTCTTATCCAGATACAGAGTAAGCTTCAGGATAAATTCGGTTAGTCGTTCTTTCCCTTATGTATCTACTCATGAGACCAAAGCGATGATTTTATTCTTTGCCTCCAGTCAGGTGGCAGACAGCTGCATGTACCGTCGTTTGTTCTATCACCCTTTTACAAGGTGCTGTGGTCAGCAATATGGAAAAATTATACTATAATTTACTAGTTTCTCGTCCTATAATGATTTGGTCTGATTCATCATAACAAGTCATGTGTCTGTCTGGAGGCACGTTTAGTTACCCGACCAAAATTGTTTAACTTGTTTCTTGCATTATTTGCCTTTTCAGATTTTTATCTATTGCCGTCCTGTTCTATCCATTACCTTTATCTCCATTTGCAAGTTTAACATAATTGGAAGAATTAAAAACATGCTGAATGGACTACTCAATGATTAACGGGTTCTAGTCTGTAACCGTTCCTATACAGATACAGAGTAAGGCTACATTTTGAAATGAATTTAGTTGTCATCCTTTTCATTATGTATGTATGTATCTACTCATGAGATTAAAGCGAAAATGGTAATCAAGGTAGTTGACTTCAATTTACGTTATAGTACTCCCACGTGTCTTCAGACAACATCTCAATGCCTGGTAACGCTTCACTCTTGACGGCATGTTAAGACCGGAGATCATTTTAATCTAAAACAAATCCTTACATGATGTGTGGAACATTTTGAAATTACCAGCGATCAAAAACCTCGAAGGGGAAAAGCGAAATCGTTTAGATGCCACAGAGAAAGAATATTGACCAAGCGTAAAAGAACAATGAGAAGGAAATTCACCCGTTGCACATTTTGACCATAGTAGTGGTTTGTCATTGCCTGTAGAATCGCAACGAAGTAGCAACGAAACCAATTTATCTAACAAGGGAACTCTATTGGGTGGTTCCTCTAGATTTCGATGACATAATGCTAAAAACGAATGGAGCTCGGGGGAGCTACAACCGAATGACGAAGTTAAAAAAGATTTCTGTTTATAGACAAATATCATAAGGGAGGAAGACGTAAATCTAAAACGCTTTAAACATCGTTGACCAAAAATAGAATTTTGACTTTTGCTTTGCAGCAGATATTGTAAAAAAAACTGTTGCTGTTAACAGCTACTGGCTCTGTTTATGTACACTCAATATAAAATGACAGTAAAAACAGCTAGAAAATATAAATTAAACAAATATTCTGTTATCAGGCTTCAAATATAGACAAAGTTAAGAGAAATCACTTTCATAAGTTCTGGTACACTAGTAAACAGACCTACTGTCAGAAATCCACTGAATCGCTAACTTGCAATCATATTGACAAGTAAACAAGGATTGGGAGATATTGCAATCCGTAACGGTAACCCGAGCAACCGTCATCTGTAATGGTATAGTGGGGACGGATCACCGAGCTCCATTTTTGAAAAAACATCTATCCACTTTGGCGATGGTGTAGCCATCCAAAAGTTTTGGATAAAGTAATATAGCCTCTTAATGGAACATTGTTCTAAAAGGAATCGTGAACCATTCAAATGGACGTTGCGCCAGCCCAAAAGCGACTCAAGCGTCGTTAAAAAATAATTTACCAAACTTTATTTCGATCACCTATTGGTCGTTGTGTTCCATTTTAGAAGGCATTATGTGTAATACACCCAAAAATAGATTCGGTCGTAGCAAAAGTATTTGTAGCCAACATTCGGTTGGTTCGTTGTTTTAATCGAATGATTGCTCTCACAGACAAAAAATTCAGTAACATCAACCAAAACATACGATTAGCAACAAATACGGTAGTCACGACCAAGTCTGTTTTCTTTGTAATCTTTGGAATATCCAAAACGCGAACTTATCCGGGCAGTGCACAATTTTCCTTTGAATGTGGTGCGATAAATGATTAGCGGGTCCGACTAAAGATTTCTTACAAAGCTGTTTACTGAATTTTTATTTTGAGTGTAGTTTTAATTCAATTAAATACCACAATAACAGCCAAAGTGTATATTAAATATATAAATATATGTGTAAATTTCTATGAGTTTGTACAACTGCGAAAATCATAATGAAGTTGATGATGACGGTCTGGTGTTTTTGAAGTTTGATGATAATGTTGTTCATTCATTTTATAATTTTATTTTGTTTATTTCTTGTCCACTGAAAAGTAAAGTCTATCGTAGTATGTTACATCATTGATGTGGTGGTAATGGTTATTTGCGATATTATATATTTTATTCTGTTGCTTTTAAAGACTACATAATTCTACTTCTACAAGGAGGCACAAAAGTCGTGACACTATTTTCCAATTTGCAAGATATCTAAGCATTAAGTTTAGGAAAACCCGGAGTTTCTCTATATTCGGGACGAGGTAAGATAAACTAGCTCCTCTTTCTAGCGTGCTTCAGGATTCTGAGGACATATCACATCAAGGGCCTGCGCCGTGTCCTTTAAGATTCTGCGAGCATCCGCGAAGACGCTTTGAGGTCGCCCAAGTATCATGTGAACATCCTTTGATGTCTGGCGAGCTTTGAGGTCATACTATAATCGAGGTCACGTCCTACGGATACCCTTACGAGATGGTTTAAGAGAGAGCTATTGTAGTGAAGTCCATTTCTGGAGAAGTGCAACAAATCGAAGTGTGCGCCGCATCAGGTCGCAAGAGGTTCTGGAACATTATTCAAGACCCTGTGAACGCAGCGTGTGCCATATGGGGTCACACGCTACTAATACCCTGGCCCCTCCCTGGTCTCAGCCTTTGGAGGTCGTGGAACATTCTTCGAAGTCCTGCGAACGCGACGTGTGTCCGTACGACTTCCATCCCTAGATGGTTTAAGAGAGACGTTAGGAGCTCTAGGTCATTTCTGGAGAAGTGCAACAAGCCCCATAGAGTATCCAATAAGTACCATTACGAACTCCTTTTGTTTGTCTATAGGTCAACCTGTACTAACCTACATAGAATTGTGAAGTACCCAACAGTCTAACTGCAACCAGAACGTTTGCAGTCTCAGGTTACGTCCAGCGGGGATCCTAAGGAAAATAAATCTCAGGCTTTTGTTTTCTATCACTAAAGACCAATTTTTATGTCGATCCCTACCCCCGCGAGCTTACCGCAGCATTAACACGAATATTCCGACCGGATCGATGAACTGTTGGCGGACTATGCTCAATTAATGGAAGATGATATGTAAAGCTAAGATAAGAAGAGTCCCAAGAGAGGGAGATCAATATGTTTGCACTCATTCCTGGTTTTCATACGGAAACTCAAAACAGACCTAAAGCGCTCCCTTACTGAAAATACTTTGTAAATTGTAATTGTTACACTTATCACTACCCTACTGGGAAAGGTAGTACCCGTTGTGGCAGTGACTAGTCCTTAATGAGAAAACCCGTTTTAAAAAATATCGGTTACGGTATTTCAAGAGGTTACGGTTTTTTACTTGATTCTCATATCATCCTTTATATAGACACTGCTTAACCCACATCAATTTTAATGATAAGTCCTGCTTTAAACAGTCACCGGATGAGTAGTTTGAGTGAAATTGGCTCCTTATTTACCCAAAGGGGGATATTAAATACTCTCATAACTTTACGGTTATGCCATCCCAAAGGAAATGTAATATATTGATTGCAAGGGATCTGAATCACTCTAGTACGCAAATTTGACTGCTGTAGAACTGACTTTAAGTTGTTCTTTCTTTTAAGGGTCGACCAAGTCTGTGAATTGTGCTGACATATGTACACTAGGGCAATAACTTTTTGCATTTTTTGCAAATATCAAATCTCCCCAGACAAAATCGTGTAGGGCATGGACAAATATTAAGAACTGCGTTTTTAGTTTTTCGTTATCGTTAAAAAAGGTTCCGCACCAAACGCGTTAAAGTTTTGAATCAAACAAAGTTAAAAAAAAACTTTTTTTGATGCCTCAACGTCTGACCATCACATCTATATAATTAAGGCATGCTGATATCAATAGTAAAGTCCGTTTTCGAGTCAATGGAATAGTTTTCTTCCAAATTTGCTTACTTACATATGTATAAACCATATTTAAAAAAAATTGTTATTAAAAAAAATTTAAAATAAATATATTAAAGGCATTTTAGAAATCGCTGTCGGTGCGCCAGGTTTTTTTACCAAATTGAACTGAAATAGTTTTTTTTATCATTAGTACAATATTTGCCATTAGAAAACCCCTGGGGAGAATGTTGTCCAAAAAAAGTTATCACCCTAATGTACACTGAAGCACTAAAAAATGCGACTGGCAGAAATCTAAAAATTAAGCAAGACTGACAAATTGTGTTGATGTTTCGAACTTAATTATTTCGCGATAATAGTATTCAAATTATTCACAGATTATCTGTTTCTGTCAAAATCGCAATGACATAAACCTCCATTTTCAAAAATCCGACTATCTTCTAAAAGAGTCATGACTTTTGCGTTACCCTGTATATAATACTTTGTCCATGATAGAATGTATTTGATATGCTTGCATATTGGCCAACATTTAATTTCCGTCTATATGTATCAGATGAGAAAATAGAATGAATAATTTAAATTTAAAAAAAAAAAACAAGTTCAGTTAATGGACAAATTGAAGATGTTTGATATTGTTTAAAAAAAAAAAAACAGAAAGTACTTCGATGTGATGTTTTTTTCATTTGTAGCACAAAAAATCCTTAGGAAATTATAAGGGTATGGGGAGAATAGAGAAGGCAACATTGAATTTTATTATATTTTAAAGACCTTTCATATCTTACTAAAACTTAATAATATCTAGAAAAATCCAGAAAAAAAACTTTGTTAAAAAATGTTTCAAAACTTAAATAAAAATGAACTAAACTTTTAAATGAAAGAAGTAAACATAAATTGAATTGAATGAGTAATATTCTACTACTAGTTATAAGAAGAATATTATAACTAAAACTATGTAATTATAGGAATTAATATTGTGAATAAAAAAATTACCAAATGGTCCATTTTAAAGAAAAAAAAATCATTCAAAAACGCCACACTTTAACCACCACTAATGAGTTTCACCAACAGACGAGAGTAATGAATACTTAAGACATTTATGTGTAACTACAAGTTAAACAGAACTACAAAAGTCGTCTTCCAACTACCAATTGGCTAAGAATAGAGTTGTGCTTAATAGTTCATAGTTCATTTAGTTTATTTCCATTTATTAAACTAGTTCGTTCTTTTAGTTCATATCCTTGTTTGACAATTTAGTTAATTTAGGGCGGTGAAGCTTATCAATGACAGTAGTGTATCCAACTCTATTGATTCATTGGAGCATCGTCGGAATGTGGGTTGTGTGACACTTTTCTATCGATATTACCATGGGAGATGCTCATCTGAGATAAGTGAACTTATTCCACGAGCCCGAGTTTTTATTCGTAATACTCGCTTATCTAGTAGAGCACATCCGTTTGTAGTTGATTGTCCTGTGTTTCGCCCAATGCATTACAGAGAAAATTCGTTTTTTAGTCGAACGATTCGTATGTGGAACAAACTTTCCGCAGAAGTCTTCCCTGTTACTTACAATTTAGAAAAATTTAAATCAGATATGAACAAACACTACTCCCTCTTTCCTCCTTCCCATACCCCCATGCATGAGTAGGGGGCATACCCTGAGTATTGGTTAAATTATAAAAAAAATGGTCTGTTTAACAAATCTGTATAATGTGAGAGAAAATCCCAAATGAACGGTTAAAAATGAACTTGCTCAATATTTACCGTTCATTTGTGATTTTCGCTCATACTGTGCAGAAGTGTTGAACAAACCATTGATCAATATAACAATAGCGGTATTCACTCTTGATAGCATTTATGCAAGGGTTGCATTAATACTATGATTTTATGCTACAAAGCGTGAGCGTCTTTTTTTTTTGTGTGTATTGTATGTTTACAACCCAAGCATTTCAATGTTGACAAAACAGCTAATTTCTAACGAAAATGTATTTTCTAGCGATTTTTAAGTAGACTTTAGCGATATTTTTCAAATAAAAAAGGTTGGCATTATTCTTCGTTCTCAGTGTTCTCAGTTCTCTCACTAAAAGATGGTAAGTATTGTAAGTTTGAAAGGTTTGCAAGACCCAGAATATGCAATAGGTTTTCGTCTTGCATATAAATAAAAGTCTTGCATATTTTTATTTCATGTATTTTGTTGTTGTGGTCTTGCATACTCTTGTATTTATACAAGATCTGCAAGCTTTGAAAGGTCTGCAAGGGTAGTTTGCTACCAAGAGCGAATACCGCTAATATAAATAATTGAAAAAAAATGTCTAGAAACATATAAACTAAAAGATCAAAGAACAATAAATTGAAATGAACAAATTGAACTATTAAGCACAAATCTAACTAAGAAGACGACCAAACAGCAATAGGACAAAGAGCAGTTAAACCTAGAAAAACTTTCTTTCTATCATTTTTTCCTAATGAGATTAGAATCTACTAATGTTTGCAACTATTTTGAAAGAAAATGCGTAAATAAGAATAAAAAAAGATATAGTAATGCAAATATAGAATGGTTACTCGCTTAATCTAAATATGTACCAACCAAACAAACACACAGCACATTTAACGTATGCGGAATGAAATAGCAACAAATTTTGCAACGCTGATTAAAAAAAAGTAATTATGCTATCAAAATGTTACCTTTAGTTTCGAATAGCAACATGTTTTTTTATATTACTGCACCAATTTCATGCAAATTTAGCACATACTTTTTTAAAATGGCACAAAAAGAAGAACAATTTTAAAAAAATATTTATAAAATTTCTAAGAATTACTCTTATATAAAGAAATCTAAGATAGTTTCTTTATTTATGGAACAGCTATATAATCGATGTGTAGTATATAGAATACTGGATAGGTAAATAACAAGAAAAGTACTGCCTTGCTGCGGTAAAAATTGAAGTTTGACCGACTTATCAATGAGATTCTAGCTTTGAAAAATTACTGCTGGATAAATCGCTAAATCGTATAGCCAGCTTAATGCTGTGCTTATTTCAGCTGATTCTGAAACGCAAGAAGTTATCTTAAATTTTCAATTTATAAATTTGGTCAAAAACAGGCATAATGGACGATTAGTCACATTTAATCTCTGAAAGCAAATAATGACAGGGAAATTACTTTTCCAAATGAAATAACAATGGATAAAATTCTTCCAAACTGCTTCGAAATTGGTTAAATTCGGCCAACTTTTATTTTACATTAGACTAAAGTAGTGTATTGTGAAAGGCGTGGTAGAGAAGAATGAGTGTATTTTCTAAAAATCATAACTACATCAAAAATTTTCAATTTTTTCTGAATAGACTGCGCAGTTTCTGGTATTGAACCTTCGTCAGTGACCCTGTTTTTTGAATTTTTTGAATAATGTAATATTTGTTATGTTTTTATTTGTTCGATTGCGTCTATATGAAATTTTCTGTGCAATCACTGACCGTGGTATAGATAAACTGATTTCTAATGCCACATGCACTCTCACCACACGTTAGAAAGAGTGCTTTAGCGCACTGATCTATCGTCAGGTCGAGTTTTGTTGTGATTAAAACTAGTTTTATGCAATACACGGTGTTTTTGTTCTTGCATACATAATCTCAGAAGTACAACTCCAACAATACAGCAGTTCTATTTTTAGAAATTTACCTCACTCTAATGTCCACTGTTTTGTGTTTTTTTTTTTTTAAAGTTTAAATTTACTTTAAGTTTATGTTAGAAAAATTAACTTTTTTCATTTTGTTGCAGTTTCATTCCGCAATCGTTAGGAGAAATTTAAATGATGCTCCTTAGCTTTTTTTTTTCTTTGCTTAACATTTTTTTATTTCTTCTTCTTAGGAAACGAAGAAGTAAGGAGTACTGCCAAATACAAGAACTTGGAAAGTTTGTTTTCTTGAAATCCCAACAGGCAAATAGCCAACATTTGAAATGTTTTTTGCCGCATTGGCACAGTTGTATGTAGTTTCCAGCAGTAGTTGGCCATCTGGCATTACAACGATGTATATTCCTACAAACATTCTTGCAACACTTACACTTTTGTCTGCTACTACGAAAAGTACGCCTTGTTCACACATTTTTTTATTGTTTGCTGCCATTCTCATAACCAAAATCAACCCACCATCCTTCCAACACGTTTTGTTAGTTTAAATACACGCTTCAAAATAATATGGAGTGAGAAAAAGGTATTGCCTAATAGAATGTCTCAAAATCTTTTGAATGGTTGCAAAAAGAATCGCTACCAAATAAAGTGCTTTGCGAAAAAATTTAAAAAAATTATGAATGTTGCCATATTTCCCTTGAAAGAGCAAAGATAACTGCTGTTTCCGCACTCAAAAAAAAGTTTGACAGTAGAAGATTACAGTTAAAACAACTGCAATTACAGTTAAAAATGCGACATATGTAATTACCGTTTAAAATAATTAAAAATACTGTTGTTTTTAAATGTTGAAAAACAACTAACAAATGTAGTAAAAACAACTATCAAAATTTTGAAACAACTGTAAAAACTGGTAAAAACTACTGTCTTTAACAGTTATTTTTTGGTATTTTAAAAACATTTTTTTAATATAATTTTTTTTTTCTTTAAATTAGAATACAAATTTGAATTTCCTAAGTCCTATTTGAAATGGAAAGTCAAAATTCTAAGCGGTACTCCAGTTATAACGTTTTTATGCATTAGAGATACAATGAAATACTCTCATTATTATTTGCAAACTATTGCTCATAGTCAATAATAACATATATAAACTAAATGAGAATTGTATTTAAAAACTCGAAATAATCTTCTATTTTTAAATAACTAACAAAAATGAACTGTTTACTACAAAATTACTGTTTTAAAATAACTGCTTTAAACCACTGTTAAAAAATACAGTAATTTTTTCAGTTGATATTTTAAATAACTGTGATAATAGTTGCTTTGTATTATTTTATAGAAAAACAACTGTAATTGCAGCTAAAAACAACTTCTACTGATTTCTACACAAACAACTATTATGTAGTAACTTAAAACTTTTTTGAATGTGTTACCAATAGGTCTTAAACGTTTTCCGACAAAATCTGAAACGTTTCCCGCCATAATAAGCCCACAAGAGCGGCATTTTTTTGTATGAAGAAAATTTTTTTTGAAAAATTTTTAATTATTGTTCAGATTATTGTAGTATTATTGTATTATTTTGTGCAAGTTTGAGAAAAATCAAATAACTTTAACCTGTCGCGCACCGCTGTAAAATTTTTCGATATTTGAAAACTTTTCTTATATTGCTTTAATAAAAATATAAATTCTTTGAAATAGGACTATCAGTTTTCGAGATATTGCGATTTGATTTTCACTAAAAATGGCATCTTTTTCCTCTACAATAAAAATTATCTTAGATTTTTTTTTTTTTTGTTTTTGCAAAAACAAAACATGCTTTTATTTGATCATAATTATGTCTGAAATTTGAGATGAGGTATCACAAATTTTCTTAAATTTCGCACCACAGAACTTATTGGACCTAGTGCCTTAAGTAATGAAAATCAAAAGTTAAAGTAAATATTCCTTTAATAATCATGTGTATAAAATTGAAGAGCATAACAATTTTACTATGTAAGTTTTCTGTTTTTCCGAAATATTTGTAGGTAAATTTACAAATAATCCTGCAACCAATATTGACACAATTACTATCAAATGTAAAATAGATTTGTCTGTTTTGCTAGTGCAAAAATAAAAAATTAGGATAATCTTTAAAAAGTTTATAGAAAGGAGGAAAAAACTCAATTTTTTCAAAATCAAGTCGCAATATCTCGAAAATCGTTAGTCCGATTTCAAAATGTTTCAAATATTTGCGATAAGCATGCCAAAATTAATTAAAAAGACATATTTTTTTATTAAAGCAGTTTAAGAAAAACTTTAAAAAATCGAAGATTTGTACTCTGGCGCCACGGGTTAATGGTTTCCGATTTTTCACAAATTCGCACCATCTAACTTTTAGATCTAGTTCTACAATAATCGCAACAATATTTGATAAAAATCGAAAGTTTAAAAAAATGCCGCTCTAATGCTTAGTTATAGATAAGATCTTATCCAATGAGTTTCAGCTAACAAGGGATGTATCCCAACCCGAACTCGCAGAGTTTAAATGAACTTTTTATATGTTGTTAAGAAGTAAAAAATTGGGGGAAAATCGCAAAAAATATAAAAAAAAACCCTCAAATTTAAATAACAGTCAACACTTTTAAAAATAATACAAAAAAATTTAAAAAAAAACGCTTAATTCGCAAAATTGAATACAATTTAAAACGTGTATATCACGAAAACTTTTTTAATTTTTGTCATCTTTCAATAGGCGGTTTTTATTTCAATTTTGGCGTTTTTTTGTTTCAATTTTAGCAAACTTTTTTTAATGCTAGAAATTTTTTAAAATTGTAACAACTTTTTTCAATTTTGGCATATTTTTAAAGTTTTTGGAAATTTTTTTTTAAAAATTAGCGAATTTTTTAATTTAATAGATTTTTTTTAAAATGTTGCCCTTTTTCATTTAAATTTTGGTGATTTTTTTAATTTAGGCATTTTTTTCTTTGTTGTCATTACTGGTTATAAAAACTGGAAAAGTTTTTGTGCCCAAATTCATTTTAATTAAACATTTAATACATATTATTAAACTTTTAATTGAAAAAGAATTTGAATTCAAACAAAAGTAAAATTTTAATTTTTTTGACAACAAATTTCTCTGTAAGGGTTTCTAAATGTAACATTCTCATGGCACAATCGTGTGTACCTAAAGGTAAAAATTTCAGAGAATATCATGACACAATCGTGGGTTCAATCTTGACTCAAAGGTGAATTTTTAAAGGCATCATTTCCTAATCGTGTGTTTTTCAAATATTCCATACTTTAAATTTTTTAACCGTGTATAATATTTTCTATATTTTTGCTGCAGAATGCGTTTTTTTTTTATTTATTCATGCATTGTGCATATTTTCCTACCGCTTCTTTTGGGTTCAACAGTGTGGTAAAGCAACTCTTCCGCTTTTCCATTTAACCACTCTTATCGGTTTAATTAGTTTTGAAAAACTTTTATTTGTTCTCTTTCTATCTGTTTTTTTTTTTTCTTCTTCTTATTTTTCTAAAGGATACTCCTACAAACGTTTACATAAAAATAGCAGAAAAAAAAATTATTTAATCTAGAATATTTTCTGTTTTTCTTGCATTTTCCTAAAAGGGAGCATTTTGTTAAAATATTTGTATAATCATCTTGAATTTGTATGAAATCAAGTGTATGACAATAACAAACAACTTCTTTTTCTCAAAATAGAAAACAAAAATGGACATTCAAACACCCGTATGAATAAACGTTAAACTTTAAATGACATGTAAAAAGTCATCTATGTGTTTTGGGATTCATGCACCTTGTTTAAAGGAGTTAAAGATCAGAGGAAGAGATGAAGGCATGCAGCTAAATAACCATTTAAAATTTAAAGTTTTGTTAGAGTAACTCTCAAGTGAATATTAAAAATAAAATAATTATAAACTTTGGATATAATTAAGTTCACTTTTAAACTATCCCGGGCAAACATTTTAATATGGAGTCTTATATAATGATATCTCATTTCACGAATTCCGAATTATAAACACATACAAATTGATCCGAAAAATTGGTCATCTACATGTATCAAATTATATCAAATGAGATATAAATTGATACAATTTTATTCGAGATTTGTCTATCACCGGGACATTAAATTATATCTAATTAGATATAAATATATCTAATTTTATATCATTTTAGCCGATAGTAGTAGGTATGGTTTTTGTGACTTGAAGTTATGCTTAAAAGTATTTAAGTTGAAAATTCAAATTTCTAGAAATCAACAATTTTAAAGACGCAAATGTTTAAAAATTAACAAGAAAAAAATTAGTGTTTCAAAAACATATAATTAAGTGGTTTTATCTTATAAAATGCATCAGTTTTTTATTTGAAATTATATAAAAGAAATCAATTTGAAAATGATTTCGTTATAATATTAATCTGGTTATATGTTAAGCCATATGTAAACTCTTAACTTGCAGATAAATCAATTTTATATTGAACTTTAACAAAATATGTATGGTATTATATATAAAGCTATATACAATTATAAGGAATATTGTTTCAGTATGAAGTTATATATAGTTTAATAAGACTTAGCAGAGGATCATATCGACCATTACATATATTTGGATTATTATTATATGGCTTATGTAGTTATATATGTAGTAAGATTAGGTGACATATAATTATATCAAGAACCATATAAAAATGTTCTCAATAAAAATTATCAGATGTATTTGTATATAATGATATAAGCCGTAATATGACTCCATTCAGATATAACTATTTTACCCGGGTTGTACATTAGAGCGGCATTTTTTTATATGAAGTAAAACTTTTTAGGAAATTTCAAATTTATTATTCAGATTATTGTGGAACTAGGCCTAAAAGTTAAGTGATGTTAAAGAGGTAAAAACTAAAGAGGGTTCTTTTGCTAAATTTTTGGATATTTACACTCTTTAAATTTGTATGGACACTCGGTCCCGTGAATTTCCGTCACTAAAGAGAAGGTGAAGGAAAATGAAAAAATAGAAAAACAGTGCTTTTTTATTATTCTTAAATAAATCGGTACAAACAACAACTTTAATAATTAAATTATTTCAGATTATTTCATCTTCTTAAGGGAATTTGTGCAAGAAAACTACAAGCTTTAAAAATCTGGAATTGGTCCTGTACACAGAAAAATTTAAAAATTTGGTTTAATAATGTCTATTAAATGCTTAATTAACAATGAATTTGGTGTACACAAAATTTCCAGTTATTACAAAAGAAAATTTGGATTATTATTATATGGCTTATGTAGTTATAAATGTAGTAAGATTATGAGACATATAATTATATCAAGAACCATATAAAAATGTTCTCAATAAAAAGTATCAGATGTATAACTTAATCATATTATATATGACAAGATATAACTATTTTTACCCGGGATGTACATTAGAGTGGCATTTTTTATATGAAGTAAAACTTTTTAGGAAAATTTCAAATTTATTACTCAGATTATTGTGGCACTAGGTCTAAAAGTTAAGTGATGTCAACGAGGTAAAGACTAAAAAGGATTGTTTTGCTAAATTATGCAAATTTACACTCTTAAAATTTGTATACACTTGGTCCCGTAAATTTCTGTCACGAAAGAGAAGGTGAAGGCAAATTAAAAAATAGAAAAACAGTGCGCTTCTTATTATTATTAAATAAATCGTTACAAAAAACAACTTTAATAATAAAATTATCAATAAATAATTTTTGAATTATTGAATTATTGAACTATTTCAGATTATTTCATCTTCTTAAAACTAGAAAACAAGAAAACTAGACTGAAAATCTGGAATTGGTCCTGTACACAGAAAAATTTTTAAAATTTTGTGTAATTCCACACTTTCAATTAAAAGTTTAATAATGTAGATTACATGCTTAATTAAAAATGAATTGTATACAAAATTTCCAGTTTTTACAAAAAAAAATTTCCAGTTTTAAAAAATCAACAAAATTTAAAAAACTCGATTGGGATTCGATATGTATGTAAATTGCCAAAATTTTAAAACAGTTCTCAAATTTACAAACAAAATTGAAACTTTTAATTGAATATTTGAGAAAATTTATTAAATTTTGTAAAAACGCTAAAATTGGAAAAAAATCGTCAAATTTGAAAAAATACCGAAATTGCAAAAAAATTTGTAAACGTTAAAAAATCGCCAAATTTGAAAACATATTCCGGCATCTAAAACCACCTCAAAGTATCAGGGTTTTAAGCCCAAAGAAGAAATTTTCTCAGAGTAAATTTTATCAGAAATGTAAGAATTAATTTAAAACATTTTTTTTCTTCTAATATTTACTTTTTCTGAATAAAAACTAACAATGGCCTTAAATGAATCTAAAGGATATAAAAATAGCATTACTTACACATTAATAACTTTGTTACAACTTTTACTTTTACATTATCTAAAAAAAAAAAATATGTACACCATTTCCAATTGTATTGAAATCAATCGATTTTCTTACAGAAAAAAGATTTAAAGTTATAATATAAAAATTAGGTGTGAAAATAGCGATCTAATGCTGCAAGAAAAATATTTAGATATAAAAAAAATAAAGAAAATAGAAAATCTCATATACAACACACAAACATTTCATACAGATCTAAGGGTATACCTCAAACAGAGCTTTAAAGAATTCAATCCTTCAGTCGATTTTTTAATTCTGATTGACTATAGAATGATTAAATTCTCAAATCACAATTTTACAAATCGAATGAATTCTCAATTGGTCTCATTCGATTTTAACAATTTTAATTGGCATGCATATGGATTTTTTTTAATCATAAAACAAACAAATACGTTGTATTTGCAAAATTATGCTTTTAAAAGTTAAAAGTTTGGTAATACAATAATTAGTTTGTCAACATGAGGAAATTTTAATACAAAATGTCAAACAAAAGAAATATGCATCCTGTGTCAAATTTAGATCCATTTTAATACAAGATAAAATAATTTTTAAAAAACTATTTTCACAAATATATTTAAAACTATGGCAAATGACTTTAAAATTAGTTTTTCAAACGTTATAAAATAAAACCATAAAACGATAAGTCATGGTTATCATTTGGGTCGTTTTTCACAACGCTCTTAATTTGTAAACAATAATGATATACGAACTTTTTTTTGACAGTTAAAAAAGGATTTCAAAGTTTGTTTCGGTAACGCATTCAGAACCATTCTCACACCGTAAAACATTTAGGTCATTTTGGTCATTTTCAGAACTCTTTAAACCTGTAATGTTCTGAAAACGCTTTACCACCTTTTTGAGTGCTTTTCAAACTCTTTCAACAATCGTATTTTTCTACGTGGGTACATATATTTGCTGTTAAAATTTTATTCAGAAAAATGGTGCCCAAGCAGGGACACAATTTGAATGAACAATGAAAAATACATACATTTTTTATTTAATGAAAGCATTTCCTTATATAATAACTATTTAAAACTTCCCGGCTAAAAATAGATATATCATACAGTAGTAACTCGATTCTTGCACATACTTGATACTTGCACACCTCGATTCTTGCAACATATTAATATTTTTCATTACGCACTCAGTACTTGCGACATCCGAAAATTTTTAACTCGATACTTGCAACATTTTTGTATTATGTATATATATTAGCGTTCAATATTTGCTTAGAATGGGCGGAGAAAAACAATGCTTCATTAGACGATATTATGATGCTCCAGAGACTAAGAAGCAGTGTAGTACTGAACAAGCGACTTTGTACAAAACAAACAAAAATTTTAAATTTCTTTAATTCCACATAAAATATGTATCTACTGTTATACGAATGCGTTGAACTTAAGTGTTTTGAATTGAAATATTAAACTTAGATTCTAAACAGATGTATGTGCCTTTTATTTTGTATGGGAAATTAATACTCGGTACTTGCGACAACCTCGAAACTTGCACCGAGCCCGGTTTTCATTACGTGCAAGAATCGAGTTTCTACTGTATATAGTACGATTAATGAATGAAGTCACATTACAGTTTATATCATTATATTGAAATACGTCCGACAATTTTTGTTGAGAGAATTTTTTATATGGTACTTCATATTGTTATATCTCTCCAAATCTTACTCCATATATAACTACATAAGACATATACTAATAATACAAATATATGTAGGTAGATATCGATATGATTATATATGGTTCCATGCTTTATGAGCTGAACATATTTTCATTATAATTTTATATAGCTTTATAACGAAATCACGTTCAAGTGATTTCTTAAATGTATATAATTTCAAATAAAAAAATGGGTATATTTTTGATTTTCAGAAATTTTAATTTCAACTTAAATACTTTTAAGCATAACATCAAGTCACAAAAACCGTACCTACTACTATCGGCTAAAATTATATAAAATTAGATATATTTATATCCAAATAGATATTATTTAATGTCCCGGATATGGACAAATCTCGGATAAAATTGTATCAAATTATATGTAATTTGATATAATTAGATATCATATTTCGTATCAATTTGTATGTTTTTATATATGGGTACTTATCAATTGAGATATAATCATATTAGACTCCATATTAAAATTTGTATCCGGGTTTTTAATTTTTAAAACAACATGAATTATTTCAGTTATAAAATCTTTCATTCCTACACTACAAACTGCTATTTTCTGAAATGGTGTTTAAAGTAAGTGTCATAAAAAAGGTCAAAACCTTCTTTATTTTAATAACTTCAGTGATTGGAAAATAATATAATTTTTGCAATAAACAAACTTTCTAAAAAAAAAAAAAAAAGTACATACAACAGCAACAACATCATTATCATCATCCTGTCTGTTGATCCTTTTTAGTTTGTGCTTTTTTATTTTTCATTAAACACACACACACACAGAGGTATTTTGATGATGTTGCTTGCTACTATGCTGCTGTTGCAGAGTTTTAAACGTATTTTCCTATAAAATTAGTTGCTGTTGTTGTTTGTTGTTAGAGAAACTTTTTAATAATTACGGTAATTATGCTCTTATAATGTGTCCTTGTTGTTGGTGTTGTTTTCATCCATAAAACATTTTTGTTTTTTTTTTTTTTTGTATATTTCGATTTGTTGGTGGACGAGCTGATACAACATCTTTATTCTCATGTTTATTTTACAATCCTGTTATAATTTTTGACCCCTTTTGTTGTAAAATTGTTTTGGTTAGTTGGGTTTTCGTTGTTGCTGTTATTTCCAGGGTGACTATAATGATTTAAATGGTGTCTGGTGTTTTTTCTTCATCAATTATTTTAATGAAGCCATTTTATGCGAACATAATATAGCTAATGATGATAATACACAACATTTTTTGGATGTTTAAAATTGTACAGATTTTTAGGTCTTTTGTTGTTGTTGTTATTATAGAAAAGGTGTTTTATTGTTACGAGTATTGCATTAATTGTGCGTTAAAGTTTCGTTGCATTTTAAATATGTATGTTAGGGTGGGGCGATTAGTATGGAAGGAAAAAAATCTTAATGGTCGCTTCGCGTTTCTGATTCTTGGCATTGTACTGAGCAAAAAAGTCCACTAGACCATACGTCTACGGTGAAAATCAAGCTTCCACATTTTGACTTTACGGCAAAAAAAAGTCCTATTTTGAAATTAAAAATTAGCCCTTTAAACCCCACCCACAAATATGATAGATTCATTAATATGCTAGAGAATCTTCCAAAGAAGTGATTGATACCATAATCTTGGATAAGCTCCTCCTACTTCCTGAGATATGTCCATCCCACACATTGTTACTTTCACAAAATACGGCTAAAAAGTCAAAATCTGGAAGCTCGATTTTCACCGTAGATTTTCCCTAGAATCAGAAACACAAAGCGCCCATTAAGAAGTTCAAATCGCCCCACCCTAATGTATGTTGCAAAATTAATTACAACGAAAATTAAACACAAAAATAATCTAAAGAAAAGTTTGATATTTTAAGACAGATTCTTCAGACAATTGAAAAAAAAAATTAGTTTGAAAATTTTTGATATGACTCCTAAGATATTCTTCCCCGTATAGAAAAATTCTCCGATTTTAAGATATTTTTCCGCATTGAAAAATTGGTTTGATTTGGAGATATTTTTTTTTTTGTGTAGAAAAATTGTCTCTGATTCTGAGATATTTTATTTATTTATTTTATATTTATATTTTTCCCGTATTTAGAAATTTTTTTCCGTACTGAAGATGTTTTTACATATAGAAAATATGTCTCAGATTCTGAAATGTTTTTCCGTGTAGAAAAATGTTCTTAAGATTCTGATATATTTTTCCCGTATAGAAAATTTGTCTCAGATTCTAAGTTGTTTTTCCGTGTAGAAGAATTGTCTCAGATTCTGAGATATTTTTAACGTATAGAAAAATGCTCATTAGATGCTAGACATTCCATTGTCCCCTTATATAAAAATTCTTATCAGATTTTAAGATAATTTTCCCGTATTTTTTCTATAGATATTTTGTATAAATTTTTCCATTAATAACAAAAAAAAATTCATTAGCAGATTAATTAATTAATTTTCAATTTTAATTTAACTTTTCCCAACTTATTTAATTCTAATAAATTTTCTATTCTCTATTCATTTAGCATTTGTTAAATAACTGCAAAAATTATGTGTTAAATCCGTGAAATGTTTTTGTCACCAAAATATACCACAGCGGTGTAGCACCTATTAAATATTATCCCAACTGTGTAGTCGTTTGTAGTAAAATAATGTAAAATTAAAAGTTACTCTTACTCAAATCATTAGAGCGGAAACGGAAGTGTGTTGCGGTATTTTTGTTTTGAAATACTGTCAACGTTTTGAAGCTTTAACTTTTTTTTTTTGTTATGTAGTTTATTTTGCTGGTTTTGAAAGTTTTTCACAACAGTGGGTGGATTGGATTGTATGGGGAGATTTAATTAATCGTTTAAAAAGCTTGAAAATATTCATTAGAGATCATAGAAAATAATTATAATTTAGTACGGATTTTGATGAAGTCATAAATTTAATTAAAAAATAGAATTCGAGAACTTCATGAACTATTTGAATAAATAAAACAAACATTTTTAAAATTGTTTTAAAAAAATATGTCTCAGAACCTGTGAATTTTTCTACAGAAAAAATTTCTCAGAATCTGAGAATTTTTCTACAGAAAAAATGTCTCAGAATCTGAGAATTTTTTCTACAGAAAAAATGTCTCAGAATCTGAGAATTTTCCTACAGAAAAAATGTCTCAGAACCTGAGAATTTTTCTACAGAAAAAGTGTCTCAGAATCTGAGAATTTTCCTACAGAAAAAGTGTCTCAGAATCTGAGAATTTTCCTACAGAAAAAAAGTTACAGAATCTGAGAATTTTCGTACAGAAAAAATGTCTCAGATCCTGAGAATTTTTCTACAGAAAAAGTGTCTCAGAATCTGAGAATTTTCCTACAGAAAATATGTCTCAGAACCTGAGAATTTTTCTACAAAAAAATGTCTCAGAATCTACGAATTTTTCTACAGAAAAAATGTTTCAGAATCTGAGAATTTTCCTACAGAAAAAATGTCTCAGAACCTGAGAATTTTTCTACAGAAAAAAGTGTCTCAGAATCTGAGAATTTCCTACAAAAAAAATGTTACAGAATTTGAAATTTTTCCTAATGTCCTAAAATCTGGAAAATTTTTTAAAGAAAAAATTTTGTGAAATTTTCTATAAAAAAAATCTATAAGAATCTGAGAACTCTAGAATATGAAAAAATCTCAAAATCTAAGAAAAATATCTCAAAATCTGAGAAAAATATCTCAGAATCTGAGAATTTTTCTATACGGAAAAAATATCTCAGAATCTCAGAATTTTTCTATACGGAAAAAATATCTGAGAATCTGAGAATTTTTCTATACGGAAAAAATATCTCAGAATCTGAGAATTTTTCTCTACGTAAAAAATATCTCAGAATCTGAGAATTTTTCTATACGGAAAAAATATCTCAAAATCTGAGAATTTTTCTATACGGAAAAAATATCTCAGAATCTGAGAATTTTTCTACAGAAAAAATGTCTCAGAATCTGAGAATTTTTCTATACGGAAAAAATGTCTCAGATTTCTCGTATACAAAAACTCTCAGATTCTGAGATATTTTTTCCGTATAGAAAAATTCTCAAATTCTGAGATATTTTTTCCGGGAAAATATCTCAGAATCTGAGAATTTTTGTATACGAAAAAAATATTTCAGAATCTGAGAATTTTTCTATACGGATAAAATATCTCAGAATCTGAGAATTTTTCTATACGGAAAAAAATCTCAGAATCTGAGAATTTTTCTATACGGAAAAATATCTCAGAATCTGAGAATTTTTCTATACGGAAAAAATATCTTAGAATCTGAGAATTATTCTATACGGGTGAATAACTCAGAATTTTTAAATCTAAAAAATGTCTCAAAATAAGAACTGACTTATGGACGCCCTAATATATGAACACCCCCAACATATGAACATTTTTTTTCTTCCATTGACTACTCTAAAATATGAACTTAGTGCCAAAGCTTTAAAATATGAACAGCTTATTTTTGTATTTTTAACGAATTTTATCAACCTACGCAGTGTTTAAATCTAAATCAACAGGGTAGTGGTTCAATTTTTAATCAACTGCATTATATTTTGAGGAGTTCCCTAGCTGTTTGCTTTTAAATTGTCTTCACCTGTCAATCAAAATTTCTAACATACACGTTTTAGTTAGTGCTCAGATTCAGCTAGAATTCCTTATTCGTTTTGTGAATATAAATTTAACGTGAAAAGTTCTTAAATATACATAAAAAAGAATAAGAAAAAGCCGAAATTTTAGAACATTTGGGAAAATATGAAAGTGTTTCTAATTTAGCAAATAAATTTGGGGGTGCAAAAATCTACAATATGTGGAATAAAAAAAAATAAAAATGCTATTATTAAATGTGTTAACAATACGTTTATTGGATCCGGAAAAAGAAAAACTGTGCGGACTTTTGAGTACCCAAAAATGAAAAATGCATTATACCGATGGTTTTTGAAAATGAGAGAAAAACAAATGCCTGTTAGCGGACTTATGGTAAAAGAAAAGGCCAAAGACCTTCATAATAAAATTAAAGAAAATTGTTTGGAATTCAATGCCAGCGATGGGTGGCTTCAAAACTTCAAAAAGAGACATGGCGTTCGCTTGCTTCAAATATCTGGAGAAAAACTTCTTCACAGCCCCATCTGGTGGATCCTCTCAAAATGAAGCTAAAGACGAAAAGCTGGGATTAGTCAATGATCAGCTCTATAACGCAGACAAATCGGGATTGTTTTGGAAATTGTTGTCACAAAAGACATACGTGTCTTCATTAGAAAAAACAGCTCCTGGTGCAAAAACTGAAAAGCTACGAGTAACTTTCTTATGCTGCGCAAACGCCCCAGGATCTCATAAACTTAAACTTCTGGTAATTGGAAAGGCTAAAAAGCCTCAGTGTTTTGAGAATTTTAATTGCCCTGTTCATTATACACATTCTAAATCAGCATGGATGACAGGAGACTATTTTAAAGATTGGTTTCATCGTTTATTTGTTCCTGAGGTAAAAGTTATCAACTTGTGTCAATTATAATCTCACAACTTCTTTTGTCCATTTTAGATAAACAAATTTTTAACAAAAAAAAAAAAAATGCTGCCGCTGAAAGCTATTCTCTTAATAGACAACGCTCCATCTAATCCATCTGAGGACGAACTAAAAACTGAAGACGGCTGTAGTTTTGCAATGTTTATGCCACCAAATGTAACCCCGCTCATACAACCCATGGATCAAAACGCCATCAGTATTACAAAATTTTATTTCAGGAACAGTCTTCTGACTTCAGTTGCTGCTAAAGGGGGTACTTTGCTAGAGTCTATGAAGCAAACTACACTAAACGAAGCCATAATAATTCTAGAATATGCGTTAGGGCGGGTCGATTTAAAAATCGCTCAACGTTCAAGGAAAATCGTATTCTAGGGATCAAAATAAGAAACTTTGCCAAAGGAACCATACCTCTAAAACGAATTCTGATGTCCCGACTTTTGACCCGTAGGATCAAATTTTGAAAAACCCCACTTTGATATTTCAGAAAGTATGAGGAATCTCTCCAAGATTATGGGAGCTACTTCTTCTCCGGGAGACGTGCTAGCAGATTAATGCATAAATCATCATTCTAGGTGACCGTTAAGGGGTTAAAATTTAAGTTGAAAGAGAGCCTTTTTAACCGTGTTTTTATAGCAAAATGTACAAATCTCGGGATAGAGATATTTCAGAAAGTAGGAGGAGCCTTTCCAAGATTAGGGTCTCTATTTCTTCTCCGGAAGACGCTCTAGCAGATGCATGTATAAATTTTATTCGATTGGGGTTGGATTCGATTGGGGCACTCTAAATGGGTCAAGGTGGAATTTTTCAAAATTTGACCCTACGGGTGAAAAGTCGGGACATCAGAATTCGTTTTAGAGGTATGGTTCCTTCAAATCTCGGGATAGAGATATTTCAGAAAATAGGAGGAGTCTTTCCAAGATTAGGGTCTCTATTTCTTCTCCGAAAGACGCTACAGCAGATGCATGTATAAATTATATTCGATTGGGGTTGGATTCGATTGGGGCACTCTAAATGGGTCAAAGTGGAATTTTTCAAAATTTGACCCTACGGGACAAAAGTTGGGACATCAGAATTCGTTTTAGAGGTATGGTTCCTTCGGCAAAGTTTCTTATTTTGATCACTAGAATACGATTTTCCTTGAACGTTGAGCGATTTTTTTTTTTTGCCTCCATACAAATCGACCCGGCCTAATATGCATGGAGAAGAGTGGATGCTAATGTGTTATCTAAATGTTGGAATAATGTTTTGAATATGGTGCTAAATCGAGACGATCCTGAAGTTGAAATTTCTGTAAGTGTTCTTAGAAACAACTTGACAATAAATTTGGTTGGTTTAGAAGAAACTTCAACTAATCTTTTAAGTACTCTGTCTCAAAATCTAAGAAATTTTCTATAGAAAAACATCATACATAATTTTTTTGTTAATATGAAATAATCTGAAAATTTTTCTGTACGGGAAAAATATCTCAGAATCAAGAATTTTTCTATACGTAAAAATATCTCAGAATCTGAGAATTTTTCTATACGGAAGATGTGTCTGAATCTGAGAATTTTCCTACAGAAAAATGTTGAAAAAAATTATTCTGACACTGAAATTTTTTTTTGGAAAAAATGTTTTAAACCCCTGGAGTTATTATTAAAATGTTTGCAGTATCTGAGAATTTTTTCTTAAAAAAAATTCATTATTTATTTTAATTGTATTAAATAAATTTCCATTTTGTACAAAATTTTTATTGAAAACAAAAATGGAACAGTGGTTGTAAAAAGGAAATGCAATTAAATTAATTTTACAAATTTGTTTTATTAATGAATTCAGTTAAATTAAGAATAAAAGAACTAATACACGGATGAATAAGGTCGTATGATAAAGTGGCGTAATTCAAACTAAATAGATTTTAAATAAATTGAAAAGAAATTTACAATAATTTTAGTTTAAGCCATTTACATACAACCTTAATTTCCTTATTAATTTAGTATCTACAAATACAATTAAAGCCGTCAAATTGTATAATACAAAACGTATGTAAAGTAAATTAAAGTAAAGTAAAAACAGAAAAATTATTTAAGAAAAAAAGAGTATAAATTAGTTTAAAAAGTCAAAAGTTCTGTTACTAAATAATAACAGAAGTTGATAAAGAAAAAGAAAATTATTGAAATAATAATTTCAGAAATTAACCTGAGTTAAAAACAAAAGAAAACTAATCAAAAACACTAAAACTAACTAAAGATATAATTAAATTTAAGGCCCGATTCTTAAAGTTTTAATATTAACGTTTGTGAAAGTCCCGTCCCATAATTAAAAACGGATTACTAAAATCCAAGGTAAATCAAAAAATCTATTTCATATCCGTTTTTAAATTATGTGACGTTACAACATACATATATATTCTAGAATCTTTTAACAAATATAAGGGCCATTTGTTTGCTTAACTGATTTAAAGTCAGTTTCTTATAATTTAAATTTTGTATTTTTATATTTTTTGATTTAATTACCTGTTTATCTTTGTAGATTAATTAAGGCAGCACATATAATTAATATCTCATTAAGATATTGATATATCAATGGCTCCTGTATAGCCAATGGTTGTAGTATCTTATATTCATGCAGGCAATTTATCATATGACGTATTTGTAAACGACATATTGAGTCCTTAACGCGCATTGTGGGTATGGTAAAATTTTTTACACGTCTCGAAATTAATTCACTATTTACAATCGTCAGACTTTGGTGAGAGGCCAGCTCACCGGCAACACGTGACGTTGTGTATTTACTTAAACGGCCTTCTTCAGTTTCATCAGTTTGTACTAGATCATCATCGGCCGATTCATCTGCTGAATCTGTGGTTGAATCGGCTTCGCCATTATTTTTATTAATTTCTTGTTGTTGATTAGTACGTACTGAAGATTTTGGTTTACGTTTACGCCTGATAGCTTTACCAGGGTCAACCACAAGCGATAAATATTTTGGTATTACATTTTGAAAATTTGAAACATTAAAAATTGTTTAAATCATCATGATGACCAACGTAGGCCTCAGATATATGGGTTATAATACCTAGAAAGAAATTAGAAGAAAAAAATTTGAGTTAATAGATATTTTTATAAGGAAATTATTCAAAAACGACACAAAAATTAACTAAAATTAGTTTTTTCTTTTAAAATTTTTTCAGAATTTAAGAATTTATCTAAGGAAAAATGTCTGAGAATTTGAAAATTTTTCTGTAGAAAAAATTTCAAAGAATCTGAAGTTTAGAAATCTTTTATAGAAAAATGATCTCAGTATCTGAGAAATGTTCTATAAAAAAATTATCTCAGAATGAGAAATTTTCTATAGAAAAATAATCTCAGAATCTGAGAAATTTTCTATAGAAAAATAATCTGAGAATCTGAGAAATTTTCTATAGAAAAATAATCTCAGAATCTGAGAAATTTTCTAGAGAAAAATAATCTCAGAATCTGAGAAATTTTCAATAGAAATATAATCTCAGAATCTGAGAAATTTTCAATAGAAAAATAATCTGACAAATTTTCTATAGAAAAGTAATCTCAGAATCTGAGGAATTTTCTGCAGAAAAATAATCCCAGAATCTGAGACATTTTCAATAGAAAAATAATCTCAGAATCTGAGAAATTTTCTATAGAAAATAATCCCAGAATCTGAGAAATTTTCAATAGAAAAATAATCTCAGAATATGTGAAATTTTCTAGAGAAAAATAATCTCAGAATCTGAGAAATTTTCTAGAGCAAAATAATCCCCAGAATCTGAGAAATTTTTAATAGAAAAATAATCTCAGAATCTGAGAAGTTTTCTATAGAAAAACAATCTCAAAATCTGAGAAATTTTACATAGAAAAATAATCTCAGAATCTGAGGAATTTTCTATAGAAATATAATCTCAGAATCTGAGAAATTTTCTGTAGAAAAGTAATCTCAGAATCTGAGGAATTTTCTGCAGAAAAATAATCCCAGAATCTGAGAAATTTTCAATAGAAAAATAATCTCAGAATCTGAGAAATTTTCTAGAGAAAATAATCTCAGAATCTGAGAAATTTTCAATAGAAAAAAATCTCAGAATCTGAGAAATTTTCTATAGAAAAGTAATCTCAGAATCTGAGGAATTTTCTGCAGAAAAATAATCCCAGAATCTGAGAAATTTTCAATAGAAAAATAATCTCAGAATCTGAGAAATTTTCTATAGAAAAATAATCCACAATCTTATAAATTTTCAATAGAAAAATAATCTCAGAATCTGAGGAATTTTTCTACAGAAAATTATCCCAGAATCTGAGAAATTTTCTATAATTTAAATTTTTTCTTACTAACCTTTAAAGAAAATTTTATTTCATATTCTTTGATTTTAGTAATTTTTTTTTACACGTTTATTAACTAATTTTAATAATTTTAGTTTTTTTTTATTAAAATAAAATAATTTTTTTATTAGGATGCAACCGCGTGTTTAAAGTATTTTTTTTTTTTTTTTTTTTGTTATAAAAGTATATTTGTCTCCTTTCTTCTTTATACCAAAGTTCCTTAAGCTTAACAAAAAAAAAAAAAAAAAAAAAAAAAAAAAAAAAAAAAAATTATCAAGTCTAGTTTTACTTTATTCACCACAATTAAAAAAAGGTGTTATAAAAGGGTTACCAGCTTTCTTTTAGTTATATAGTTACTGAGGAAAATAAAACTAGGGCTTATATCTAATAAGGGCTATCTGGTTAAAATTCTATATTATGAATGTTTTATTTAATAAATCTTGCGAAATATTTATAAAAACTGTCTAATAATTCCTATATATACTTTTTCTGTTAAAGTGTCATGTTTCTATAGAAAAATTATCTAAGAATATGAGAAATTTTCTATAGAAAAATAATCTCAGAACCTGAGAAATTTTCTATAGAAAAATTATCTCAGAATCTGAGAAATTTTCTATAGAAAAATTATCTCAGAATCTGAGAAATTTTTCTATAGAAAAATTTATCTCAGAATTGAGAAATTTTCTATAGAAAAATTATCTCAGAATCTGAGAAATTTTCTATAGAAAAATTATCTCAGAATCTGAGAAATTTTCTATAGAAAAATTATCTCAGAATCTGAGAAATTTTCTATAGAAAAATTATCTCAGAATCTGAGAAATTTTCTATAGAAAAATTATCTTAGAATCTGAGAAATTTTCTACAGAAAAATTATCTCAGATTTGAGAAAATTTTCTATAGAAAAATAATCTCAGAATCTGAGAAATTTTTCTAAGGAAAAAATAATCTCCGAATCTAAGAAATATTCTATCTCAGAAAATGAGAAATTTTCCTATAGAAAAATTGTTTCACAATCTGAGAAGTTTTGTATAGATATTGGAGAAAAATGTTTCAGAATTCGATATTTTGCTATGCGAAAAATGTCTCATAATCGGATCATTTATTTATCCGGAAAAATTTTTCCTATATGGTCAATGATTTCAGAATCTGAAATTTTTTTCTATACGGAAAAATATCTAAGATCTTCTAAAAATTTTTCTATACGGGAATAAATATCTCAGAATAAGACACAGGTTTTCTATACAGAAAAATATCCGAGAATCAAAAAAAATATATTTCTGAATCTAAGAAAAGTTTTTCTACTCGTATACGAAAAAATATTAAGAATCTGTGATCACAATATGAAAATTTGTTTATACGTAAAAGTATCTCAGAA